>VZZY01020740.1:357095-586831 GCA_013400335.1 Eurystomus gularis
GTCGTTGTGACCAAAGTGCATGACCCGGCACTTGGCTTTGTTAAACCTCATACAACTGCCCTCAGCCCATCGCTCCAGCCTGTCCAGATCCCTTTCCCATAAATTGCACAAGACTCTAAAATAAATCATCAACCCACAACCCTCCCACATCTGCTTCCAGGGTGCGATTGCTGACAAGGACAAGGCTTGTCGAGGAGAAGCACCGAGCCCCGGGCTCCAGCAGCCATGCGAGAGCTTCCCCTGGAGCCCAAGGCCAGCGCTGCGGCGGGCGCGCTGCCGGCGCCGGGAGCTGTCCCGCCCCGCGGTGCTGAACCGGGGAGAGCGGCCGGCGGGCCGCAGCCAGGAGACAGCAACCCCCCCACAGCATCACCAGCTCGCTTCGGCTGGAAGAGATCTTTTAAGTTCGAGATCAGCCACTAACCCAGCACTACCAGGTCACCACCATTAAGCCATGTCCCTCAGCACCACCTACACGGTCTCTTCCAAGGGGACAACTCCTGCCCAAGTCCTGCTGGCCATACTCTTGTCAATACAAACCAGGATGCTGTTGGCCTTCTCGGGCATCTGGGCACATGTTGTCTCATATTCAGTCAGAATTATGGACACAAGAAGTAAAAAAGATGTCTTGAAACATCTTTAACATGAGAAAAGCAGAAACTACGAGTCAGTCCATCTTTTCAACTATGGTTCACACTACACACTAGTAGTAGAAGTTAGGGATATGTTGCCCAGTTTAATGGTCTTAATGAATCTTATTACAAGTATCTAGAGTTAACTGCTAACAAGCATTTTTACTAATTTAGCCTAAACCCTTAAGTTGTTTTCATTCCAGGTTGGGACAAATATTTAAAGTTTTGCCCTACAGCCGCAACATATATTGGACTAAACATGAGCAAAATTCCAAAATAAAGGTGGAAGTTCAGATCAACAGAGATACAAAATGCAGTTTTACAATGGACTTCTACTGACTACACCGAAAGCCCTCAAAGGCTGCCCAAGCACAAACATCAACACTGCAGCAACTGCAGTCTAAGGAAGATTCATTAAAACCGTTCATGGAAAATTCACATCTGCTGACAGTAATAAAAATAGAAAGGCAAGAAACAGCTTGTTCTTTGTTCCTTTACTGTTTGCCAGCCAGACCCTATGTAGTTGTAGTGACTTCTTCAAACTCTGCCTTTAAGCTGGATTACATATATTCTTATACCACAAGTACTAAGAGCCTGTTTTCAGAATGATTTAAAGGAACCAGCTGAGCATCTGCACTAACCTACACACCCTGCTGATAGGCTTCTCTTGCTTGTGGGCTCCTCTGCTAAGAACAGCTGTAACCATGACATCATCCCATCCCTCCATCAACCTAAGAGGATCCCCTTTCCCTTCTTCCTGTTCCTCATGGTTCTGTAACATCATATTCAGGAACTTTAAACACAGTAAGTAGATCTTGAAAGACAGCAACTCCTTTAGGGGCTTAAGCCACCGAGATCAGAATCTCTGAAGAAACAAAATAGATCTTCTAATTCTTTTTCTCGTCTCCAAGAACAGACCTTGATCTCCTGCTGTGGTAACCACACGCCAAGACCTGTGATGAAGACATCTGTTACCTGACAGCCTACATTGCCACCTGCTTTCATTAAATTATTTCTCCAGCAGTTTTATCTTCTCATCACTGTACTACCTCAACACCTGTCTCCACAAAATTAATCCTTGCGATGCCATGAAAAATGAGCAATGACCAAATCTCCCAGCAGGACGCAGAGCTTGCCAGAAGCATTTAAAGGAAACAGCAATGCCTCACGAAATTCCACTGAAACAGACTCTTCTCGCTGTCCAGGAATACACCATTTTGTAACACAAAGGCTTCTCAGGTACAAAGCAGTATTCCCAGTCACATACGTACACACACAAACGCAGATCAGGAAAGATAAATGTGACTATGGCACACGTCTGACATGTGACTGATGTGGCAGATTTTTAAATACGTAGATAATTTCTTTTTTATTTGAAGTTTAGGATTAGAATCAGGGTCCCAGAGATGAGGAAGACAGTTTAAGAAGAGTAAATCAAACTCACTAGACCCCAGACAATCCCACACACTTTGAATGGTTGGGAATTCTTGCAGCAAAGGGTACAGAGCTGAATGTTAAGAGGATGATTTCTGATCAGGCTGGGAGGTCAGAACCGTAAGTGCTGTGAAGACACAAAGCCCCACTGATGATGGTGTGGGGCACATGGAGTCAACAGGATGATTTTTATCCCAGTGTGCCACTGACTTCACTGACATTTTACATCAAGTTGTTTCATCTTCGTGCTTTAGCCTCCATGGGTAAAACAGAACTGAGATATTTCATTAATAGTCTGAAGACCTGCAGATTTTGCTGCAGGCTTAAGTTACTGTCACTGCTTGAACTTTAATTTTCTCTCATTTGACCACACGTCCAAGTAAGGCACCGTAACAGACTGAACACAAACATGCTGCTTTCAACATTACTTTTACTACCAGGTAACTTTAGACTATCAGCAGCAGCACACCTGACTGTGCCCCAAAACAATTTGCTTGAGAAAAACTTCAGACCTTACTCATGTTTAATTCAGTACTTTGCCCTCTCTTTGAAGGTCACTAGAGGCCCTTGCTACTACAGGCTCAGCCTGATTTTCTGCACCGCAACAGATAGAATTTCCAAAATTATCCCTATGAGTCTTTTCCACAAAGAAATCTTGTGTTTTCAAGATTTTTTTCTTTTTGTGTATCTTTACTTCCTAACACTAGTAACACTTATCTCCCTGCACACCACCTAAACACTTTCTAAACTCTTTTTTTGCTTAGGCTTTACAGTATCTCTCATTCATTGCCCCATCTCTAAATACAGTTACTCATTTAATTTCTCTAAATGATCAATCCCTTCATGTTCTTGTTGGTTCATTTTTCTGCAATACTTTAATTACTCAGCAAATCATCTGGCAAGTAAATTCCTAGACTATATCCTGGGTGTGCTTCCCCACAGCGAGGGTCTGGAAAGCCAATAATAGTAATAGTTTTCCATAGGAAAGATAACTGGAAACCAAGCTACTTATCTTCTGATAAGCATCAGTAGCTTCTCACCCAGAAGTGAGGAGTTCTGGGGGACTTGATCTACACCACTGGAAATCACTCAATGTACTTTATTCCAAATTAGTTCTGACAGAGAGTTAACCCTTTAAAGATAATATTTGTGGTCATAACCACATACTCTCTGGGACCTCACACAAAGTTCTTGTGGCTTCCTCTCTGTAAGTGCCCTCAGTGTAACTCCCAGCTCGGGCAGAATTTATGCTGCTCACGCAGCAAAAGCTGCATTTGCCAGAAGGGCTATAAAATAGCCAAAGAACGTTGCCTGTTTAAAAAGATGATCAATTTGCTATTACATGATTTTTACGGGCCGTTGAAGCTTAAGGACACCTCAAGAGGTGGCCATATAAATAACCTGGTGGTAGGAAATGCTATAAACAGCTATTTCTGGGAGTTCTGTTCTGGTTTTTTGTTGTTGCTTTGTTTACTGCGGGGTTTTGTTCAGGGTTTGTTGTTTTGGTTTGGTTGGAGGCAGGGGCATCTCTAGGACACGAGCCTACAGCATCTAACTCCAGGCTAAGAACTTCCACTGTCATTACTCCCCTTAGAAACTGCACACCTGCATTACACAACAACAGCTTCTGGCTAAGCTACACAGGACTTCAAAAAGCTGATCCCTCCCCATCATAAAAACCCTGTCTTTTTACAAGCTCTTCTCCCCACCTCATGTCCCCCTCCCAAACTTCTACTTCTTATCTCTCTGCCTCTACATTTCCATATGAGCAACATTTGGTGTTCACTTTTTTTTCTGCTAAACCAAATGGCTGCTTGGAAGCTAGAGATGGGCTACAGCTCCCAGAAGCCAGTTAATGATGATTTTCATCCCAGCTTTTTGGAAGTGCACCTCACTAGAACACTGCCTAATTAAAGATTAATTATGGTGACCAGGCTTGATGCCCTTGACACATATGCTGATTTAAGCCACAAAGGAAGGCAGGGGAAGAAAAACGTAGAAACAGTCATGGCTAGTAAATAATTCTTAGCAAGAAATTCCATTCAGGGCTTTCGCCCACACCGTAAATTCTGTAGAGCAAAACTTGTTATCCTGATAAAGAAACTGAACAAAGGCCGACTAGCCTACAAAAGGGCAAGAAACCCCCAAATCCAACAAATATTTGCTGCCTGGGGCAAATATTTAAGTGTTAAAATTACCAATTGCTAAATAGCTTGTCAGTGCTTTGAAGGTCTGGAGAGTACATTTTCCAGTTTATCAGGACAGTAAAGCCCCAGAGCTTAAGGTTATAGAAGTCAAGTTCTGAAACTAATACTGGTATTACTGGGGTAACACAAACACAGCCAGGCAGTCAGCAGGGAGTGACAGACTCCCTGGCGTTATTAGAACTGCATACATTTACACAGGCCAGAGAGCTTCAAAATTCATTAACTTGTAGCCTCTAAACTACTCTTTACTTTTTGCAGAAGTTCCAGCATTTATTTTGAGGATGAAACTTCATGGAGATCATTCTTTAGCTGTTCTTTTTAATCCACAGTAGTTGAGTGACCCTGACTATTTGTTCCACCTTCTCTTCCTCCAGTGAAATGGCTGTGGGCATATTTTTATGGCTGTAAAGAGCAAAGAGTTTCATACTCAGATATAAGCACTGCATTCAGTCCTAAGCAAACTTTTCCTTTAAAAAATAAAGGACATACAATGAATTAGGAAAACACATTTTATGATCCATTTTAACTCCTACTATTTGGAGTTAAAGGAGACTAATTTTACCAACTATAAAAATAAATCCCACACAGTTTTGCCCTAGTTGACTGCTCACTGGCAAAGAGCATCAGCACTCAGTAATCCTGATCTCGCAAGCCTGCAGATGCGCGTTCAACAACGCTGAGCTCCCATGGTTTAGCTCGAAATTGCTAAAGCTTGTTGTCTCTGCAGTTTATACCGTGAACCTCTGTGACACAAGACTGCACACCTGTACTTTTTATGCAGTAGATTATCTACTTTCCACACACCTTCTCACAAAAAGCAGGTTCCAAACCACTTCCATAAAGCAAGATGGAAAATAGATACATCTGACTTGTAAGTATTTAAAATCCTTTGACATACCCTTACTAGACAGCTTCTCTCTAGTGACTCACTGTTTCGAGTGGCACGTATCTATATGGTAACACTGAACAGGCCCATCACTTGGCCTACCAAAATTTGAAGCTATGACTACTGCGACCAAGTACACAGGGATCAAAGAGATCTGTCTCTTTTCAAGGAAAAATTCCAGCCCAAAGTCACAAGCAAAGACCCTGAACACAGTTCAAGAGAATTTAATCCTTTTAATCTCAACATCTTACAGATACATGAAAGATTTCTTTATAGCAATTCAACGTGATTCAATGTCACTTGCTCTACAGATCGGAGAATCCCTTGGAGCATCAGCAGATTAACAACTAGTGTACATTGCTCCTCCATTCATGACTGCAGAAAATGGATAAAAGGTTCCACTGTCAAGTCTGGTTAACTGTTAAACCCAGAGAAATCAGACATCAACCACCAGGTCCTATACACATCATTTTCAGCAATGTTCTTTAGAGAATACTACCTCTCCAAAGTACTTTAGCACAGGAAAGGGAGCCAGCAAACTGGCTGAACAGAGTTCTGTATGTCAAGCACATCCTCCAACAAAACACAGACTCCAAATGACCTTTAAATTTATGCAGCAAGAAGTAAGAACAGTGAATGACAAGCAATACAAAGAGGCTCTACCCCTACAAGACCAGGCTTATCCAAAGCCTACTTAAATCAGTGGCAGTCTTTCCACTAACTTCAAGAGGATTTGGGCAGATACCATACAAAGAGTCCTACAGTTGGGCCAAAATACAGAAACTATAAGCAGAAATATTAAAACCAACCAAACTACTGCTTAAAAGAACAGAAGTATGGCTCCTCCCCAGGTGTCACTGAAATATCCTATGCAGATTCTGGCACTTAATGCCCTCAAATCACTGCTGTGTGCCAAGAAATAAGATACAAAGAACTATCCCATCCATTTCTCTGGAAACTCAGGGCAATGTGAATGTCCAAGCACTGGAAAGTTCTCTTCAGGAATATGCAAACTGGCACCAAAATGGACTGGCTCCCAAATCCATCTGCACATTTAGTTTCAGACATTATCAATACCATCATTGGAACATGCAGCACAAGCACTGTCAAAATACATATATACCATACACAGGTACCCACCTGTGTTCTTTCCACATCAAATGCCTTCTATACTATGAGGTCCTAGTCTTTTGGTCAGCCCTTGCAAATGTCTATATGGACCTATGGAGGAATACTTGAGTGTGTTCTGCCACAGCAATTCTTGTTATAAAGAAAAGATTTTGGTGTGTTTAATCAGACTAGCTGGAACGGAAATTAGTCATAAAGCAGAGCAAGACCCTATGTGCTTCCTGGCTTTAAAAAGCTGTGTGTATCAATACTTCACAGAAGTGAAGAGTTTTTGTATAAGAAGATAAGATTAGAGTTCTAACTCAGCAAGACTTATAAACATGTGTCTAATTTATATATGCAAGGAATTCAATTGAAAGGCTGAAAGCTGGGAATGTGCAGGACTAGGGTAGGGATCATTCCCCCAGACTCAGCAGTGGGGAGGCTGACAAGTCTGGTGAGCCTTGAATCCTGAGTTCAGGTTTGGGCTTCTTGCCACAAGAAGAACATTGAGAGACTGGAGTATATCCAGAGAGGGGCAACGATGCTGGGGAAGGGTCTAGAGCACAAGTCTGGTGAGGAGCAGCTGAGGGACCTGGGGGTGTTGAGCCTGGAGCAAAGAAGACTCAGGGGAGACCTTCTTGCTCTCAACTCCCTGAACAGAGGTTGGAGCCAGGTGGGGGTTGGTCCATTCTCTCAAGGAAAACATGATAGGACAAGAGGAAAGGGCATCAAGTTGCACCAGGGGAGGTTTAGGTTGGACAGTAGGAACAATTTCTTCCCTGAAAGGGTTGTGAAGGGCTGGCCCAGGCTGCCCAGGGCAGTAGTGGAGTCCCCATCCCTGGAGGGGTTTCAAAGCCACACAGATGTGGTGCTGAGGGACATGGGTTAGTGGTGGCCTGGCAGTGCTGGGTTAATGGTCAGACTCAGTGATCTTAAAGGTCTCTTCCAACCAAAACAATTCCAATAAAATTCTATGATTCTAAGATTCTAAGTTTATCTCAATCTTAAGAATGTTTACACAAATGAACCCCTGTGCTAAAACACTTTCAGCATTTGAGAGGTTCCTAAGTCTACTTAAATCAGTCCAAACATGAGGACAATGGAATATAATCTTCCAGGCAGAATAAATACAAGGATTTTTTTGCCGTTTTTCCTTTTCAGTCTGCAGCCACACAGAGTTAATTACTCTTTTTATGCAGTTCATCAAGAATTAACCTGTGATTTTAGGAGAGAAACTAGGTAGAATCAGTTTATTCAATACATACTGACATCCTCTCAAAACAGATCACTTTACTGCTAGGAATAGTGGTGACATCTGATATGAATCCAGCTGTCTTATAGAAAGAGTTATCTTAAAGATGGAGTAGAGACTGTCCATTAATGAACTGATACAACCATGACTTTATGAATAGCAGTAGTCTGTGGTGCTACTGAAATTAGCAACAGCATTCCTAATAATGCAATTATCTCTAGAAAGAATTATGGTAATTAATTTTACCCTTTACCTTAAGTATATAGGAGCAAAGGCATGTAGAAAGCTGTGTGTTCTACAGCTCCAGAGCCAAGGTGAAAGTCCACAGCAATAAACTACACCCCCAGGTCTGGGATTTTTAACTACATGAAAGTCGAGACATCTTGGAATCCAGTTGGAGCTATTCCAGACTCCCTGCTCCACCACTCAGCCTCTAATCAGAACCAGTTGAGGGGAACCTGACTGCACAGCTCTGACTCAAACCCTTGGCACGCACAGAATAAACAGAAAGTAGCAAACTATTAATTTTAAAAACAACCCTTCCACAGAGGTGATACCTTCACAAATACAAGGAGGTTTCAAAGGATGTATGTATGTAAATCCCCCCGTTTGTAAGGAAAGGGGACATTATATACACAGTATGGGAAAGCTCCAGGGCTCAGCACACCTATTTCTTCCCCCACCTTCCCCTCCCTCTTTTTTTCTACTAATTGTCTAAGTATGTATGTCTGAGGCAAGAGTTTGTCACAGTTTTCCATCCACGAAGCCAAGCTCAGTAGCAATACATATGAAATATCCCAGGTATTACAGAAAACCTGCACACAAGAATACAAAAATTCAAAAAACTGAAACTAAGATTTAGACACAGGTGTTGCCTGCTACAGATCAAAAAAGGAGCTTTCTTTCAGTTGTGTTCTTTCTTCTCAGTCATATTTACAGCAGTATGCGCAAAGATTAAGCTGCACTGTGAGCACTCTGCACCTCCTCTGCAGAACTTCTGCACCCGCAGCAGTGCATGAAGTGCCCTCATCACTCACGTACAGCTGGCAGAAGGTGCTCTTCTGAGCTGGCTGTCCTGAGCTGGCTCTGCGCTGGTAACAGAGAGCAACAAGATGCGCTTCAAAATGAAATCAGTTCCCTGATGGAAATGAAAAAGCATCAGCTTGGCACAGAACTCCTCCATCCCCTCTACCTCCAGCAGTGACTTTCATAGCAAATTAATCACATCACAACAGAGTTAGATCCAAACCAAATTTTGAATTCCACTTGGTTTTCCCACAACCCTATGGCTGGAAAATCCAATTTCCCCAAACACCTACGTGCTGCTCCACTGCACCCAGCAACTACAGATCTTCATAGCAGCACATGTTCTTCCTTAGTGACCTGAAGTTCCACTTGCCCCTTGGCAGGGCTTGAAGGGACACTGCATGCCTGCTCACAGATGTGTTTTAGCCATGTGTTTCCCTCCACTTCACAAGCTGATCAGACAGACCATAAATACACACACAAACACATGTCCATTTGGAATTGTACACTCAAATATCTGGGACTAGCAGAAGGGGAAGTCACTTCATGCTCCTTATCCACGAAGGAAGGAGCATGGCTGAAAACTCCTAAGACTGGAAAGAAAAATAATTTCTCACCATCTCACCTAATTACATGAAACCAAATTCCAAGACTTCAGAAAAGGAAACCAAGTTTCCAGAATTGTGGAACTTAAATCTGAATCCCGGGAGCTGCCAGTGCTGTGAAGATCTCTGGTATTTCTCTGTCGCTACAGAGCGCTGCACTCAATCTAGATGCCTGACATGGAAACCCTTACACTATTATGAATTCTGTTGCTACGGCATACATACGTATCTAGGTATACACACATATCCTGCAAAGTACTTATTTGTCTGGCAGGCTGGAAAATACAGGACAATGGGGGAATCTTTCTAGATGAGTCACTACAGGAGCAGCTTAGAACCTTCCAAGGCAGTCTGGGTATTCTTCTGGCTTTTAATGTATCTCAGCAAGGACTGTAGGGTTTGGTGTAATTTTAATGATTCTCTTTCCCTTGGCAGCCTCCCACCTTTGTGAGGTAAAGACTGAGGTTTGCAAGAGCAATAGGAGAAGGATTAGTAAGTTGTTCTCAGTAACTCCCTAACCTCCTCCATTTCTTCCCCTCTTGGTTCTCATCATTTCTTTCCCCTCAAAATACACTTTAATTACTTCATCATTGCTGAACAGAACCACAAAATCCCTATTGACTAGTCTGCCACAATAAAAAACAAACACACACACATATAAATATATATACACTATAATAACCCCTTCAAAACTAGAGCTTAGAGTGATTTAAGACATTCTAAATATAGTACAGGCTGTGGCTGAAAACCCCATGAGTTGTATTTTTTCCAGTCTAGGAAATAAAGCTTTCATCAGCCTGAAACTCCAGTTCTAATAAGACAAGGGAACGCCTCTCACTTACTGTTTCCAGCAATGCCTCAGGTGGTGCTGAGCAGTAAAGGTTCAGCACAGACACTTAGGGACAAAAACTTCAAAAGGAGATCCACAGCTTTGTCAGCAGGAGGAAATCTGGAGGGGTTTTGAGGCTACCCAATACAGTTTTCCATGAAGATGCTGGTCTACTCATCCCCTTCAACCACCCTTGAAAGGCAAGATACCTCCTCTGGCTATGGGATGACCAGAGAACACAAACAAAATAACGTTGTTGAACCTACGAGAGCTCTGTCTGCCAGAGCTCTAAGACTATCTAGGGACAGACTCAAACTAACAATGTGTATTATTAAGAGTCACATTGAACAGCAGCTCTGATGACATGACTCAGGCCAGTTCTAGCCTGATTAACTGTCTGTAGTAGGTCACTGAAGTTTCTTGTACGTTCCACCTACCCTGTCCAGGCTGTCAGTACATTGTGACCAGGACTGCCTCATTACGCTGTTCTCAAAGTGCTTCTAAAAGCATTTTGGAGAGAGACTATGATATAGGGTTGATCCAACAGACAAAAGAAAATTGTAAGAGTATAAATGATTTGTCTGTTCCTCTTGACCACCTCTTAACTTTTCTAAGCAAGAGAAAAGGCTGACAACTGATTCATGGATCTATGCTTAGGGAAGACCTTCAAAGGAACAGAAAGGATGATCAGGCTACTGAAGACCCAGAAACTATTAACTGAAATAAGGAGGTTTAAAGCAAGTCCAAGGTGACTCTCAGAGAAAAATTAGGCTTTCAGTACAAGGCCGGTGCACAGCAAGTTAATGGTTAGTGACTTTTCAACCTTCTGAAGGCACCCTGGAACTGAAGTTTTCCTAACTTACGTCTTCCAGTATTGCAGCTGAGCTAAAAGGGCCACATACAAGTGATCTTCTGTACTAAACTAAAACAGGGAACAAGCGCAGACCTAAAACCCTTCTCTAAAGCATTGCAAAGAAGATAATATCCCTATAGCATTAAGCTCTGGTTAGCATAAGTTGAGGTCTAGTGAAGCAAGAGTCAGAAACAGCAAAGGAGAAATACACCAATACTTGCTCCCTCAAACGGACAGTGTCAAGTAAGCCTCACTTAGCAAGTGGCTTCTACAGGAGCTTGAGAAGGCCTGCAGTAAAATCCTAGTTTAAGCACCACCACTTTCCCAGTAGATCTCTCACCCATGAAGCCATACAGCCAAGCTATGCCGCTCACTTGCTTGTGGCTGCCCACTGCAATCCAAAAGTTTCCATTTCTAGAGCTGGCTTATGACAAGGCCAAAATGAAAGCAGGATGTATTCCCCTACTGCTGAATATTTTGTCTGCCTGTTCCTTAACCTCACTGATGTAAACTGTACTTCCCCCCCTTCAGTGTTTAATTTCTGTTTCGGCCTAATGGTGCCGTGTTTGCTTTTACTTTGATTTATTGCCAGGCTGTGTCTGAAAACAGAGGGGTGATGGAAATGTTTAAAAACACATTAGGAGCTATTAAAACTCATTGCTTTTGCATGTTATATGGGTTGTTTCCTCCTCTGAAATGAAGCTGATGTTCTCCCAACACTGTTGTCCCTCATTCTGCCTCCCCACCTCTCCTCCCACCACACCACTAACATGCTGGTGTTATTCTTTAATGGGACACTGCTTGAGACCAGACCATCTGAGTCTGCCTAAAGGAAAAAAGCAAGAAAGCCTTGTTTCCCCTACAAAACACCAGAGGTTCACAGTGCAAAAGGGTAGCTGCACAAAGGTGCAGTAGCCATTTTCACCCAGTTGGCACTGCTATGCAGCAACTCCCCTTACCTGAGGCTAGGCAAGGACAAACTGCTCATAAGCTCCAGCCAGTCAATGTCCCTGCATCAGCCTGTCTGGGGACACCTGCACTCAGACTAGTTGAGACATCACAACCAAGAGTGCGCACCCATGTTGGAGAGGCCAGGGCTCATGGGGAGCTGCACTTCTCCTGAAGAACTTCACCTTCTTTCCCTTTCTTTCAGGATACTTTAGTATCCAAGATGGGCTTGCAGAAGAATCTGCTTCATCAAGTTGTTTCATGCCCTGTAACTGGTTACACCTGATGCCACTGTTTTTGCTGGAGTCCTTCGTCAGTGGAAGGGTGGGCATAGCAACAGAGCGGACTTGAGGTAATGAGAACAGTCCTTTCCAATCTTAAGCTAGTCAAAGCATGGGAACCGAAGGCACTGGGGCACTATCATATGGTGACATCAGCAACACAGGTAAGGGGAAGAGCATGAGATCCGATGTCCCAACCCTGACCACGTGCCATTCACGTAAGAACAGAGCCACACGTTACATAAAGGCTTCTTCCATTTCTGGGTGCAGAGGTTTGTTTCTTCTCCTTAGTGGAGCAAAAGCTAAAAACTCAACCCAAACTCAAAGCTATGAATGAGCAGTGACATGTGGCTCCCCACCTCCTGACTGGCTCTCCTAACCAGAGTATTATTTCTCCTTGTTTTGCATGGATCAGGTTTGATGTTTCCTATCTCAGGCTTTTATACATAAAATAAGGAACAGTGACAGAATTTTGTGGGTTTTCACATATAAAAGTAATAATCAGACAAAACCTGCTTAGGAAGAGCAAAACCACAGAATCTTACAAAACAATTCACAGTTTCTTATTTCTTTCTAGGAACTGTAAAGAAAGCTACAGGGCTGTGGTGTCACTCCACTGACTTTAGTGGCAGTTTTTGATTTACCATCCATGTAGAAGACAGCAAGATAGAAGGAAAAAGTGAAGCTTTAGGTGTAATGATAGGGCTATTCTAGCAGATTGGTGCTTAAAATAAAGCACAAATCTAAAGTTTCACTACAAGGGTAAAACTGTCCTGTCCAGAAGACAGCACTAGCCCCAGGACTAGCCTGATACTGCTGTGCATGCTCAGAAAGTAAGCAAAGACCTCATCACCTTCTTCTGTAGCCTGCTCTTAGTAGCACCATATCTATATTTAGATAATGCAAACAGAGCAGAAAACACTCCCAAAATACACACTCCGCTGTATACACAGTGCTACCACCGAAAGAAGATGAAAGAGCATGTCATTTTAGAGTTATTAGTCACACAACAATGACATTGTTTAAACACGATAGAAATGAAAGTGCACACAAAAAAGCTACTGGACTTACTTTAAGGAGCCTCCTATCACTAAACAAGGTCCCTCTTCCTCATTTTTCACCCCAAAAGGAAAAAAACAAAACCCAAAATAAACTAGGCACATGGATCCAGCAGTTCTATGCACACACATAGAATCTACTCTTACATTTCATAGACTCATTAAATCGAGAAATACTTCCCATGACTTCCTTGGACTGCTGTCCTAGGCCTAACTTCACCCCCAACTCACCTCACAGAGTGCTGGGCACACTGATCTGTATTTAAAAGTAGAGTTATAGCAAGAATAGAAAGTGAGAGGAATGGAGAGAAAGGAGCTATGTGTAATGCAAGTTAATTATCACCCACTGATCACTCAAGCATGATCAGTTTATAGCAACAAGTATGATCCAGTGATTATTAAACTTACAGAAGCTCAAAAAAAAAGAGCACCAGTAGGGAAGAGGTGTATCCAGGTGACTCCCGGGGTACTGTGAGATTTACTGAGCAGCCTGATGCAAGAGAAGTGCAAAGTAGGTCAAGTCGTCGTCACTACAAGACCACTTAGTCTCCTCTATGACTCTGCAGCGCTGTTTCAGCGGTTTCATTCCAGATTTTCACTAGCTAGACCTCCCTGTTGCTTTAGCAGCACACACTGTCAGTAATGAACGCCTGTTGTCTCCAGAGATCAGCACATCCCTGGTGCAAGCGCACTGCTTCATTTGTATGGCATGAATATTCACCTCCTCAGCAAAACCACCAGGGCCAAAGCACCTCTTCCTTTATGCACACAAAATTACAGAATACAGCATAGAACTAAAATCCCTGCGTCACACTAGTGCTTCCATAAGGAGTTCACAATTTAAAGTACTACTGCTAAAATATACTCATGAAAATAAATGATAAAGCGCTTGGGAAAGGCTCAGTGCAAGAATAACCTACTATGTAAAGCCAATAAGTAAATGGGAAGTAACAAGCGTACATTAAGATAATTATTTAAATCACTGCATGATACAGCTTGAATTCAGACCAAGTTCTGTTCCCCTGTTGTCAAGGCGGTAACTGTTTAGCAGCTGTAGGTATTTTTCCACAACAATTCAGAGTAGTAGGAATTACCCAAGCTCCTTGGAACAAATTCTTCACCTATTTCACTCAATTTTGCAAAGAAATACAGCTCTGATGCATCCTTGCCATACCCTGTTCCTCCTGAGCCCAGACATGCACTGAACACTAAGACTCATGAACTGAATCCAAACGTAGAATTCTTCCTCAGATCCTCCCTTTGAAATAAACCCGTTCTGCAATAGCCTTGACTCTACGCTGGGGTCCTTCAACTTATGGAAGGCCAGCACCTTTATGGAGAAAGGCTACCAGATGTTACCTGGCTTTTAACCTCCTACAAGGCAAAAAGCTTATGAAAAACTGACAGCTAAATATTAAGCCAGAAGAAAAAAGTTTAAGAGAAGGCACAATTCCTTTGCAGAAATGTTTGGAACACAGCAACCAAACAAGTGGCGGGATCACTGCCTCAGTGCTCCAGGAAGCAAGGTCGGCATTGTTCCCCCAGTATCTAGAGCTTAGGTAGCTTCAGAAGCAACGGTTTAACAAAAGAAGTTACAAGGTTCCTTACAGCAGTAACAGAGAAATATATTACCTGCAACAAGTACCATCCCTGTCTGACCTCTTACAAGAGCCCCCCCACAGCTTGAACTTGTTGAATATTTGTTGGTCTCTGTAACTGCCTACGAGCTTGGTGGGAAGGTATCTCGCTTTGCCCTCGATCCCCTTCCCCTTTGGGAGGCGGTACGGACATCTGCGCCCGACCGTGACACTGTGTGAAGTCTTTCTTGGGTTCTCCTTTCAAGCATTTGCCTCTGGAAAGAAAAGCCTTGGCAAGGACAGGGTAGAGTCATAGTTTTGCTAATTTGAACAAACTGCAGTCAGACCAAACTAAAGAACTACTCCTTGGTGCTCAGTGGCAATTATGGTTTTGCTGAGGATGTGCTCAGCTTTGGAAGGCCAGACTATACATTAGTCCATCTCCTCAGACTTTGCTATCCAATTTATGCTTCCTTAATCATCATCATGTTCTCCATGGGCAGCTCCCAAAGCCACCCAGTTGTCTGATGCCATTCTCTTGCCAGCCATCATTTAATGATAGCCTCCTGACTGGCACTTCCACTTCAACAGCAATCACCAATTCTCTCTCTGCCTTGCTGGCCAGGCTTCCAGCTGTGCAGTTCTGTACACTCATCACGTTGGTTTGGTTCTGAACTCCATACCCACATGTCTGCTCTCCATACCCACAACTGGCAAGCGTGTTTCCAGAGACATCAGGAGGATGGGAAAGAAGTTCACTGCTCAGCTTTGAACGTTGAAGAGTAGCAATAAAGCTGAATTACAATAGTACAGTTTGTTCATTTATGGAGCTTTCTTTTGCTCAGCCCCATAATGAAAAAAAGAATATTTTCTTGGGCCAAATTTAGATGTTATATAGACATGGCTGCCTAAACATGAATGCAGATGTTAAAATTATCTTCAGTTGTTCTGAGTGAGCATTTGATGGTAACAGAGAAGCAGTAGCTGTATCCCTCCAAGCTGCCTAGCACTTGGGAACACAGCTCTGGTATAGCAGAAAGCTGATGGAGTTTTATTGGCACTAGCTCCAGAGCCACACACAAGGTACCTAAACCACTTATCCGTGCATCACATCTGCCTGCATGACAAACACCTGTGACCACCTGCACAGGTCTGATGGGTCCTGCTCACTCTGAGCTAACAAGAGCACTAGGGACAGCTGGCCTTCCCTCTTGGACCTCTGTTAATCCAGGATGTGTCCCCATTTACAAGGGGCAGAGTTTGTCAATACAAGTCAAGTTACCTCCATGTTCAATATGCTTCAGAACAGGAGCTGCCACATGAACCCAGTGTGGCCAGACGGTTCCAGTTACAGTTGTTCTATGTGCATTTTGAAATTAGTCAGCACTTAATATTCATCTACCTCATTACTTTTTTCTTCCTTTTGTCCCTTATCACTTCCAGCCCATAGACACGAGGTTGCCTCTTCACTCACTCAAGGTGGACAACAGGACTCACTTTCTCTTCCCAAAACCACTCAGCTTTTCCATTTCAGAACAGCACACGGACACTTGTGCTGTACCTGCTCTCAGAACACAGAGAATGCCAGTTCCCTGCTTAGAGGCAAGGGCTACCCTCTGTGGCCTAAAGATATATTGCAGAATGAAGCACAGCTGCAGAGACAACTTCTTCAAGCTTGCTTGAAACAATCTGAGTCTCACATCAAACCTGCACAAGGTGAGAGCAGTTAGTGTGCTCTCTTTAGAGAAAGTTACCTTGGACAGAGCTTTACAGCCCAGAGCCTGGAACCACACTACATGCTTCTACCTCAGAGCATGCTGTAGGCACACCTTTTGTTACTGGTAGTTGCAAAGATCTCCTTTGGCTTAGTGGAGACTATCATAGAACAGAATCATAGAATATCTTGAGTTGGAAGGGACCCATAAAGACCTAAAAGTCAAACTTCCTGCTTCTCACTGGACTTCCTAAAACTAAACCATATGACTTCAAGCACAGGTTTAGTTTAAGAACAACCCTTTTTCTTACTGCAGTTGACAAGACAGGTGTTTCTTCAAAAATTACACCCAAGTGTTCTAGGCCCAGAGCACAGCAGAAATGTGCATGGAGATAACAGCACCACAGAAATTCTTATTTCAAGACCAAATATTCCCAGAATCGTATCAGAGACTTTGAGAAACTCTTTCAAGTATGGGTGACTGAACCTCAAGTGCTCCTGCCAGCAAAACTGAGTGCAGCAAGGTCAACCTTCAGGGGAGACAGCATTCCACTTCCAGAGCAGAAACCTTTAGGCATGATGGAAACAGCAGCTGACTCAAATTCAGAAAAAGGGTGTTTGGCCACCCAGAGACCCAAGATGCATTTGAAAGTTCCCGCAGTTCAGCACAGAGATAGCTGTTTGAGAAGTCAAATCATGAAGGCAAAGATAAAATTCAGTTCCCATCTGAAGCTCAAAAATGTCTTTTAGCTCTTACCAGCCATTTCAAATGCCTACTTAGAAAAAGGGTCTCTAAGCAACAGAGATCTGATTCACCCTCAATTAAACTGATGTGTTATCTTAGGCACCCAGTTTGTGCTGGATTGGACCCCAGTCTGAACAGCCAAGTGGCCCAAACCTACATGTGCAGAATGAGCAGGTACAGGCTCAAGCTACATGGGTGTAGTCTGTAACAGAGTTAAGAGTGCCAAGCACATTGCATCCACAGATGAATGGGAACCTTAAAAATCTGTTTTAAGAAGCAGATTTTTTACTCCCAGATGTATTAAGCTAAATTAGATCTAACGCATAGATTTGTAAGCGCAGGGCTGAAGAACAACTCTATATATGGAAAGCTCCTGTAATGCAGATAAGTAATTTTTCCAAAATGAGAAGATAAGGCAGACAGCAAGGATTTTGAGATCTTTTGTGGAAGCACAGTCATTTATCTCTATTCTCCTTCTACATCTTCAGGAGGAGCAACAATTACTAAGATTTATAACTGGCCATAAATACACTCAGTACCATTACATTCCTAAAGCAGCCCAGAAAGAACCACACCGTACACTGAGGATTTGAGACTTCTCAAAGCAAGCTTAGCAATCCCTACAAAAAAAGGCCTGAACATGCAACAGCTCAGACACTTGAGAATTGCTGATACTCACCCACTACCTCTGTGATAACACCAGGTTACCAACAGCTTTGTTTCAAAGCTTTTTGGAAGTGCTCTCTTCCCCCCACCATCCCTTTTAGCTTTCCTCCTTGGATAACAGCCAAGGTTTCAAGGACAGCACTGATGGAACAGTAATTCTAGTGAAAACAAACTGGAATGGAACAAACACACCTTCACTCACTGCCATCCCCACGGGAGCCAAGGGTTCTTTCTTCTTTAGTGACTTTCAACTTAGGAAGCTTCCACTACGTTAACTAGAACATTTCTTTCACCAGTACCCAACTGCTTCTGCCAGCTTTAGCCATGTGAGCTCAAAGCTTTACAGCTCTCCCAATGATCAGTTTAACCTCTGCCCACACTGAGTTTTATTATCTCAGCTTTTCTAGTTCTCCACCTTTAGGGTTATGCAACTCCCAGGTTCTGCTCGTGTTTCAGGATTTCTGTTTCACGTCCTGCCGTCCGCTGGCCAGCAAATTCCAGAATCAGCAGACCCACACAGGCATTCTCTCTTCTCCAAAGAAACAATACTGGAAGGAACAAGGGGTGGGTAACACTGCAAGGTGACTGAGCCCCACTGCCCCTGCTCAGAGAATCAGGCCATGTGTTCCCAGCCCTTTGGAAAGCCTAAACAGAGCAGCAGCCAGCACCCAGCCCATGTAGCAGAAAGTGATACCTCAAGATGGTGGTGGAAACTCCCTCTGCTGGTAACACTGGCTGCGCAGCACAGATTCTGCCCTTCCAGCAAGCATCCCTAGCTGTCGGTGACATGAGAGTTTGACAACATCTTGCAGGGCCAGGCTTAAAAAGGCTGAAAAGGCTAAGGCTCAAAAACTTGACAGTTTCCACCAGAAGGTGTTCTTCCAGAGGACTGGAAAAATAGGAAGAATACACCCCTTATTAGGCCAGCCCAGTGTGCATGCAGAGGGAAGACTGGAGGCTGACATGGTGCTAGTGTTACATTTCCAGGAACCTCTAGGCAAAGGCTAAAATCAGACAGAAGAGCAGTGATTAGAGTTCAGTGCAGAGGTAAGCAAGCCTTGGCACCAGTCTCAAGTTTAGTATCAGAACTTTTGCACTGCCTTGAGAGCAATTAGCTATAGGCTTTTTAAAAGAAGCTTGACTTTGGGCTCCAGACACATTCACTACCTCTGATTTCATTCACGGTAACCACAGCAGGGAAGTACCAGAGAGCATGGATAACCACCTTGTGCACCGGAGACATGCAACTGCCAAGTACCAACAGCCACAGACCTACCCACAATGGTCCAGGGTGAAAGAGTGAGATTCCAAAAGGAGTAAAATCAATTGGCTGTCTACAGAGTAAGCGGGGAGGACAACCTCTGGCTTTCTAACTTACAATAGCTATTGACACTGGATCAACTTTTGTACAGGCCTAGAGGGCAGCAGTTCAGGATTCACTAAGGCCTTGCCCAGTGGATGCTAATTCACACTTCAAAGCTATGGAAATAAGAGGTCATTGCAGTTACTGACAAGCCTTTGAAAAGAACTGTTTCAGTGCAGTATACTTAGTGCACTGGTCAAGTCTTCTATGCTTTTATGGTCAGCCAACCTTGTCAAGCTTCAGAACACAGACATTTGTGTGTCTCACATCTGTCCTCACATGAGTGCAAAGACAGCAATAGGAAAGAGCTGGGCTACAGGATACGTCTACTGATTTACATGTATTTACAGGATGATGCCTAGGGGGTCATTCTGTAAATACATCACAAGGTATGCAATCCAGGCTTGTCTTAAAGCAGTTCTCTCAGAAAACTCACTTCTCCCAATGACTCTTTAAGAAATTTTCCAAGTAATTGCTCAGCCCATAGCTCGTCAGCTTTCAGGCATGCTGTTCATGTGAAGTAAGCGTTCCTGGCTCTAGTTATTATTATCCGATTCTTTTGTGGCAGCCAACTGGCTAGAAGAAAAAGGACTATGGCCTGGATCACAAGGCTGGGGTTTCAGAGACGCTCAGCACTTACAGATCCTCCTGTAGCTGGGAAAAATTGAAGAAGAGACCAAGACAACAGGGAGAAGAACAAGTCTGAGTCTGTAAACACTCCTAATTAATGGTGGATTTAAACTATGAAACAACTCAAGAGAACTTAAAAACCTACTATTAGCTGAGCATTGAGTATCACTCAGTGAACAAGTACTCTGGCATGTACATGCATAACAGTATCAAAGGGTTTCTTCACATATTGGTACCTACTGAAGATGTCATTAAAAACCAGCATTTCAGTCTACAACAACGGGAGCTCTGTGCTTTTCTCAGAGGAAGCGTTATTAATGCCCTGCTAAGAGCCTTCTGAAGATTGCTTTTAGAAAATAAAGTTATATTAACTTTAGTTTAGTCACTAATTCCATTGTCCCAGGACAAAGTAGTGCTACTAGTGAATTACTACTTTTATCTGGGGATTTGTTTCGAACAATTTTCTGTTAAAACACAAGTTGTGTAGCGCAGAAGCATGCCACTTCCACTGAAGTACCACTTCAGTGCTCTAATAACATTGTGACAGGGTTTTGTATGCCCAGAATACAGACAAAGAAACCCATAAGCTGCAAGGGAAGAATACAGAGCAGCTCAGCTCACTGAAGTGCAGGCTACAGCACTTGCCAACATGCAGCATCAGGCCTATGAGTGTGTCCCTATCGGTGCTGGTCTTGGCTGCTTCCTGGTGCACTCCGGCTGTCTCACCTGCAGGGAGGACTTAGGAGTAGGTAAGTCAGGTTAATTCCTGCCTGAAGAGATGCTCCGCAAACATACACAGTGAAATACAAAGAACCAAACTGGGACTCCTTGTGCACCAGAGCTCTGCCCTGCAGGAAAAAAACAGAGTTGCCCAGGGCAGTCAGATGTTCAGGAGTGCTTCTCAGTGACTGGTTAGAATGGGATGTTTTCCAGACTGCCAAAGGAAGAAACCTCAGAGCCAAGCAGAGGGGTGGGAACCAACTCACAACCTATTTTCTGTCTTTAGCCTCCATCCCACTTTGAGAAGTTTTACTCATGAAACGGTAGATTCTATCATCTTACCTACGTACTCTCAGCATGTCCCTGCAGAATTAAGTAGTGGGCCATGAAGAAGTTGGGACTTCAAGGGCCATGACTCTCTCTAGCTACAAACTCAGAACTCTAGATGAAAAAACAAACCGTCTCTAGTCACCCACCATCTCTTCAGATCACATTTTCCAGCTAACATGTAGTCATCTGACTGGAACTACATCCAGAAGCATATATAATCCTAAGAAAACATCAGAGTGGCTCATTCAGTGAAAGAGAAAAAACCCAATCCAAGCTTCTGCTAGGGAACACTTCTTGGGTCCAGGGGGAAAATATTTAACTGACATTCTCCCTATGACATCCTGAAAGCTTCCTAGTATTTCTACTGACAATTCTTCACAACAAAACCCTCTCACAGCTTCAGTTCATGCAGCACTAGACAACACCCTGATCTGAAACCAGGGCTGTATGGATAATTCCACAGGAAAGGCAGCACAAAGTGCTGCAAACAGTGTTAATGTGACAGGAAAGTTACTGCTAACAAGTAAGGTCTTTAGTTATAAGCAAAACAAAATCTAATCTGTAATTCCCCTACAGCCTGCTACTTTGAGGGCTAAGTGTCACAATCTATACAAGGTGAACCACAACGCACCTGTCAAGCAGGTTGATTTTATGGATACTTTCCCCTCGCATTTTGAAATTCTTCAAGACAAGGGCTGTCTCGTGTTAGCCATATGACAGTGATTATCTCAGCAGGGCTCTGAGCTTGACCCTGGCCTCCAAGGTGTCACTGTCACCAGCATGTCAAGTAAGATTTGAACAGTGCAGTCCAGAAGGCTGAATGAGGAGACAGCAAGTGCTGCACACATGCTCTGTGATGGCTGCTGTACCTGGTATGACAGATCATGATGTTACTGTCATCACTGCTTTACTGGATGACAACCTGGACACCACAATATTCTCTATCAAAGAGAAGAGTACCTCTATGGGGGACAGCAGGTAGGATTTCCCTGTTAGTCATCAGCTGTGGACAGTTATCTTGAGCAGCCTTTTGGATTCTCTGCTAGTACCTGGGACTTGACCACAACACCATCACCACATCACTGCAGAGCACAAGGATGCCTCATATGCACTAGTCAGAAATCAAGGACACTGGCACTTTGAACCAAAGAAGTCTGCACAAGAGCTTTCTTCCTTTGTCATGTAGGCGTGACTCCTGTATATCCTCTCCCCTCCCACCTTTTTTGCTTTCCCTATGTCCCATATTTTCTTCTCTGCTAGCAAAATAAACAAAAACAGAGTAGCTTGTGAGTTTGCCAAGCTTTCCAACGCCAAGTTTCACAAGAACATAAAGCAAAAGAGAATCTTTTTCAACACAAAAATCCTTGGAGAAGTCCTTTCCCCCGTCCAGGATCAGCAGCCCTTCCTGTGCCAAGCAGGGTAAGGAGGCACAGAGCAGGCACTTCCTCCAGCCGCCCATATCATTGACTCTGTCCAAAGATGGGGATGCAACTTTTCCTTACACCTAGAAAAGGCCTGCTAGGGCAGGACACCGAGCCAGCAAACCGCATTAGTGGAAAGAATCAGACCTTGTAGAAGGCAACTAGCAGGGTTACACTGAAGAAGGAATTCAAGAACAAGATGTACAAACTCCTTTTCTGATGTGCTTCATGAGCAGCAGCTACGTGCTGCCTCCACCCCTCAGCACAGCCCGTACCGTGCTCCTCTCCACACCACGCACGATGTTATACCCAAGGTTGCACAAGGATCCTGGAGACTTCAGGGGGGAGGGCAAGATGACTTGTGAATAGAGCTATTCACCCTAACCCACGGTGGGCATTCTTTTCAGCTTGACACAGCAGCCAGGCTCTCCAACACTAACCACAGCTGGAGGCTCTGCCAAAAGAGATGCTGAGGAAGGGGAAAAAACCTCCTGGTTGATTTCTATTCAATCAAAGCAAATTACTGCCAGGACTCACACCATATAGAGACTTAAGATGCCTCTGTTTTGAGTAGTAGAGTTTGTTGTTCATAACTAGAGCTAGGGACAGCTGGCCTTACCTCTTGGACCTCTTTTTTCCATTAAAAAAAATATAGCCCAGGCCAATCAGAACCACTGGTAGATTAATGCCAAGCTGTGGGAGTAGCTGCAGATAATTCTATTTTTTCTTCAAATGTCAATCAGTTCTACTGTTTTTGAGAGCTGAAGCCCAACAAGGCAGTACACTAAAGTTACGTCACCTAAAATTTAAAGGGCAATAATCCCAGCAGTATTTCTTAAAAGCTTGAGATGTTTATGGAGAACAGATTGATCCCAAAGGATTTTCATTTTATTTCAGGAGTAAGCCATAAAAAAAGTTAAGTCATTTGTACAACTCAAAACACTTCACCAAGGAACCAAGAGCCAGGAAAGCAGATTTGACTAAATGCTCAGCTCCTTTACTTCTTCCATATCCAAGAACACCCCTAAAAGACATCTTTCCCCTCCTGAGCGGTCTTTCTCCCTGGAAATTCTCCATTTCTCACATAAGTAAGACACTTCTGATTGTTCAAGACTTGAAAGCTCAGCTGCTTGTATCATGCTAACAACTCCACAGGCAAAGCTCAGATAGACTTCATCAAGATCTTCGTGGATTTTAAGACATCTTCTGCCTTGTGTAAGCTACACCACCACAAGAATGAAATCTGTGAGTCATTCCCCTACAATAACGGATCATTAGGCTCTTTCAAGAGGATATACAAACAGTGCCAAAACACCAAATACTGTTTCCTACACACCTTTTATGTAAAAGCCCGCTGCAGAGCTGGGAGGTACTGCCACAGCCAGTGAGCAGCTCACATGTAGCTTCCATAGAAAGAGCTTGCACTAGAGTACTAATTATATCTTGCAAAATAAGTTCAGACTATTAAAAAAATCAGATAAATTTTCATTTGAAGCATCTGTTTAGCTCAAGTTAGCATAAGTGACTGGACTGTACTTAACCAGTTTGACTGCTATTGTCTGTTTCCTGTGTTGCATTACAGCAAGTTCTCATCTGAAGTAAGCAAACCCTACATGCTGGCAGTGAACAAGGGTCCGTACCCAATAACTGAGACATGCCACGTGTCGCACACTAGAGTTTCTCCAGTTTCTTTTCAGAAAACTATCCAGAGCCTCTTTTGGAGCAGTCAGACAATTTATAGCATTCAGAATAATTCTGGAAATTCCGGCCATTTACAGGTCTAAAACAAGTTGAGCAATTTAAAGAAACCCAGTCCTTTGGTACCAAGTCCTTTTAAAAGAGCCCAGTTTAACTGTGAGGTTCTTTATAAGATTTTAAAGAGCTTGAGAGCAGATGTCAACATTGGAAACCACCAACTGATGCACCTCTAGCAAACCCTACAATTTCTAGCTGTATTGCCCGCACTTCACTTCTGATCATGGTTCAACAGGAAAACACAGAACTAGAGCTCCAGACAAGCAACTCCCATGTCAGCTATATTTCTGCATTACTAAGGAACCTGGGCTTGGAAAGCAGAAGCACACGCTTAAAAAGCAGAAATCCCATGCTATAGCCCCTACTGAAT
Source organism: Eurystomus gularis (assembly GCA_013400335.1). Taxonomy (NCBI): domain Eukaryota; kingdom Metazoa; phylum Chordata; class Aves; order Coraciiformes; family Coraciidae; genus Eurystomus; species Eurystomus gularis. The sequence continues at coordinate 381,505 of VZZY01020740.1, forward strand.
ACAGTCAGGAGCCAGCTTTTGAAGGAACTAGCAAAGATCTGCAGCACTGGAAGACGCAGTTTCCACCCCTAGATTGGTGATTTATTACAACGGCAGCTTCTGTCAAGGAATAGAGACCATATCAAACTTCTCTCAAGAGAAAAAAGCCTCAAGGGAAAAAGCCTCAGGGAAGTTTGACAGTGAGGATACTGGGGTATAGAACATTACCATAGAGGCAGACACGTGCTCCTCCTCTGGAGGTTTGTCTGATGGAAATCAGCATCCAGCATAGAGGCCAGAGGTCATTCTGCAACTCGGATCTGAAGAGCTGCTCTGTGTGCTGAGCCGATGCCTCAGCCTCTGCGCTCCAGGGCAGGCAGCTTTAATTAGCAGAGCCCAGATGTACACAGGCCTCCGATCAGATGGTTCATGACCCAGAACACAAACAGCTTTAACAAAGTACTAATTCCACTTCAAAAGGCAAGCCCTTTAATGAATTTATACAAGCCTTGAGGCTAGAATTACCATCCAAATATTACTGGTCTTAAAAAGAAGGAAGTGAAGAAGGGAAGAGGCAGAAGTACAGATAAATTATAGCCAGGAGGGCTGGCACCAGACACATGCATTACCTGGCCTTGTGCTTGGCACAGTGAAGCAACTCAGGAGGTAACAGGACTGCTGGAAAACCTTGTTCCAGCTTCACAAGAAGTGCAGCACTGCAGTACTTCAGGAAGATTTTAACTTCAAAAACCAGAATAATGCTGTGGAACAGGTTAAGACAAACAACGATGCAGCTCATAAAATGCCTTCACTGGACCTTTAGCTCCCCAACTAGAAGGCATAGCAAGTTTGCAGATGCAGTTCTGAGAGGAAGGGCCCAAGGCAGCAAAGCTTACCACGTTTATTAGCTTGGGCTCCATCCTACAACTCCTTGCCCTTTTTGCTGTTAGGTTCAGATGAGCAGAGCCATCTCACTGAGAGGCAGTGGGCTCAACAACAGTCCAGCATTGACAGGAAAAGAGTAGAAACACAGGGGAGAACCTACATCTCCTCCCTACTCTGCCACTGAGCTGATAAATGATATAAAAGACAAAGAGTTACCTTGCATCTCAGTATCTCAACTCCTATAAACACTTAAATCCAGCTAATGGAAGGCACCTCCAGAATAATTTTAAATAGTATCCCTGGTGGCTGTTGGCCAACATGTCTCTGTCTTCACCCTCAGTGAGCCAGTTTTCTGCCAGCCATGCCTGTGCCCCAAGGCAGCCAAGCCAGCTCTGATCCCAAAGCCATGCACCTACAGTAACTCAGTACTAAACCTGACATAGCAAACCAGCAAAGTCTGCCTCAGGCCCAGGCAGAGACATCAGCCAGTCCTGATGTACCAGGCAGGCAGAACAAGCAAGATACCTCATGAAGATGATGAAATTAAGAACAATCTGTTCTCCTAGACCACTGCAGGAAGACTGACAGACTACATAGAAGCAGACCTTGTCAAACAACTCCTTGGTCTACTGAGTATGTAATTTTAACATCAGCCTTCTTGGATACTTGAGCATGCCCTTAGTTCTCCAAGTAGATGGCAGGTTTAGAGCCCATCTGTCCATAAAAACAGTTCTTCCCAATATTGCTTTGGCCTGTTTGCCTTGTATGGTCAAGGAAAGCAGAAGAAAACAGTTGTTAAATAGAACAGATTAATTGCTGTCAGAAGTTTAATTGTCCGTACGGAAAGTCTAGCCTTCAGGAACAGCATGGGTCATGAGAGTCACTGAGGAGAAAGCTCGTGATGAGGCTGCTTTTAAAGGGCTTTGGTACATAGGGAAAAAACCACCAAGTTCTATCCATATATAGAAGGAAATTCATTACCTAAGTCCTCTCCAGGAAAGGGCTGAAGTGGGCTGCTGGTAAATGCACCTCCTTTTCTTGCCTACTCCCATCTTACTTTGTCCTTACCTTGCTTTAAAGCAAAGCTTCTTGCCACCTTAAATTCCTACTATATGACTGCTCGCCTTCCCTTCCTCTTCCTGTGAGAACCCCGAGAACTACAGCATCATGTCCACAGTATGTTCAATGACCTCTCAGCCAAGGCTGTTAATTAGTCCATCCATTACTCTGCAAGTTGCATCTCTATCAGCTTCACTTACTACTAGACTTGAACCAAATTTGGCCCAACAACACAGAGATTACCCACAGTTCCATCTGTGTCAACCCCTATTAACACACGTTTACAAACTACCAAATTTAATGTGTTGCAACTATTAAATGCTCTTACCAGTTTCACCAGCAGAGAACAGACAGAATAAGCTGCATGCTCACAACCCCATGGGACATTCACATGAAACAGCTTCAAGTCATTTAAGTCTCACAACAGCCACACTTTCTCCAAGTTCATGTTACCATGTTGGCTCCTTTAAGACTGCTCAGATGCCCCATCAGTCACATGCTCAATGTCAGTGATAGGAGACCCCCAAAATATTTTATACTCTTCATTTTACATCGTTCAGCACTATTTAAGGAGAACTCCTGTCAACAAGGCACCAAGCAACTTATCCTACTGATGGTCTCACACCTCCCATATCAAGATCCTGAGCAATCCGTGCAGCCTGCTGCTCCCAGCGTGGGCATTGCCATCCACATCAGGAAAACAGCCACGGAGAAGGGCTGCCCAGGGTGGACACTGCACAGTTTCAGTCACTCGCATCCAATTACAAAAAAACCTGCGGGGGCCAGAAACAAGCCATTTTCTTTCAAAACATTATCATGCTGTGCATCTGATCAACAAAGCAAGCAACATGCCACAGCCTGAAATAACTCATGAAGCTGGCTGACTAGAAAAATAAGTTTTCTAAAAAAAACCTATATAAAGGCAGATGCCTTTGTCAGACTCTTACTGGTTGCAAGCTTACATCTCCCAGGACTACTTTTTATGAAGACAAAAGCAAATACAATGCTGGCAAGAATCCCACACAGCTTGTATCTGTCCAAATCATCAGCTATGTTTCTGATTTAACTGCAATTCAGACAGCCAACTTCAACATACTGAACAAGGCAGAGTTCTTTTAAAGATGCTCTGAAAGCAAGAGGGAGAGAAAGACAAACCATTCAGAAGCAAGGGCACTGTGGTCAGGAAAGGCTCCCAAGACCGCTGTGGAAAAGAGAAAGTGTTTGGTGCCTCCAGCACTCAGATCTTAAACAGCTTGGGAAGGTGGGGAAAAGAACAGAGCTCTTCTTGTAGAGCTGGGGGATTTTTATTGTGGAACAAAACCAACCTTTATCATTGTATTTGTCCTTGAAACTATGTAAAACCTCTTTGATCAATAGGATCTCTTTGTTTTGTCTGCTTGAGCATTGTCAACTGCTGTCTTCCCTTCACAAAACTTTCCTTAGTTCTGCAAAGGCATGCAAGGAGCTCACAGGCCCCTGACAGCACAGGAAAAGAGGTGCCATGAACATCTGAAGTACTTGCAACGTGTAAGTAAGAGTCACCAGTAGAACAAAGAGGAGATGGGCATGATGTATGGATACACTTGACTCAAAGCTCAGATCTTCAGATCTCACTTCCCATGAAAAGGTTTAAAGTTCACATCACAACCATCAAAAGATTAACTACACATTTTGCTTTTAGAGGAAACTGGAAAAAGCTTGTTCTGAACATACTTCACTTCTAGATTATACCAGTATAATCTACCAGTAAAGCACAGCAGAAAGACAAGTTCCATGCATCTTATTGGTCTAATATTAGTGCTGCTTGTGAAAGAACAGTACCATCACAAAGTATATTTGTACTCACACAGGTGACCAAATAGAATCTCTAAAGCTGATAAAAGCTCTCAATTTTTCAGAAAAGACTAAAACCCTGAAGCACAGAACTGTATCCATGAGGAACAAAGATTTGAAAGCTGCTCTGATGTGCAATAACAATGTAGGGCTTAATGTATTAAAAACCAGCAGACAACAGTCACCAGCCGCTGAAAAACAACCATCTTTCATCCTTACAAGAGCCCTGGCACATGAGTGGGTCTGCAATAAAACTGGGGAGGGACTTTTCACAAGGGCTTTTAGTGACAGGACAAGTGGTAATGGCTTCAAATTGGAATAGGGGAGATTTAGATTAGAAATTAGGAAGAAGTTTTTCACTTGGAGGATGGTCAGACACTGGCACAGGTTGCCCAGGGAGGTTTGTAGATGCCCCAACACTGGAGGTGTTCAAGGCCAGGTTGGACAGGGCTTTGAGCAACCTGGTCTAGTGGGAGGTGTCCCTGCCATGGCAGAGGGGTTGGAACTAGATGATCTTTAAGGTCTCTAACCCAAACCATTCTGTGATTCTACTGTATAAGGTGACCAGAGTACAAGGCACTGGACTTCCAACATTTTCACTAAGCTTTCCTACTGTGGTATAATTTTCTCTGCTTCCACTTAAGCACTGCCAGCCACCCCGACCAAGCCACTGAACTGTAAATTCCTAAACATAAGAGCCTAAGCACAAATGAGCCCTACAACAGCAAGGGATGCACAGATGATGAGCAATGATACCTCTTTAACTACCCACGCTCTGCAGAGGAGTTTCCATCACTCATCACAACATGGCAAATACTAAAATAATCATTCTGGTTTCTCTGAAGACATTGGGGACTAGCCATGTAATGGAACACAGACATTCCTAGATTTTATCTCACCACTTTCTTCTCAGTGATCAGTTTTAGTTTCCAGCATAGAAGTAACCTAAAAATGCACCAACAAGTGAATTAAATTTAGGAGCTGGAAAAGAGTTTCAGCTGTTCTAAAAAAGCTTTTAACAAGGAAGATTTTCTTTTTAAGAAAAGCTTCTTAGGCTGGTCTTAATATTTATAGCTTTTTAGTAACAGGAGCAGGAAAATGAGCAAAAGACTTGATTTAAGCTCAGGGAACACCCAGTGGAGCAGAGCTGGAGTCTGCAAATGCTCTGTGAATCCCTGTTTAAAAACAAAAAAGCAAAAAACCCAACAAGCCACCCAGCAAAAACCAAAGACAAAACACTTGAGAGCACGCTGAAGCAAAAGAACAGAGTGCCTGATGAGCCAGGCTCTTTTCCCTGTCAGTTCTGGGCCATTTGCTGACATGAAGCACTGGTACATGAACACTATCAACTATCACCAGGCTCCTGCTTCACACTCCCCCCACCCCAGCACCACTTTGAAGCACAGGGCTCTGTTTCAGCTCAACAGGCAGAGCACAAATGAAACCAAGTTTATTGAAAGTGAAAGATTTGATATCTCTGCAGCAGCATTAGTCATGTTGACCTATACCAAGGTATTAGTCCTCAGCAGGGTCACTTGAAATACACGTGCCAGCATCTGCCTGGTTCCTCTTTGTCCACGCAGCCCTGCACCGAGCACACTCTGCTTACGCCACCTTGTGTTTTGTGATTAAGGAAAAATGGTATTTATTGTTAAGGTAGACATGCATTTACCATTTTCATCTAGGAGTTCCTTACTCCCAAGTATCAATCTCCTTGTACAGCTGTCTCAGCTGAGATAGCAACAGCTGTCCAGCAGAAGCAAGAGCCTTCAGGAATTCTTGTATCTAAGTTCTAATAGCCAGTGTAGCCCAGATGTGAGAACAACCTATTCAAGCCTATAATTTGTTTGAAGATAACTCTGCAAAAGGTAGAAGTCTGACCTTCACCATATCCATTCCCATCCTTAGTTCCCTCAGCCTTCAAAATCCACAGAACACTTGAAGATATACATGTATGTTAACCACCCCAATAGCACCTGCCACAAACTGCCATAGAGTCCTTTTGGTTGGAAGAGACCATCGAGTCTCTTTGGTTGGAAGAGACCAAGAGATCATCGAGTCCAACCATTAACCCAGCACTGCCAGGTCACCACTAAACCACGTCCCTCAGCACCACATCTAATAGTCTTTTAAATCCCTCCAGGGATGGGGACTCCACCACTGCCCTGGGCAGCCTGGGCCAGTTCATGCAAAAGTTAAAATATTCTGCTTCCACTGGATCCAGAGACAGTTTCTACTGACTTTAGTAGAGCTAGGAACTAACAGGACATCTGCAAGGCCCGGAGGACTGCTGCCAGAGCAAAATTCTGCCTATTCTTCCATTTTCTTGTAGATATTTCAATGCTACAATTTCAATACCACTGCTTGTTTTAATAAATGAAAAGGATTAGAAGCCATCATTAAGTAACACTGACCCACACAAAGTCACACAAGCCACCTGAGCAGGGCTGAAATAGTCCTTCAGCCTAAAGATCTTTCCTACCCAACCTGCTTCCATACTGTACCAACAGCCTAATCGAGCATGAGCAACTTTTTGTATTACCTGTTTATCTTAGCAGCACTGGAGGATGACTATTGCCCAAGTCTTATTTTTATACAGGAAATAAATATATTTATCAGGTATTAAATATCAGAGAAAAAAACTGCAGCATTGACAGTAGTTTACACATTGAATTAGCCTGTATATTTAAGGATACAATTTTGGAATTTCCAAAGGGCTACAAGTAATAAGTGGTCTGGCAAAGGAAAAACATTCTTGACATTAAAACTGCTTTAATCCAAAATAACATCTGACCCCCCCAAATTAAGCATGCTTCATTTACATTTTGAAGGAACTTCCAAGAAGGAAAAAACAACATCAAGATTGTTATAACAAGAAGTAATCTCAGGGCTGAAAAAGTAGAAGATGCCAAAGAAAAAGCTGTCATAGCTCCTCCTACGGATTATGAAAGACTCCTTTAATAGTTTGATACGCTGAAAAGTTCTATTTGCCTCCAAACTTCAGTTGAAATAAAACTAGATTAAGATCTTAAAAGATATAACTTGAATTAATTTTGGCAAAAAAAATTACTTTTTCTAAGTTATACTGGTTCTTTGAATCCTTGCTAAAAAAAAGGTCTTGGAGCTGATTCTAAAAGCCCTGCTTTCACTTTCCCCAACCCTTTTGAAATTGTTCTACCCCTTATGCCTTCTGCTCTGAAAGCCTACCCTCCTCCAAAAAATATTTTGTTAGAAATTAAATACAATTCTTAAAATTAGGACATAGAGACATCTTCTATGACATCCAAAACCCTGAAGTTTTGGATGAAAACCATGAAGAATGAGCGCAGGACCTAGAAGCCCTGCCCAAGATCATTATCACTGCATCAGCTGGCAAGAATAACGCCTTCTCCAGAAAGTTACTCGTTGTCTCAATCACCATCTTAAACTGCAAAAGGTGCAAATAGATACAAAAATCTAGAGTTTATCATTGTCAGTCTGTCACAGTGACGCCAAAGAAGGAATCCATTCATTGCCACACTGCTGCAGACCCAAGGGCCACGTAGCTAGAGAGAAAACACCACCAAGCTGTAGGCAGTTCACTGGAGTGCAACACCCTATGAAGATACTCGGGGATTTTTTTGTCTGTGTCCATCTGAAGACTCTGGATTTCAAAAGGAAATTAACTGAAGGGGCCGGGCAACTTCTTAGGGGGAAGTGCCGAGTCAGAAAACAAATACTGAATTTGATGAGTGCTTCCCAAATTCAGCACCTGGGTGCATTCAGAAGAGAAGCATTTTTCAGAGAAGTGAATGCAAGAGATCAGGTACTGACAAAATAGCTTTGAGTCAGCTGAAGATGCAGTCAGAAGGGTCACACAAAAGGGACCTCTGGGCAAGAGGCGAGATTAGCTAAAAAAACACCACCATGCTCACAAGTGAGGCCATGAGGCCCTAAAAAAAGTGAGAAAAAGGCAAGCCTGCATAGTATTTCCCCCACTATTGCCCCAATACTCTCCAAAAATCAAACTGTTTTCACCCCCAGGAATTCCCCAAGTTTGATGCTTTCTGTTATGTTGTAAACCAGCTGCACAGTCTGGTCTCTCCACCCCACAACCTCATCCAGCTCTTGAATCTCCCTGTCTCACACTGGTGCTGGATTGTTGTGACTTCTGTTCTGGAAACAGGCCGTTTACAAAGATTAGGCCACTTCTAAACATTTTGATTTCCACTGATCTGTTTTTCACATCACTCCTACAGCTTCTCAGCATCCAGTGAAGATGTCTGTTCAGAGGCTAGCCTAGCCCTCCTAGAAGGTTATTACCCTTAACACCAGAAGTTGTGTACTTTACAGAAAATCTTCTTTTCTTGAGGTTTTCTATCTAAAACTGAACAAAGGAAGATTAAGCGCCTTGGTTTTCCCCTTTAATTGATGTTTACTTGCAGTTGGTGCACACACATCAGAGTTTCCTTTAACCACTCAGCGCAGTATGAAGTATTCCTGATGCCGACATGAGGAGTCACGCATTTCTTATTTATACTAAGGCACACACACGTCTCTCATTTGCAGTTCTTTTGAAAAAAGGGAATCAAAAAAGGGCCAGTGACTAAACAAGCTGTCCAGTAGCATAAATACTTTGCCTCAAGTGCTTCAAAATGTTTGAATGTGAGATAAGAGGTAGCTGTCAGTGCCTTCCTTCTCTGGGAACAAAAGATGTGGTTCTTCAGACCTGGTGCTGATCCTGTCACAACCTAGAGATGTTCCACTTGCTCAGAGGACGGTTCCCTGTTGCTTCCCTGCCCAGGCATCGCCAACTGCATCAGTCAGCAGGCACAGAAAACGCACCTTGAAGCACGCCCATACTGAGACACATCAGGTTCTTTTATCTGTTAAGGATCCGTTTTCTCAATGACTTTGTTACAGCAGCAAGCTACCCTTCCCTAAGCCAACTAAACCAGGTTTAACTAAAGGTAAGAGCAACATGCAAGTCTGACAACTGGCACAAGATGTAACAGCAGTAAGGAGAGCTGGAAGATAATGTAGAGAAGGTATTCCAACAGGTGAAACCAGCAGGGAAGAGCCGGGTCACTCCTTTAAGAGCTAGCACACTTCTCATCTCTAGTGCAAACACTGCAAGCAGAAACAAATTATACTCTTCCCCCCCCTCAAAATCCATTACCAAGAAAATACAGTAAAGACTTCAAAGAAGCCTTGCTTATTTTAGTGCATCTCTCCTCCCTCCTCACACACTACTGCTCAGAAACCACAGAAGCCCCTCTCAAAACCACAGATTTTAGCATGGTCTGTCAGGAAATACTTCAGCTATTGACTCCCTGTAACAGCCGTGCAATTTACTCTAGGTACGTGTTAGTCAAGACCTTTGAGCTGTACCTGTTAGGTTTGACTAGACATTTTACGAGTGCAGTTCATTTTGCTTGAAGACACACACTGAATTTTTCTTAAGGATGCATGTAGAAAGTGTGAACTGAGGCATCTGGGTCACACCACCAGTGATGTAAATAACTGATAAATAACTGGTAAATAACTGATTAAATACTTCTGTAGTGCCAGTCCTGCCTCTTCAGATTGCACAGCAGCAACCCAGACAGTCTGCTCATTGCTAGTTCAGGAGAACTGATCATTGTTTCCCCTGGCATTGAAGTTTTCCAGTAAAATCTCTTTGCTTATTGTCGCTACAGACTTCAAAAAGGGATTACTCTAGAACTATACAGTTCTCAGGTCAGAGAAAGAAAAGCAAGTATCTTTTTAGCTTCAGCTTGCATCAATGCACTCCTTGTTTTCAGCTCAGATATGTACTTCTAACACACTGCCAAGTTCTTTTTGGAATATCAGTACTTGCAATTAAAACCACACCCTGGCTTAAGCAGAGAATGGATCTCACCAAAACACACCTTTGGGTCTCTGCTGTTCAAGGCTCTCCAGCTTGACAATCGAGGAATACATGCAATCTGGGGATCTGGAAGTTTTTTCAGAGTTGTTTTACAAAGTAACAAATACACATGAAAGTTACCAACTGGATACCCGGGAACACAAGCAAGAGTTCTAATCCAACCAGGCAAGCTACAGATTGCTACCTGGGTACTAGACTGTATCTTGGTCCTTCTGGTTGGTGTCCTTCTTCAACCCAGCTGGACCTGCTGGGTACATACCATCCATAGAAGATTCCTACCTGAGAGTGAGAAATCAAACTCTTCACTACTCATACGATTAGCTGCAAACTGGTGATATTGAGGCTTCCACACAAAGTACTTCACAAATACAAAGGAATGAGTAAGTCCTGATCCAGATGGGAGGTAAAGGCTGACTGCACATATACCCCTCATGTCAGAATCAAACTCTTTAATCCTTAGAACTCCATGTAACTCAAATTCAGAGCTTCACTTTGGACCTGTGCCTGTTTTTAATGTAAAAGTTTAGATCATTTTACGTTTTCCTAACACGCACTTCCATGGAAGTACCCTCCTTTGAGACAACTAATCAGACTGAGGGCCAGATCCCAAGCTGGGTTTACTGGCTTGGCTCCCTTTAACCCAGACTTCTCCATTGCATTGCTTGCTGGTGAGTAGGCTCCAGGTTGAAACAAGAGGGATACAACCAAACTTTCTGCCCCAGATGTGGCAATGACCACCTGAGTTTGCCAGTTGTTCTCAGATTCAGATGCTTCAGCTGATGTATTTCTGTAGTGACAGGTGGTCTCACTCCTAAAAAATTACCTGGGAAGAATCCAGCAATTTTTTCAGAAGCTTAAGATACACAGGAATACTTTAATCACTTCATAAGTAATTACAATACAGTTGCACAAGTCCTAATCACATTTGACTTAGTCACTAGTGACCTTGTCCCTGAAGGACTCGGTTTACATGCTGAGAATGTTACCAGTTCTCAGCCAATCCCATTTACACAACACCATCACCATCCTTGACTAAATTCAGGAGGGTAAGAAACAGATCTCCGGACATCCTTTCATGCTGTTATAGCTATTCCCACCGATCCCCTCAGCACGATAAGAATGAATTATTTGCTACAGCAAAGGAACTCCAATTCCTTATGCTGTGTGCTCTGGGGTCAGAGCACTAGGATGCTTTAACAGTCTACAAAGAGTTCCTGAAAGCTCTAACATCAGCTAATGGATCTACCAGACACGGCTTCTTAAAAATATCATCAAGTTGGCTAATGGAAACGCCAGCCCTCCTCTCCCTGTTGTTTCATACCTATATTACAAGTATCATTTCACCATGTTAAGCATAAAAACACTGTTGCTTCACTCACATTGGATTCAGTGCCAGATCTCCAGTGCTATTTCTAGGGCAATAAATTAAGCATTGATCAAATTATGCTTACGTTACCTCCTAAGGAAACATGGGTGTGAGAAACCAATAACAAAAATATGGAGTCTGGTGTCTAAAACAGAGTTATGCCTCCCCTTGGTCTGGGACAATACATATAAAGTGTTGCTTTAGTTACTATTCCACTAGCTACAGGATAAGCTTGTTATTATGACTGCCTCCATGGATTTGTATGAAATCCCTGACTCAAGCCTTCACCTAAAACCTTAAGCCAATTCTCTTGTTACCAAAGTGCAGATACATGCTCTCCATCCATTCCAGGTTGAGACTAGAAATGTTGAAACACCAAAAGCCTGTTCCTCTCTGGTGCTCGCCTGAACCACACTGTTACACAGCAACAAAACGGAAAACCAGGCAGCCCGAGAAGAGCTGCCCTTCCATTTCCCTCCCAACACATCTCTGGTCCAAAAGGCTTTTAAATATGAATCTATAAAACTAGGATTGAAGCACACAAAAGAATCAAAACAAATGAAAAAGACCTTGAATCCACCAATGAACTGATACTGGCAGTCTGCTCCAGCTGACGTAGTCTGCATCCCACATGAAGAAGTTCATTTATTGGTATTACTCTCTCATTTAAGATTTTCCATTAAAGGAGATCAAGAAACTCAAGTTTCAAGCAGATCCACTACCAACATAACTCAAGCTCCCAATACAGCTATATTAATCATGAAAACTTGCAATCCAGATTGCAGGTGCTCTCAGCATCACCACCTTTCATTTACATTTGCTGCTTCAGATTTTCTCCCATTTTTTCCTCCTCAGGTTTCCTTACCGTTAGGCCAAAACATTTCAGCTGAACCGCCACTCACAGCAGAAGTCTAGCAAACAGCTTTTAAAGCCTCAGCATTGATTCCAGTAAGCTTGAAGTCTACTTGAATCAGTATTCAACCCCAGATCTTGGTTTAATTGAGATTATGTACTGCAAGAATCTAATCCAAACTTTAGAATGTCTATCTGTAAGAAGCCTGAAAAGCTTTGAGGGCTCTACCTGCTGCTAAAAATAAAATAACCTAGGGTAGACAACACCTTCACTGAAGGACAGTTTCTCCATCTCAAAGGAGAAAGCATGAGCTGAATAGAGGAAAACGAAGGAAGACATCTTTCCAAAGTGGGACCCTTGCCACATCCAGGAACTCTGACATCCCTTGCAACTACTGTCCATCTGAAAATCCTTCCAGGTTAGACAAATGGAAAAAGCAAGTCTTTCAACACTCCCTAATCCAGAGTTTATAGTTCAACCTCCTTTTTCCACTAACAACGTCTGATTCCTTGCCATGGGTGGAGTCCAGTGAACACTTCCTGTTGAGCAGCACATGCCCTCGCTCCCTGCAATACTACCGTATCCAAATGGTGGGCGGTGGAAGCAGCAGCTGTTGGCACATTTGCAGATCAGTAGAAGCATCACACCATATGGAAGATACCTCATCCATGCCAGTAAACACTGAAGACTCGGGCTGCGATAGGGTGCTTTACTCCTGCACTAGAATCTTCCATCCAAAAAGCAAAGACAGCACACACAAATGTTGTTGACTTAAAAATGGAGTTGAGGGGAGGCCCAGATGGCTGCGACATTCCACAAGCATTCTGTGCACATGTAGGACCACATCACAGTTGTAAAGCATAAAGTGATAAGAATACCAAACTGAAATGACTCTTTAAATCATTATGAAAAGCCAAACATCAAATGGAAGTAGCATCGGCCATTTCACAGGGAACTGTGAATTCACGTCATCATCTTGTGCTTGCCAAGAGCACACAAGGATGGAGAGCGGCTCTCTCCTACACCAGATGGCATGTTCTGACACTCATTTTTCTAAAGCTCTATTTACCCACTAGACAATCTCACCAGATACCCTCAGCTTTCACTGAAATCCAGGCAAGCTTCCACAGCACAGGAGGGAGAGCGCACAGACCTTGGTTCATGGTCTATTAAGAGCTGACCTTATGGGGGTATTCTGCAAGAAATTGCAAGAAACAAAACACAATCTCCTCACTTTAGCAAAAAAAAAAATCACGAGGCCAGTAACCTCATTTACATAGTTTTAACCTTGCATGACAACAGAACACTTGAGTTTTCTAAATACTCACATAGATGTTATTGGCTTCTGAAGGGTAACCAATTCTAGCCTGAAAACAAACAAAAACTGAGCATCTTAAGGCAGAGTTTCGCAGGTCAAAAGACACGCAAGCTCCAACAGCACCTAAAGGCCAGGCTGAATTACAAAAGCAAGATCTCTACCAGCTGTCACTGAAAAGAACAAGAATCCTCATAGACTGCATGATGATCACTGATTTTCCATCCAGACTTTTAAAGTCAAATCAGTTTTCTTAAACTGACCAAAGCCCTGACTGCAATCATTTTCCCCCCTCTGAAATTATGCTCAACACCCCAGGAAAGAAGAGACTAGTGACACAGTGAACTAGTAGATCTAGCAACCAGGCAGAAAGTTAAGAACATGCTGTTCAACCTCCTTGCACTTCTGTACATTCAGAATTCCCACCTTCTTTTAACCTTTTAACTTCATTAACAAAGTCAGGACACCACCAGACATATGCCCTTTGTTGTGGATGATCTCTGAATTCTGGCCTAACAGGTGAATCCTACTCATCCAACACCAGTTCCTGGCACAATCCCTTAGAAGCATACAGCCAGGAGCAGCCTGCACCAGCTACCAACCCAACCCCAGTCTGCACAGGCAGAAAGTGCTACCGGAAGCAGCCAATGCTAAATCCACTGGAATGTAGGTGGCAAGGCCATGAAGGAGGCAGCGGGTAGGATGGGAGAGGGATGAACTGGCCTTGCTGTGCACAAAGCTCTCAGCAAGAGCTCAGAGATCACAAACAGATCTGTCAGAGCAGCAATGACTGGGGTCACTGGCACTAGGAAGGGATTTCTCTCTCACTGGGCCTAAGCATTTCTATTGTATAGAAACACAAACACGGCAACAAAACACCACAGGATGGTATCTTTAGGTAAAGGGGGGACTCTTGATTTATTTCTGTTTATGTAGGTTGTATTTCTTTGTATCAGCCTGTGAAATACAACTTTTGATCTTTTTTCCCTCTCCTAATTAGGATTCTCTCATTAAATCCTTCCAACATGGCAAGTCTGCAAGAGGCAGCAGACAGGAGCTGCAGTCTAGTTTCCCACTCTATCTTATAGGGCCAATTAAAAAAAAAAGGCTACCACCTCCTGCAGCCAAATTACCACTGAAACCAATGCCAGACAGCCGCTCTTGGAAATCCACCCTGGGTCACTTGCAAGCATAGCTGGTGTCATCATTTGAGGAAAGCATCATGATAAAAAAACCAGAGAATTAATTCCCAATAGGACCAAGTGAAATCAGAGCAGTCAACAACTCCAAGCTTGCTCCCTTGACCTTGACATATAGCGAGATAAGATGTGCCTTGCTGTCACTGACTTCCCATTTATACCTTTCCACTAGTAATTGGCCAAAACTCCCAATTCCAAAGCCAGCCAAAATCTGAAAGATGAGGCTGAAATCTAGATTTGATAGCCAGTGCTCTACTGGCAAATAAAGCCTTCTGAGTAGTTATCACCCCACTTGCAAATACATTGAACACACTGATTGCAGCACCAGCAAAAAACCTCCAGAACATTACCACAAAGCTGCCAAGCACAGATTATTGGAAGATGGCCAGTTGCACCAGACCTTTTGATTAGAAAAAACAGAATTTTAAAACATGAATATTATCTCTGCTTTCAAATCATGAGCCATTGAAACCAAAGCACCTCCAGTCCACGTTTGTATTTACACCCAGAAAAGGGGCAGGTCTAAGCTACCTGAAACTTAACTATGATTAATGCAATTAGTTACAAAACAGTTCTAGAATCCAAGGGGTAGAGGAATCTGTATTGACTCTGTCAGTCATTCAACAGTATTTTAAAAAACCTCCCTAACTGTGCTAAGGAATAATCCTACACGAATCCCAAACCTGGAAAACATAAGCAACCTGCAAATAATTCTCTCAGCTACTGCACTTATCCTTCCTATGTCCACCAGGCCACCTTGGGTGAGGTGATATGTTCTGAGACATGATGGTGAGCTCCTGACCAACGCTCCCTCAGCCAAACAGCTCTTCTTGAGTAAGCTGTGCAGCAGCTCAGTGAATCACAGGCAGAAGGTAAGCTCACAGCTGGACACAGTCATTCATTCACATAGTTGTGGGAGGATATAGATGTGCCGTGGGGAAAAGAGACAAAGCAAAGGAGGAAAAAAAATATTAACCAAAGGTGTCAGGCTAGAGAGCTGGGACACAGTGATTACACATTACTCATTTTTTTTGGAATAAACCTTAAAAATTCTCCAAACTTCTGAGTTGAGAAGTTTCTTCAGTTCCTCTGGGTAAGCAAATTAAGAAAGTTCATCTCACATGAACAAGCATATTTTCAAGACTTATCATAGAATCATAGACTTCTTGTAAGTCCAGTGACTGATCATCACCCTACTGTCTCCTGGCAGTTTAGCTTTGCGTTTTACCGGGAAGCAGCTTGATTTAGTGTACCCATAAGAACTGAGTGGATTTGCTGCCAGCATCAGTGTTTCAGCTGCCATTAAATAAATACATACGCCTCAAAACAGAGACCTTCAGTTGGAGGACCAGTTTAGGCTTTTCCTTGCCTCATGCACACATACAAACCCTCTCACCTGGAATGATTCTGGCCACATACACATATCCCTAACTCTGTAGCAGCTGGAATCTCTCCACAGGCATCTTCCCCAGGCAGGGAAGCCAGCATGTTGCTGAACCCTCCTGCATTCCAGCCAGCAGCATGGAGTGTCCTAGAGCACTCCTCCAAGGACAGTGTGGGCAAGCACTGTACTTAGAATCAGGGGTTGGAAGGGACCTCTGGAGATCATCTAGTCCAACTCCCCTGCCAGAGCAGGATCTTGGATGAGATTGAGAAACCACAGCCTGAAAAACAATTGTTTCCACCTTCTCATGTTTATATTTAAAAAAAATGAGCTGCATGTGGGCTTTGATGTGCCAAAATTGCCAACATAATGAAAGCAAGCAAGTAAATATCATTCCAAAGAACAGGCCTCCAACACCACATTAGCAATACAGGTCCCAAAAGAACACACTGTGCTCCTCCTGGGAGGAGTTACAGAATACCACACACACACCTCTGTTATAGAAGTCAGGATTTTCCAAGGCACACAATGAGCTGTGCACACCTTTGTGTAGATCCTACAGCCCATCTAGCTTCTTAGCACATCTGTGGCACTACACTGTATCATACTCTGCTGAATAAGTCTATTTTAAATGAATGTATCAAAGTGGTGGCTTCTGCTGGTGCTGCCACGTTAAAATACCTTTGCTCTTGCTGCGACCCCAGATAACAAAAACAGGTTATGTTCAAAACCAAGAAAACCTACCTAGTCACCCCCAGAAAAATAGTTGAATAAAACATGCTGAAGGTTTGACCAGCTCTGAGAGATCAAATCTACCTATTAAAGTAAGAAGTGGACACAAAGCTTGCATTTTCAAATTTAAACAGAGTAATCTAAAGTGCAATGATAGTAAAAATAAATTACAACTTTTAAATATTGGGCACTGTGCAAATATCACCAGTGGACAAAGTATCACACTAGTAGAAACTACGAAGTGAAAAAGTCTAGAGTTAAGCCAGAATTCACAGTTTTTGCAGGCTTTGTAAGAACCAGACATTGCTTGTAACATTCAGGAGCATGTGAATGAAGAACAGCTTCACAAACTTTGTGTTTATCTCCCCAAATCCTGACAAGGCAATTAAAGTTCAATAAGAGCTGGTTTAAATAAGAAAACCAACAACAAACAAACCAAAAACCCAACTAAACAGAGACAAGGCTTTTTCCTCTGTTAATGTCATCTTGTGAAAACAAGTAGTCTGCTGACAATAAGGTAGACAAGTAGTTACTCACTAAAACTTTAGATGGAAGACACTGATTTCTAGGAATATAAATAAAGAGCAAGAAACTCTAAGGATCCTTATATACAGCTGGTTCTATTAGCCCCATAATAATCTTTATTTCTATGTTTTATTTAAAAAGATGTCCTACAACATCTTCATCTTTCTAGGGAGGATGACAGGAAGAAGTTCTTTACTGAAAGAGTGGTTAGACATTGGAACAGGTGCCCAGGGAAGCGGTGGAGTCACCATCCCTGGAGGAGTTCAAAAAGCAGGTAGATGTGGCACTTTGAGACATGGTTTAGGGGTTAGAGAGATGTTCGACGAAAGCTGGACTAGATGATCCTAGAGGTCTTTTCCAACCTAAATGATTCTGTGATTGCAGTATCTTAATTCTGTATAATAAGCATGTTATATATAAAAAAATAGAGATAAGCCACTGTATACCCAAGCTCAGCTGGTTGCAATCAATATTTATCTACTTTAACAGAGCTATATCCATTGTGTAGATTTTTCAGCAGATGTGAGGTAAGATAATGTAGCCACAAAGAAGAAGAGCCAAAATTTTAGTTAATAGGAAAAAAGGATACTCTAATGCAATTGGTGCTCAGTTCTCCCCAAAAAACCACACAGTAGTTGAGATAAAACCAATGCACACACCAAAGGGATCCTTGAGAAAGCTCCACCATAAGATCTGGAACAAGAAGATAGAACCAAGAGCTCTGAACTCTGTCATAAATCAGTCTGAGCAGGAATCCAAGATGCTCTCAATGATACCCCCTCACTCCATCTCCTCCACATGACCTCAAGTCAGCACAGTTTTCTGTAACAGTGGTGAACGCTGCTCAAGAGCCCAAGGACTTCTCCTTGGAGAGAGACGGTTTTGAACTTGTCTCATCATGAGCAAGTTCTCTCACCAGGCATACAAAACAGGATCATATACTCCTGCAATACAACAGCACAAAAGCAATTCCTTTCTGAAGGAGGCAACACCTGTCTTTATTCCAGCACATGCTCCTGGACTGCAGATCCGGACAGAAACTCAGAAGAAGCCTTCCTGCAGAGTTAGTGCTTCCTCCAAACAACAGCATCAGAGAGGCTGTTTATTAATATAAACCTCTGCCAGGTAGAGGGGAGGGCTCCTACTCCCCATATTTGTGTTTTAGATCCTGTCCTGAGGTATTTTACACACAGTAGGAAAACCAGCAAAAAACACTTCTGCTCTATTCAGCTTGGGGACCTCTCACACCAGAGCTCACCCCTAGTCTATAAAAGATCCAGTGAAGAACCAGGCATGGCTAGATGCCACAAGCATTCAGAGAGTGTGAGTCTGAAGCCGTGTTCTCAGCTGCTGCAGGTCAGCACACACACAGTCTGGCACTCAAGGCCACAAGCAGTGTGTTACCAAAGGGGTATTCTCCAACTTCCAATGTTGGAAAACGAAATTAGATCACTAGCATCAATTTCCACTTTGTTATAAGAGTTTTTTCTTTCTAATTTTTTTCTGAGTAATCCCAGTCATCAGTTGGGTGCAGTTGTTTGGGTGCAGGGTACAGCATGAGATACAAAAGGGATATCCAAGGCAGCTCTCTCTTTTTGAGACAGACTGTTAGTTGCTGTGCTCTATTAATACTCATTTCACAAGCCAATAGAACAATTTCTGGTTTGGTTATGTCTATTTTCAGACCACCACACAGCCAGAAATATTAATTTTACTCTTTGCAGTTTGAGTAACTGCAAAAAATGCAAAAGAACATTTAATTTCAGAGAGTTTACAGCACAGACGCTGTAGTCTGTCACCTTGCATACATGCTGTCATTTAACACTTACACAGAATGCTACCAGGCAGAACACTCTACATCTATTTTATGCTTCCTTTATAAGTGTTGTAAAAGTTGTATGAGCACCCTGCCCCCCCCCAAATATTTCCATTACTATTCTCAGTGCTTACCACTCACAGCAGTAATTCTCACAGTACTGAACATCATTCTTTGAAGGGAAAACAAACCATTCAGAGCTAAAGAGTCATCACAACTTGAACGTGAGACTGCTTAGCGGTTGCTGTGGCACTGAAGGTTTAGGTCTGATGGCAAGACCAGAAAGGAGCTATTGATGCTTTGGGGAAAACATCCTCAGGCTGTTTCCCCACTGACTACAGCAAAGCTGACAACTCCCCTATTTCTGTCAGATAAAAAAAGACCCTAGAAAAGTGACCCCAGGCAGACACAGCACTTGATTTTCCTCTCTGAAGTTCAGCGTTGACTATGCATTGTGACAGGTATTTCACCACAGGATCCACTCAGTCCAGGGCTCAGGACACCATGATTTCAAAATCGAAAGCCACAGCTGCTTTACATTCAGCTGCCTTGTACCCAGGAGAGGATGGAAAGGAGCACATGGCTCACAGATACTTGCTCTGTAGACTCTTTCAGGAGTTCTGCCTGCAACAATTAAGAGCCTAACCTACTGGCTTCCAGTGAAAGCTGATGTTCTAAATGCAGTAGAGGGACTTCTGGAAGTCAACTGCTCAACTCTGGTGTTGCATTACATCAATTAAACTCTAACAATGAGCACTGTATCTTATTACATGCAAATCTTTAAGTGATGTCCAATATAGAATTAATTTTATCCAACAGGGAACTATAAAAATATGGAATCTGAAGTTGCAAGCATTCACTCTGCTACTGCTACAGCTGGGAACATTTCCAACAGCACAATGCTTTTTTGAAAAGTCATAATTTAAAAGGTGACCTTAAGTGATAATTCCTGAGAGCAAGCACAAGAATGCTGACCTGAACATATTTGATGAAGAACTACCAAGAGAAAACAGTTTTCTATGCCTTCTGCCATCTCTTCAGAATGGCCCAAAAACGTGAAATACAATTAAAGAGAGAGTTTTGACACAAAACCAGGAAGTTCCTCATACCCCCAAAACGGTACAGCTGAATAAAGGACTATTCTACCTTGAAACCAGTTGCAAATTCATACCTAAGAGAAGTGGTCGTTTCACCTGCTGGATTAATCCATTGTTTCAGGTCTCAGTAGAAAGACAGTCAAATAGGCTGTGAAAAGATGTTCTTCGAAAGAAGTTCACTGATAGTTTCATTTTGTATATACTAGTAACAGTGTTATGGCTTTAGAGGTCAAGATGCTCACTACTAGCCACATTCAGATGCCCTGGTGCACTACTGTACTTCATTATACATACCAAGGGTAGGAGAACCACCTACCTGATGAAGTAATGTTCAGTACAAGAAGTTCTGGCAAAACTAACCACTAATTAAGAACAACGAGAACTTGGTAAGTTGTGCTCTGCACCTCCATAGCTCGTTAGAAAGGCATAAAGCCCTTCATGCATCTAGCACAGTACATGTAGACTTGGTACCAGATTCTGAGTCCAGATGCACCTTCACATCATTTTGATCAAGAGAGACCAACAGGCACGATACAGGCTCCAACGGAGGTAAAGACCTAAGCTGAGATAGGACTGGTTCAAAAATTAAAGTTAGCACAAGATTCCCTCTCCCCAAGCCTAGAATTAATATATATAACTTTAGCTTCCAGCTTTTAACACACACAGCCCCACCACCCCAATTTGGCTGTAAACAACACCCTGATATACCTGGGAAAGTATCTGAATTAGAAGTTATCTGAATCATAACTCTAGAAAAGTTAACAGCTAATTGATGTTCCCAAGTCATTTTTTTCCAAGATAATCAAATATAAGAAGTAGCAAGCCCAGAAAGCAAAAATAAAGAGGAGCAAAGCTTCTAGTGTATATTCCAAAAGCAGGAGAAATGAGGATCATAGAGTCCTAATATAAACAACGGAGATAAGGAGACTCCCTCTGAGGAAGGCAGAGTACAAAAACTCACACCGATTATTATCGCTGAGACATGACTGATTAATCCATTCCGATCTGGTAAGAGAAAAATACTTCTCCATAGGTCATCTTTCAGTACCTGCTACTTCAAAGTTTGCAATAGATTTAGACATGGCATTGCCTTCCTTCACTAGCGTCCTCAGACCACTGAAGGCAAGGAAAGGACAGAAATGCTCAATTTATGGTATTAGCTGGAAAGGCTTTTGAACAGCCGACAGATCAGTAATAAATCACCATTATCTGGCTGCACATTCCCACCTAATGTCTCATGTAACATGGAAGGAATGAGAGAGAAGACTACAGGCAGAAGGGAGCAGCTTCTAAAAACAGCTTCCTCCAGTCTCCAGAGAGAAGAAATAAAATGCCTCAGAGGTCGTTTTCCATGAGCAGTAGCCACATAGAATGCGCTGTTACATCACCACGATGGACGCCGTGAAGCTCACACAGCTTCAAAACACCGAAGCACTAAGCATCGCCTTAGGTAAGTCAAGTCCCACCTCTCCCTCAGCTTCTGGGAGCAGCAAGAGCCGGGCTCTGCCCAGGGCAGGGCCAGGAGCAGAGGCCGCGGGGCCACGGACAGAGCTGGGGAGCAGCCGGAGCGCAGGCCCCGAGCCCACCCCAGAGGCACCGCCGAAGGCCGGGCTGCGGCTTCGGCCCAGCCCCGCAAGGCCGCTCACCTCGCCCCCGCCGTGGGGTGGGGGAAAATCGGGAGAAAAAGGGTAAAACCCCCCGGGGAAGGCAAGGGGAGCTTAGCAGAACAGCGCAAAGGGAAGAAATGGCGATAATAATAATAATACTAATGAAATAAGAGGGAAAACGGGCGCTGCTCACCCGCGCCGACGCTCCCTCCGCCCCAGCTGCACCAACTGCCCGCGGCCTCCTCCCCCCCGCCCTTTTATACTGGTCATGACGTCATAATGGTAGGGCCTGTCCCCGGGGCCGGTTCGGTTCGGCTCTCCTGGCTCTGCCCCGCCCAGCTCTGGGCAAAATTAACCCCATCCTGGCCAAACCCAGGACAGGAGACAAGCTACAGACATGCAGGGTCCTGCCAGGAGATGACCAGCCTACCTCTTATGCCCAAAGTTCACTGAGGAGGTAGGGCCAGAGGAAGGGCCGTGTGTCACCTGTATCTGTCATACACACACCACATGTCCATAGTACAGCTCTAGGAGATGTGAGGGTCCAGGCCTGAGCTTAAATGGGTTTTCTGGGCCCTGGGCAGAGCCTCAATAGAGGTCCCACATGAGGCTGGTCAGGACCTTTCAGACCTTGTGGTGGCCTCAGGGCCCTGACACACTCATCACAGCTCAGCCAATTTTGTTCTTCTAGGTTCTGCTTCTGCAGACTCTAAAGACGTACACAGGCAATATGGTTTAACTTCAACACAAGTGTTTTGAATACGCATTGGCAAAGTGATTTAAGATACCTCTGATTGCAACCTCGCTGGTTTAAAATTATAATTTTCAGACAAGAGACTTCTCATAATTAGCTCACCCCCACCCAATCGCACCAGCCCAGAGTTAACATCGTTATGCTGCTTGCCACTCCTGCTTCCTTCTAATCCCTTCTCTCCTAGAAGGGCAAAAAAAAGCTTCATGACAATACAACTGCTTCTGCAGGAGGGTACGGCCAAGTCCTCGGTGCTCCACACTGAAGCAGAAAAGCCTCTTCTGCCAGCCCATCCTCTCAGCCAGCAGTACTTTCTAGACTGAAGGCCATTCCACACCTCCAGGCTACCAAAAACTCAGCACAAAACATGTACACACTTCTGCAAGGTATAGGCTAAACCAAGCCCTAGTCAGCTGCAGCAAGCCCAATTCATAATCATCACTTTAGCCTACAGAGAGAGTGTGCCATAATACAGTTTTTCTTGGACTTAGGCAGTAGGTCTTCTCTCCACAAACCACCAGGAAGGTCTCCTACTCCTCTTTAAGCTAAGCCTTGTCCTCTACTGGCAAACTCATAAGGGAAAACCCTGACACTTCCCTCTGATATTATTGACTGAAGCCAATTAGCTTTTTATTGAGCTTGTTACCCTGTCCTCACTCATGGAGGGTTTGTCTAAGTAGAGAGGCAAAGTGGCTAGAGTATCTAGAGAGAGTCAGGACTTCAGATCTTCACCTGTGTACTTGCCATATTCTGTTAACTTAAGGCTCTGATGATTGCAAGGCTTTTCAGGGGAAACTGACTATGTATAGATACGTAACAAGGGAACTTTATCCGTGTATTGCAAACAGCTATAAAAAAAAGCATAAATAGCAAGCTGCACTATAAGCAAATTAAAACTAATCAAGTCAATGCTGTTGTTGTGCAACAGTCTCACTAACAATCAAAATGAAAGATCAAATCAGTATTTTCCAGCTCCTACATGAGTGGGAATAGCTGCTTAATTTTGTATAGTGAAAACCTGCCTATCCCACAACTTATACATAAATAGAATCACAGACATATAAACTTAATGCACATATTCTTTTAGATTCCAAATTGGTGTCAGACTCTGATGCCTATTGGAGCACAGTGTTTCAGAATTAAAAATAAAAGGGAGAAAAAAAACATGGATGGGTTTAACGTACTGCAAATATTTCTAATCTAAAGCTTCAAAACATCATAAGGCTGTTTTAAAAACAAAAGAACTCTTACTTTCTATTTTGGTAACTCTGCTTTTCAGATGCACTTAGACCACACATTTTACTTTTTCTTCCAAGATGTACACAGGTTGGGGAAGTTCTTATTTCTCTTGTGCAGTCTAGGAGTCAAGGCACTAAGAAAAACTCTAGATGCTGAGACATTCACACTCATGTGGTGGCTGTTGGCACAAAAACCCTGTCAGGGTGGGAGAGCTCTAATGACCCTGACTGGCCCCACCTGGCCACAGCCATGGCAGGATGGTATTTAAACCCAGGTGGGGTGAATGAGCTCTTCTTGGGCTGTGTGTGGGCTTGTCTCTGGTGGCGTTAGGGTTGTTTGGGGCTGTATGCTGCTTTGTTCCTCTAGATTGTGCCCTGCAAACTTGCCTGGATGGACCTTGGACCCACCTCGTCGCTCTGAGCTTCTCTGATGCTGTGGGCTCTCGGCTGCCCTCCCTGGGCTGGCCCCGCTGTCTTGCTCAGGTATGGTGGGATAAGTCTTGTCTGGTGAAGCTTCTGTCTTGTGTCTTGCTCAGCTCAGGTTTAGGGAGCCCAAACGACTTGGAGCACTGAGCTGGGTGTGCTGGGGCATTGGTCCTGCCCCTCTCCAGGGGGACCAGCCTGGGCTGGGGTTCTGGCTTCCCCACAGCACCCACCCTTGCCTGGTCCTGGGTTCCTGAGAACCACCTGGCCTCCCCATGGGTGGCTGGGCCTCCTGCTCCATACCCACTGATCCTGTCCCTGCTCTGTCCCCTGAGGCAGCCCCTAATACCCTATAGCCTTTCAATTGCTCTAGAGCTCAGGTCTTGGTGGGGTTTGGTGCCTGGAAGGGAAGCCTTGAGGGCACCAACCAGTCTTAACAGCCACAACCAGCCACCCTGGACCTCCTAGACCCTGTCTTACCATGGGACCCTCAGTCCTTGCCACAGTAAAGCTGTAGGGAGCTGGTCTCCAGCTCTGCATGACTTAGCAGCCATCCACCCTTGCTGCATCTATTGTGCTGCACATAAGCACAAGGTCATCGTCCTTCCCTGAGAGGTAAGGGACATTTTGTGGGCTGCTCATCATTTCCAGCTCTGGGTTACAAGGTTGTGCTGTGCCCGGGGGTCTGCTGGCAGCAGGGTGGCCTCCGAGCAGGCAGGGAGCACTGGGAAATCCCACGAATCTCCATGCTCCTAAATCACTGTGTCCTGAATACATGCTTTCCAGAAGAGAGCATAAATCAGGCTGGAGGTACAAAAGGTGGGGTGGAATGATTTTCTAGGTATAGAGTAACTGAAGAAACGAGAGAAGAAAAATAATCTCAGGTTTTTTTAATTGAGGCTCAAAGGGAGAGAAAGATAAGGGAAAAATTATTTTATGTTTTTCTCCCATCAGCTCAAGAAAATTCACTTTGTATTAATCTATAACTCTTCAACTGGAGTTGAATCTGTCTCTCAATTATTTAATTTTTGAATGGAAAAAAATACTTAAAACATTGCTTTTGAGTTTAATATATATTCATTTTCAGGCAAGAAAACACAGAAAATGTTATTTAGAAAACAAAGCAAAGCAAGTCAGGATGAAAACAGCATGTGACTGCATTTTTATCTTTTCAGAGGTTTTCCCCTCACTACTCTGTCCAAAACTACGTGTTAAGTTCAAGGTGCATTGGCAAAAAGCTTCAGCATCCCCTGAAAATCTTTTTCTTTTTTGTTATTGGTCCCATCATCGAAGCAGCTTTAAAGAGCAAATTGTTATTCCAGCTCAACCACTGCAAGTGGAAATTTTAAACTCCCTTAAAGTGTTTTCCTCCTAAATCAATAATTAGAAGGGAAGACAGTAAAAAACTTATTGAATTTATGACTAGCAAAATATAGCAAGAGAAGTTTTCTTGTTATATGAAAAAAAAACTTTTATCTGAATGGTTATGAAAATATCATTTGTACTGGAAACTTCTCCACACTGCAACTGTGCCAACATAGTTATTACTGCGTTTTTTCCCTTGCTGGTTGGGGGACCCTTTATGGTGTTGCCAAGTGTCGTTGTCCTAGGCAGATATAAACCCTGCACTGTTTTCCTGCAGAAGGATTTCCTGTAACTCTTCCCTTTTATGTCCTTCATAAGTTTTAAGTATGGAGTATGTGGCAAAATGGGTGTGACGGGTTATTACTAAACCACTAAATAAGCAGTCAAATTTCTGGACATGTGGTGTGAGTGGCAGCCTAAAGTTCATCATTTAACTTGTTTTTTCTTCTACCCACTGAATTTCTCAGCTCTCATGATTTAGCACACGTTGACTATTTGAGTTCTGCTTTACAGCCCCGACTATTAGAGTACAGGATTTGAACATGAACATCTTTTTGTCCCTGATTTTAGGCATTATAGCTGTAGAGAAAATCTTTAACATGTGAATCCTAAAATTTCAGAAGCTAAAAGAAAAAATCTAGTATACTTAAGACAGTCTCATGATTAATTTTTTTTAATACTTGGGCAAAGCAACACTGACTCACTGTAGCCATGTCTAATACTAATCTCCAAACGCCCCTGACAAGGCTGTTGCCTGGCCAAGGTTTGTGCTTAAAAGTTCCAGCTGTTTACAAGGTATTTGTGTGGGGAAGGATGTGGCAATAATTGTGTTTCTTCTAATTGAAAAATGGTTGAAGATATTTTCCTACAAATTTCTCAAAACAAGTGAGCAAAACCAACTGTGGGCTGGAACTAAACAAGACTAATTCACAACAAAAATAATGTTTAGGGTTGAAATCTTTCTGCACCTTCAGCTGTGGATGTAGCTCCCCAGGGTGTTCTAGGGGCAGCCGAAGGAAATGGGTGCTATTTGGTTTCATCACAAAGCTGCCTCTGTGCACCATCTATGATATTCATCATCCTAATTGTAGGCTAGCAACATTTTGCAGAATTTTTATGTTCTACTTGGAACACTAAGACCAAGGGTAAAATGTCTAAGGAAATGCGTTAGAGATATTTTTTAGCAGATTTAGGGCACCCCACTTTTATGCTATTTGCGTACTACCTTCAGCCAGCTCTTGGCAAGGCTTTTATTCCAACTGAACTGCCTGGGTCCTGTCACTTAAAGGCTGACCCCAGATCATCTCTGATATAGGATTCTAGAGAATAACCTTTTGAATCAGTGGTTGGACTTTAAAGTTGAGACAGGACCTAGGAAGTATTTGTAGGCTTCATCTGACTCCCCCTCATCTGTCTGTCAACATGGTTGTTTTGGTACTCTTTGGGAAGATCAGGAGGAGAAGCTGTAAAATGGGTTATCCGATGGTATTTCAGGAGGTCCAAATGCATCTGATTCCTTCTCTTTCAGCTCAGGCTAAGGTTTTAGCTCATTCACTCCCTTTATAAAGTCACATATAGCATACAGGAAGGTAAAAAAACTAAGATAAGTGCAATCATTTTAAAAAAATTGTTGCATCTCTGCAATTTTTTAATTCTTCGAAATGTGTTCATGGCTATTTTTGCAAAATTTGGTGAGATATCTTTGGAATTTGTTCTAGGCTTGCTCATTTGTGCTTTGCATGTTTGTTTGGTTTATGCTAGTTGTGTATCTTGCACAAGCTGTGGATCTTGCCTCAGCCCAGAATAGGTTCTCTACAAGTGCTGAAGCCCTGAACTGCAGATGTGACACACAAGATACAATTAACTGGAGTTTGTTGTCTAGAAGTTAGGTATTTAGTCCAAATGGAATGTCTCTATTAGTGAAGAAAAAAAACCACCTTAAAAGAGTGATCTATTGTATCGAACTCGCACAACTACTTTGGGTAGGCAGTGAGGATCTCCTTATTGGGTGGAGAGGGCATTCAGGTAACCATAGAGTGAATAAAAAAGCAGATTTCTGCCATAGCTTATCCAGCACTAAGAAATAATTGTGGAGAGTGTGTGTGTATGTGTGTGCAGAGTGGTTTAATTTGCCCTTTTTCAAATGTACAGATAAAGATAAACCCCTCTTTAAGGATCAGTGATACCATAAGGATCCACTGTTCACCCTGGGAAGACTGTTGGATGTGCATCTTTAGTGTACATCTGCGTTTAAGAATCCCAGTGTGCAAATAAAGCAACTTGGCTCGAGACTAGCAGGCAGAAAGCCCACAGCATGTTTATAGCAACAGTTTTTTGGCTTGTATTTATCTGAAGGGTCCCACTTTTGGTTTAATTACATGCTGTATAAATCATAAGTAAAGTTATATTTAAAACTGGAGAGTTGTTCCAATGTAGAACATTTTGAAGGGTGCTGCAGCTTGTAGAGGAAAAACATCAACCAGTGAGGGCAGAGTGAGGAAAAACACAAACCTGAGCAGTGACCTAGGCCTATGTGCAGACAAAACTCATGCCAGGACCTGTTGGCTGCACAAAAGGCCAAGAACCAAATACTTTGGAATTCCCTGAGGAAATGTAAATGCTGACGAAGTCTGTAATTTCTTGAGGTGTGTTTCGTGCCTGTAACATGTGCTGTCCTAGGAGCTCTCACGGTTTCAGGGCCAGTGTGAGCTACAGACACTGTTACCTAAGGCTGTCTTATCTCTCCATGCCATTTCTAGGTCAGGAATGTGCACACATGGCCTGCATATGTGCTAGAAATTGTATTATTTCAGGGACACATTCAAATGACTATGCATGTGTTAAAGATCTGATCTACAGCAGACTGCTGAGCAAAATACAGAGAATCCTCGAATTCTTGTGTTTTGTAAGATGAAAGGCAAGATACAGGAGCAGTATGGGAGAAAGTACACCAGGCTTGCTTTTAGAGCCTCCACCTCAGCATTCACATTGCAGGCTTCATTTGGCTCTGTGACTTAAAGAACCTTAAGATGTGTACAGGCAGCTTTTTTTTTCCCCCAGAAGTCACATTTGAAGGGGAATCTTTTCTTCTGCGTCTTCCATAATCCCTTTTCCAAGTACTCCAAGCTGTGTAAATCCAACTTGTGTAAATCCTTATCCCTAGGGCTTTCACTGGCCTACTGCGCCCTGGTACACAGCACTTTATCCATATGTGAAAAGCATAACTTCAGCTTAACCAAAACACAGAAGCTGGATCCAGATTCAAATGCCAGGCTGCCCTGGTGTTACCCCACTCCCCTTGCCATGAGCACCCCTGGGAGCGGGCAGGATCCCAACATATCGGGACGGGCAGGGGCTGCATGGGGAGCTGCTGCAGGAGGGTGGGCAGGATGATGGGCAGCCTTTTTGTGCGAAGCTAGTAGCAGAGAACTACGGAGCCACTTATTTGATGTTGTGTCCATGTACAGATGTGCTTTGCTTTGCCTTCCTGAGGCTGTGCCATGGAGTGGGAGGGGGATTCTTGCAGGGGTTCTGCTGGGGTGCAGGCTGTGCCTTGCTTGGGTGCTGCTGCTGGGCTGGGCTCGGATTAGCCTCCTTAGGATCAAACTGCTGCTTCCTCTGGGAGGAGGAGAAAGTAGAGCAGGCTCCCCTGGATGGGGCGCAGGGGAAGTTTTCATGTGTGTCTTGCTGTATGATTATGCTTGGAAAGATTCACTGTGTGAAGATATGGTTTTCCTTCACCTGAATTTCAACAACGCAGTATAGCGGAGCTCCCTCTGTACCTATGATGTGCAACTAAAAGTAATAACTGATAATGATAATGCTGTAGAAGAGAGGCATTGATGAGAGCTGTTACTTTCTAGTGGGAATTCCTGCTGATTTCATTTTCATGTAAATGGCATCTCATTGGAAACTGATGAATACACTCATACTTCCATTAGTTTATCGTAGCCAGTCCTCTTTATTACTGGGATTGTTCAGCATCTCATTATTGACAATGAAGTTTTTCCAATGTATATGTTATAAATATGCATAACACATAACTGGCTTCATTTTCTGCTGCCTGGTGCCCGTTTGCTATGCAAAAGAAAGTGCAAATGGATGCAAAATGTGACCATATCAGTGTGCAAGTCTCTGTAAGATCTAGTTTAAGCCATGTGTGAATCAGTCACATTTTTCCATGCATAATAATTGTATGCTGACTGTCTCTACGATAAAATGTAAACCCCTGGTATATGGGAAGTTAGGGAAGGTGCTGTACAAAACTCCTGCTTGCGAAGCTTAGGCATGAGGGATCAGCAAGGCTCTTTTACCCTGACCTGTCTTTCAGCTATCTCAGGAAAAGCTGAAATGCAGCATGTCACTTCGAAAAGCTGAAGGAAAACAAAAAACAAATCTGTTGCTGAACTAGGTTGGCCTTTTTATTCAGCATCTTAAGCAAACAGAGGCACAGGGAGAAAAAGCAGAGCACTCTGAGTGACCCAGTCCTGGCTCGAGGTTATGAACAGGAGCCTGTTAAAACTGGCATTAAGTTGCGTAGGAGAAAAGCTTGGAAAGGACTTCTGTGGTCAGAGTGCAGGCATGGAGGAGGGAAAAAAAGAAAAGGTGACTCAACTAGCTAGTTTGAAAGCAAGTTTCACTCTGACTCAGAAAAAGCTGAAAACAGTTCTTGCAATTCTAATCAATATATCAGTGTTTTGGAACCAGTGAATGGAAACTTAGAAATAAGGAGCGGTGCAGGGGGAGCTCAGACAGCTCAGACTGGTGGAGATGGATGTTTGGGCTGCTTGGTTAGTTGAGATGAATGCCTAGATCACCAGAGCCTGCGCAACTGTTTACATTAATCCTCCTCTGTAAATAACATTCCTCCGGGAGTGTGTATGCACACATACACTTCAGTCATCGTCATGTTAAGTAATTATGTTAACAACCAAACAAAATCAAATCTAAGCCTGTGAAAGATGCCTCTGTGAATGGCTTTAGTAGAAGGAAAGCAGGGCATAATGTGAAAAGTCTGGTTTTCTGACCCATCTTCCTTCTCTTTCGTGGTCCAAGCTCAGTATGATTGACATGATGCTTGAATGTTACAGGGCTGGTTCTCCAACATGCCTGCAGAGCAGGATGGTAGCCATGCAGTGATGTAATCCACGCTGACAAATCTTTCTCATGTAAATGGCTAAATCTCTGCTGTGAAACAATGCCTACAATTTCCTCACTCCTCAACAACGTTTCATTTTCCATTGTCTAATCTTCATCTGCCTTCTTGGAGGAAGAATGGTTTATTTTCAGGAGAGGAGCAAATAGGAAGTAATGAGTAGAATCCCATTCTGTGGTCACACTGGAGTCCCTTAGAATGTTGTTTCTTCTCTGAAATCTGATGAGACTTGCTGTAGATACTTGCTGGGTTTTGACTTTGTAGCTTTCCTGGGTTGCCTAAATCTCATAAAAGTGAGTAAAACCCAGATGATCACATCACTTGCCCATTACTTGTTCCATGTTCTTTTCCACCTAGCTCTCATCTTTCGCTCACCCTCATCCAACTTGCTTATAAATCCTGATGCCATATTGTGCATCATTTCTTGCCTCTCCTCACCCCCTGCCCCCATTATAACAAAGAAAATCTGAGATGCTTGTTCTTGTCATCTAATCTTTGAAGGACAGAGATCAGAAAAGACTCATTGCATTGGTAAACCAGCAAAAGTGGAAAGGAGGGGAAGTGATAATGAGACAGACTTGCTTCCAAAAGTTAAAAGATTGACTTAGGCCTCATTTAACATTGACTTCAAAGAACTTAAACTCATAGAGCTGGATTCTGGTTAAAGAAGCTTTGACTCTGTGCAAACATATTCAGATAAGATAAGCACCCTGAGCTTTTACTTGAGAATCCTGAGTTTTTTGAAGTTGTACTAGAGTAAGAAGTACAGTGAGCAAACATCCTTCTGATTTAGTGTTTTGTTCTGAGGCTTTATTTGTCCCATTGCTCCCTGTCTTCAGATCCCCGGTATCCTGGGCTACTTGGTTCCTGTTGGGAGGACTTCACAAATGGCAAGGCACTTGAGGAAGGATGAAGAGCAATTGCAGGAACACTGAAGGAGAAAAACAAGAATGATCAAAGGTTTAAAAACAACCATGACCTTTGGTGTATGACTGAAAGAATGGGGTTTATTAAATGTGGAGAACTGCAAGAGACATGATGTTCTTTTGCAGCTAACTTTTTTATGTATTTAAAGATTAAACTGTTCTCCATGTGCAGTGTGAGTAAGAATAGTAGTGAAAGATTTAAATTACAGGAAAGAAAATTTTAGGCAATGTGTTATAAAAGATGTTCTAAGGAGACCGAGGCACTGAATTGCCTACGGGTGTGTGAACTGCTGTCATTGGAGAGTTTTAAGAACAGAAGAGTCCAACATTTCTTGGAAATGAGGTTAATTAATGCCAGTACTAAATCTGTAGGGGAGAAAATCTGATCCTTTCAAATCAGTGGGACATTATGAAGAACATCCTTATGGGTGGGTTTCCTTCCCAAGTATCCCCCTCTTAAACAGAAGAATTTACTATAATAAAAACATGAACAGCAAAAAAGCTCTTTAAAATATTGACATACCATATCCCTTTTTTTGCGTTCTTCAGCTTTTGGTGAAAATTGAATTGCTTTTTTTTCATGAAATAGATGATGATCCTGTATCCCAAAGGGAAGCACATGAATAGCTTCTTTCCAGTTCTTTTCATGCTTAGGACAGCATTAGAGTCTAAACAAGTCCAGTGTGTTTTTTTCATGCTGCTGAACAAAAACCTGTGTTTTACTGAAGAGACACAAACTAGAGCTTCATCCTATCACATGCTGGTCATCTTTGTGCAGCAAATCCAACCTCAGGCCTTAAGGGGACTTTAGTTATAAATGCAGCTCCAAGGGTTGAGGTCTTGATCTTGCAGGATGAGCTACTGACAAAGTTCCACTAAAGTATCAGTTGGCTTGGGATGACCTGAAGCCACCTAGGACCAAAAGAACAGGAAATAATTCCTTTTCTTATTGGAAATATTAGCCCTTGGCCTCATTGTAGTAATGGCTAAAAACACTAGTGAGAGGCTTAGGAAGGACAGACTTTGGGTGGGCTGTGAACTGGGCTATAGCAGATTCAGCCCCATCTGTCTGATTCACCTGAAACACATGGAAGAGGAAAGGGCCTACCCTGAGCTGCAAGAGGGCTCAGACTGTAAATCTCTGAGGCTGGTGGGTTTTAGGACTGATCTGCCTGAAGGGCAAGCTCTGAGAATTGGCTCAGGCTCAAACTGGATGTGTAGTATGAGCAGAGTTGTTAGGTGTTCTGGGTCATAAAAGAGGATTATGGTCATGGCTGGTTGATGACTTTATGCAAAACACTGTTTTGTATCTTTTTATTGATTGGTTTTCAGCTGCTTGCTGTAGTGGAGTTACTACAGCATGTTCATGTTCACAAAATTGGAGAGTTACTGAGTTGTTCTCATGTGTAAGTTCTTTAAATCAATGAAGAAAAATTTGTAAAGTATTCTTCATCATGAACAAGACTAGAGAGGGCAAGGCCAGTTGTATAGCACTGGGAATATATAAAAAATAGCATGAGCCCAAATGGGTTGGACTGGATGATCTCCAGCGGTCTTTTCTAAACCCTACCATTATGTGAAACAGCCATCTTCATTTACTGTTCACTCTTAGACACTGTTTTCAAATCCTTGTCCTTAAGATTGTTTTGGGTACACCTCACTTCTGTGTTGGGACAAGTGAGTGTGTTGTTTATGCTTGCCTTAGGCAACAGTTCTGTGCAGGACAAATGTTGACCCATCAAGAGTAAGGCTGGTGAGCAGCTGTTCACTTCCTGTAGGCTCCCATAGATCTCAGAAAACCCAGATTCAGTTTATTTGTTGCATGTCACTATGGTACAAAGTCTGGCTACTGACTTAGCCACACTGTAAATAAATGATATATGCCTGACCAGTGTGTGTCATGTAGTATTGACTACAAGGCCCTGCTAGGAGCTGAAATCGGGTGCTCTTCATTAACTCTTTGATGGGAGCACAGTCCTAGCAGAGGAAAATATATCAAATATTTAGAATCTACCCAACTAAGAGAAAACAAATTCTCTGCCTGATCATGGTGAAGACACTTTAGAAAAGCAAGGTTTGTTTATGCATGTTCTTGATGAGGCACTTAGCTTCCACTAGAGTCCTTCTGGGGAATGCTGGAGCCCTAAGGGCTTTATGGATCCAAATTTTACAAATCATCCTAGTTTCTGGGATGGGCAGAAGCGAGGCTGTCAAACTAAACATTTCTGACCTTTGCAGAAAGAGGCAATTGAAATCTTGCTGTGGAAACAGTGCAACATCTGAAACTCGGCCCTTCCTTTCAGTGAAACCTTCCAAAGTGTTGCTGAAGTTTGTTTTATTGAAGATTTCAAACAAAGCCGCGCTGGCTGCTGGATGATAGACCTTTAGATATTGCAGGCCAAACATGAAAGAAGGGCTGGTGTGTTTCCTGTAAAAATGATTTTGCTTTTTATTCAGCTGGTGGATATGAAATTGCTTCAGTCTGGGGAGTTGAAGAATGCAGTGCAGCCCCGCGCTGAAGCAAACAGACATCGACTGACTGATAATGATGCTGTTGGAGGAACTAGGAACAAGAGCTGGAAAGGTCTTTCAAGGTCATGTCCAGTCTCTGGCTCTGTCAGGCATCCATATCATAGTGGTACTCATAAATGCATCAAGATGAATTTTTAAATCGACTGAGTCCTACTACTCCTGTGAGAAGGCTGCTTCAAAACCTTATCTGTCATGGTTAAAATACTTCTTATTTCCAGCCATAGCGTATTAGTGCCCAGCTTATGGCTATTTATTAATAAAAGCTTTGAGCAAGGCTGCTGAACTTCATCAAGATTAAGTTCTTGTGCCAGCAGACTTTCTGTACCTAGCTCTCTCCCTTCCTAGCTCTTATACTCATGAATGCCACTCCAAATATTAAGCCATCATGTTATATTGCCAAATGCTGTACTGTGCTGGCGAACTGGATCTATACAAAAACAACCCTTTTCCTTCTTTAATCTGAAACAGCTTTTGAACCCTTTCCTAAGATTTCCTAAAATTTAAGTTTTTGTCCTCATTTAGTTTATCCACATTTTCCTCATCTGTTTGTGGTCTGTTCCATTTTGTCCTTTCTTGAACATGAAGCATCCCAATCATCTTCTTTTACCTCTTGCTTTGCCAGACCAAACTCCCCCCTGTTCTGATTCACTTATTTGCACCCTTTTCTGGATTCATCTCCAGGATTCTTCTGGGATGGGTAAATGCCTTCCCACTGTGAAATGGTCTCCTGCTCAGTAAAGTTTTTTTTTTCTTATTGGAAATATTGCTAGAAGGGACTAATTTTTTCAAGGCATCTTTTACAAAATCGAGCAGATTTTTCCAAGCTGCATATTTCATTAACCGGAATATTCCTTTGGCACCAAAGGTAGCATTTTGTGATGTTTTCTGCCAGCATCTTGGCTCTTGTGAAATTCTAGATCTTCACTGCCATGGATTTACTTCTGGCGCCCTTCTGCTCTGTTCAGTCAAGTTGGAGTAGTTTGTTTTCTTCTAGGCTAGAAGTAGAATTGCTCTATTGCTTCTAGTTTCAGGTCTTATTTGTAATACCTCAAATATCCTATAGATATTTTGTAGCTTCTCTGGATAAAGTGTTTGTTTTTTTTTTTAAGAAACTTAGGCACTTTCTCAGTTTTTCTCTGAAGCATTCCCTCCAATATTTGATTATTCATTATATGATGGGCAACATGCTTCTGATACAGTCCTTTATTAACAAGGAGAAACTCCAAACACCGGAACACTTCTATATGGCTGAAGATCCCTTTGGTTTTGCCTGCACTTTGCATTTTCAGAGAAAGAAATTGAGAAGAATCTGACTGCATTCTACACACAGAGTTGCAGGGAGGCTTATTCCCTATCTTATTGCAGCACATTGTGGGAGAAACCCCTCTATACCACAGAATCACAGGGGTTGGAAGGGACCTCTGGAGATCTAGTCCAACCTCCCTGCCCAAGCAGGTTCACATAGACCTGGTTACACAGGATCACACTCAGATGGGTTTTGAATGTCTTCAGAGACAGACCCCACAACCTCTCTGGGAAGATTGTTCCAGTGTTCTGCCACCCTCAAAGTAAAAAAAAAAAAAAATTCCTCTTCATGTTTAGCTGTAACTTCCTATGTTCAAGATTGTGCCTGTTACCTCTTGCCCACCAGGTCTGTCACTTTTGTGAGCCTGCCTGCAGGGAAGCTCTGCCCTGCTCCGGAGAGAAAGACATGTCCTTGCAGAAGGAACAGTGGAGAACAGTGTGTTTCCATCTGCTCCCTCACCCCACTGCCGTGGTATAGAGGAGATCTGGGTAGGGAGCAGGCCACAGAGGAGCAGCAGGACCTGCTGGTACAAGACTAGTATCAGACATAAATATGATGCTGTAGTATTACTAGCATCTGGCATACAGCCAGAATCATGGCACTGCTGAGACATCCTGGTGTCACTACGTACTCTGTGCACCAGTGTCACAGAGCTAGGGGTTCAAAATATGAGTTTAGGCTCATGAGCAGTCATCCCTGGGAGCCCCTCAGCTTCTGGCTAAACAGTGCTCTCCTTGCGTAGTCTCCGCTATAAGATTCAAGGACATAGTGTCTCACTTGTTCTGACTCTGGCCTGGGTTGGTTTGTGCAAATATTAACGTTGGCTTTTCCCTTTCTCGGCCTGCCTCCTCATATGGTGAGAGGCCGCATGTATGAATAATGTGACAAGCATTTCTTTTGGTGGGGTTGGAAAATGCGACTTTCCTAGAGTTAGATCCGGAATTGGCAAGAGCCACTGCTGCCACTCAGCTTTTGGCCTTAGCAGAAGCAGCAGCAACCCCTTTTCATTAGCAGGCATCTGGGGCAGATCTGCTGAAGTCAATGGGCACCAGAAAACTGCATCTGAGAGGATTTACTTCAAAGTCCCAAGGCAGCCCCTCTGCTGAACAAGAGGGCTGCTCTGTGGGCAGAGTGACCGCTCTGGAACGGTGTGTGGTTCAGGCTGCCCCAGGGTGGCTCCTTGAGATGGTGAAATGACATGGTCAGCTTGGGGAGGAAGCATGTAAGTAAAGTTGGGAGTCTTCAAATTTGTTTGTGGATATGATCCCGACAAGAGGGATTTAACCTTGGCCATGCCAGTTAAACACTTTGCTTCTGAAATGGAAACGTGGTTGGTTAATAAGAAAAAAAAAGTCAAAAAGTACATGAGTGTTTGGGATTATGGAACAAATCTTGACATATCAACGTAAATCTAATTGCAGCCCTCTTTTTACGGGCTTCTTAGAGCCTATTGAAAATAACATTAAAGCAGCTTTTATTTTTGGCCCAAACATAAAGCTGAAATACTGAAATAGCATTAAAAGACATTTTTTTCTTATAGTAATTTCTGACCACATGAAAATAAGGAAGTACTACAAATCTTTCAAGAAAGTCTGACTTTATGAGATTTCCAGCATCATTTCCAGATTAAACAGATTTGGCTCAATGTTCAAGCTCCCTTAGGCTCATCCGAACCAAACACATTTTCTGAGATTTATGTCAGTCTGGGTTTTACTCCTTATATGAGTCTTATTACAGATTTTTGAAAGATCTATTTATGGGTATATTTAAGGGAACTGTGCAAATCATTCAGCTTGATTCTCAAAAGCCTGGATTCTGTTTTCTGCAGCAAACTTGGGATCACTGACCAGATCAGTAAGAGTCTAACAAACTCCAGACAAAGTTCCATGGAAAGGGGTCCAGGTTGGATTTTAATTTTGACTTTACTCAGTTTAGAGAAGAGAGCATATTGAGGAATGGGAATGCTGCTGTATGATTTCTTGCTGTCCCACAGGCTGCTTTGATTTTCAAGCTGGCTGTGTAACTTCTGAAAGCTATTTAGATATCCACTTGCTGTTGACTTTAATCAGAGGTAAGGAAAACCTGGTGAGGGTTTGCTCATTACTTTCTGAGCCGATGCAGATGATGCTTTCATGATAATGCCTGAGTTGAAGCTCAGTTTTGCAAAGTGTAGCTGCTGAGCCTGCTGGGACCATGTTACAAGGGTGTCTGTGGTCTGTATTGTTTCTCTGCAGAGAGACATAGGTAGCTTAGTACAGATTCCAGCTGGTCGAAAGGGTTGTGAGGTGGTCTAGGGTGTAGGAATAAGGTTAAAGGAACTGAAGCCCAAGTAAGACACCAGCTCTCTGCTTCAGATCAGTGTGCAGAGGGGATGGCAGAGCGATTTGGAGTGGTGTGACCATGAAGTGCTTCCTTGCCACTAGGATTAGTAGGACCATTTAAGGATTTGAGGATTGTTCTGAAGAAAAAGCTATTGAATTGAGGTCAGCTGATACAGGGAGATGTTTTCATTTCTTTGAGTATTGCTGATATGCAGGGTCAGGATCATGAGGTTTCATCTAGGAAATCAAAATGCTACTTCTTTTGATGTCTATTGCACTCATATGCATCTAAGCTCTCTCCAGATCCATTCGAATGTAAAGGCAGTGAGGTGACAGTGTGTAAAGGCTGCATTTAGCTTCTGGAATGGGATGTTCAGCAGCCACTTTGGTCCTAGAGCAACTTTCTGGATTGTAACAAAGGAGATGGAAACACTAGGTTTTCTTATGACTACTGATATTTATTTGCTTTCTCTCGTGCTACTCTTCACAAGAGTAAGATGAAGCTGGACGGGACGGCTTTTGTTCATTTTGTAGGGAAAAAGATAAATTAACTGGAAATCTCCAAGAATTAAAACCAGCAAGTCCTTGCAAAAATGAAATTGTCTTAATTCAGGGAAAAAAAGGCTTTCACCATAGTGCTCATCTTTCAGAGAGCAATAATGTTTACCAGATTGGTATTTTGGGCTTTTATTTATCATTAAAAACAAAATAAGGGTTTATAAAGGAGATTTGGCAAAGATATTACCCGTAACAATCTAATCACTTCAGACATTTTTTCGGTATAATGAGATCCATGCTTCTTTCGAAAAGATCTTGGGATTCCCAATGGGGAGGATGTTTACAGCTCTGGACCTTCAAGATTTTAACTTGATTATTTGCAGGCAACATAGTCTGCCTACTTCTATAACAGAGCAGCAATTGTGTAATCACAGCCATTAAGTGAAAAGTCACATGATTTGAGTTTTGTCTAAACTCAGCTGGTTCTTGTTTCTTCATGGGTGCATGGGTTGCCGGCCTCGTGTACGCACCCTTGAGGAGAGTGTGTTTGATAATTTGAAACAGCATTTCATCTTTGTCTTTTCATGCTTTATAACTTTGTTATGGCTTTCAAAACTGCCCAAACTGCCAGGGAAATAGCTTCCAGTATTAATTACTGGAAGTCTGGAGTTAATGGTTCAACAAGAGTTTTCCTAGTGAGCATGTTTGCCCTTGTGCATGAACAGCTTCTCATGGGTCAGTTTGCAGACTTTGGCTTTTCATGGGCCACAGAGACTTGGAGTGCTCTCAAGGGCATGGTCGATGTAACTCAGAGGGCTGGAAGGATAGAGGATCAGAGGCAGCAGTTGCAAGCAAACATATGTATATGTGTGTCTGTATGACAGAACATAGATTTCCTGGAGAAAACAAATCTGATACTCCTGAGGAACTGGGAACACAATAATCCCCACATCAGGGCCAGAGAATTTGAACTGGGCGTGCGGTTAAGCACTCAGGCCCTGCAGAATTCTAATGCCCTTTTTTTGTGCCATACCAGTCCCTATAGTCTATGAGCTGTTCTTTCAAAGTGTGGGTCTTCTGGAAATAAAATAACAGGGAAACAAATTCTAATTTGTCCTGGATAAGAAATGGTACAGAATAAAATAACTAGATTTCCTGTAGTGTTCCATTTAATAACTTTTTGTAGTTGTAGTAAAAAACATTATTTGGGAGATAAATTGAGTGGCAGTAAACAAAAAGGTTAATGAAATACATAATTTCTGGCTCATTTGTTATAAAGAAGAAAACGTGAGAGGTTTCGGGGTTTGGAATTCATGAGTATTTCCATTATCTACCCTGTCTCCTCTTTTTCTTTCTCTCCTAGATCTAAGATTCTCTTTTCTTTCCCATTTCTTCATCATCCTCTTTTTTTTTTACTATTTCCACTATATTCCCCGTGGCCTGTAAGAGCTCCCTTGCCCCACACCTAACTCTCCTGTTCAAGTGCCAGCAGGTCCTCTGGATTTTTTTCTGCTCAGTCTTACACTTTTTGTGGCCTTTCTGGCAAATCTCTTAGAACATATTTAAGATTTTTTTTTTCTCTTCAGGATATGCTAAACTCAGAGGAGAGCTAAATAAGTATGGAAAACTGTCTTAAAATGAGTGTGCCACTACAGAAGCTGCCCTGGGATGTCTGTTGGTGCTAAATGAGAGTAGAGGTGATCTGCGAGTACAGGCTTTATATCCTGTGAGATATGATTCCCTGTATGAAGAACTACTGCATCCCCAAAACATCCTTCTCTTTGCTAAAAGACTAGAACAGCAATTATTTTCCATAGTTCCTCTGCCATTCTCCTTGTGCCTGTTACATTTTGTTAAGTGATGATGATAGCAATGTGCATGAGCAAGATGTCTGTTCTTTAACCTCTGCTATAAGCTGGTTTTGATTTTTCCTTATAGAGGACAATGGATCATATTGTGCCTGATTAAATTTTCTGAGCAAATAGCTAATGTCCCCTGTGCACTATCTTAGCCAGTGTTACTTCACTATAAGCACAAGAGAAAGCTGAACCAGCCAGCAGATTGAGCCACAGGTAGTGTCTGAATCCAGCTGCTGATGGGAAAGGCTTTTTTTTCCCCCTCTTCCCAAGTCTTTTCCTGTAGCAGTGTGTCCACTGGGATGGCTGTGGAGGCAGTATTACATTGTGAGGACATGCATCTCCTTCTCTGACAGCCTTCCATGACTTCGTAATTTATAGCATAATAAAGTGAAAATCATATGTTGCAGTTACTCTTCATGGAGTGGGCAAGGCAATGCTGCTGGTTTTGGAGCAGGGCATCGTCTCTGGTTTCAGAAGCCCTTTTGGAGAGAAATTGCTATTCGGTGCATCGTATGTTTGAGAGAGACTTTATCCCTCTATTCTTTGTCTGAGTAATGGTATTTAATGGAATGGGGCAGACAGGATCAAGCTGAGACATGGGTTTAATTCCTTACCTCTGTAAAAAACCAAACAAAACCAACAAAAAAACCCAAAACAAAACCAAACCACAACCTACATTTCTTGCTGATCTTTGCATGATGAGAGGGAAGAGACGGGGATAGGAATTTAGGCATTACATACCTTTTTACAAAAAAACAGAGGAAAATGCTCACAGAGGTAATACTATTTGCAGGCACTTCTGCCTTTGCCTGAGCACTGACCTAACGACTGTATTTGCCGTGTCATGCTTTGCTCATAGCATATGTGCACACCACAGAGCACGGAGGGGGTTATTCACGGATCTAACTGCTTCCCCTCGGGTGTAGACAAGGCAGACTGTCACATGCAATAGCACATGTAAAAGCGGGATGTGATGGGAAGCTGCTCTGGAGGCACAGGATGAGGGAAGCGATGGGAAGAGCAGCATGTGGTTGAAGACAGGTGACAAGGAGTGACATTTGGTTACTTACAGAGCTGGAACTCAGAAGAGATTTCAGACTGGACGTACCAGTTGCTCTTGGCAAACAGAGTGATGCCCCTGGAGATAAAAGGGGCAGATAAGAAACCTCAGAGTCAAGCTCAAAAATTGGTGTTTGAATGTTTGTGGACCTGTTGGATCCTCTTGCTTCATCAGCCTTGACTTGGTTCCTCACAGCATTAGCAGCAGGGGACTGAGGATGCTGCAGTGCTTTGGTGAACCTGGGGTTGCATTATTTGCCAGCATCCAGCTCTACCAACTCTACACTCTTGACAGCTATTTTTATCAGGCTTGGGGGCAAGGAAAATAGTTATATAATGTATCTTTTTTTACACTGAATAATCTGTACTGATGGTCATTCTGCACCTCGGTAATTTTCCTCTTTTTAACCATTGACTATCCTCTGAATACAGACCTATTTCAGGTCACACTTTAGGAAGTCAGAAGGGCTCCCTGAGCACTGTGGATTTTGAGCCATGTCAGGATTTCTTCAGTGCAGGGAGCATTCCGTTATGGAGCTTGCTTGGCTGCTCTGTGCTCTCCAGATATATTCCAGCTGCTTCCCACTTCTCAGCTGATGCAGGCTCTTGATATTTTCATAGTTAGGTAAAAAGCCAGAAAATCCTTATCCATTTGCCTCCCCTTTCCTCACACACACACACAACTGACAGGAAAATAAGCACTAATATGTCATCTTTAAAATAAGAGGGGGACATGGTTTCCCTATGAAGTAGTGGAAACACTGACATAATGTTTGGAACAGCTTTTTTCCCCTTTCCCCTTCTAATTGCACTGAGTTTATAAAGCCAGGGGAGAAAAAATCTTCCCCTCTGGAGTGGGAGAAGCTTCCCCATAGGCTGCTGTTTGTCTGGGCTCAGTGTGACTCACACCACACTTTCTGCAGTTCATTGACAAATTACTAGAACCAGGAGCTGGGAACTTAAGCAGCAGAGGGAGAATGAAGGAGTGCGAGTCAATCGGTGAAAGAAAATGAGGAGGAAACATTATTTATGGAAAGTTCAGTGACTGGTTCCTTATTTCTGTATTATATTCTTTTTATTTCCACTTTAAAGGAAACGGCTCCTATAGCAAGAATGACTCATGCATCAGATGTTGCCAGTGATGTGGGTTTGCCAGTTACTTATTACGTTAACCTTTTATCACAGCATGGTGCAAGCGCACGGTTCCAGATAATACCACAGACGTGAAGGCAGAGGAGGAGAACAGCAGGGGGTGGAAAAACATTTATGGTCACGCCTCGGTGCTGTGTGTCTGCATGGAGGAACGGCTCTTTGATGGCAGCTTGAGCTGACCTGAAAGAGTATTGAGAGGTTTGTCCTTTGTTCCACTGTCTACACAACAACGCGTGCTGACTTTCACAGGGGTTTGGAGTTCTGTGTCTTGACAAAGGTACAGCAGGCATGGTGACAAGCAGGTAGAACACGATATTGGCTCTCTCTGCTAAATGCTTTTCTTTCTGCAACACAGTACGGCTGTGTTGGCACCTGCTATCCAGCTCTGCAGAGCTCCTCACAGAGCCCCAAAGGGTCCCTAACTCTTCACTGGGGAGAATTTAGCCTTGGGCTAACACAGGAAAAGGAAGGAGAGAAATGAGACTGCAAGTAGTGTAAGGAAGCGATCTTTCTAGTTTCCCTCCTTTCCTCTCTCTCCATCTCCACTTGATACAAAATGATAGTGAAATACAGGGAAGAACAGATAAATGGATCAAGATGTGCTGTCTGATCATTCACTCTGAGGAAAGCCCAAAAGTCACAAAAGGGGTCTGAGCTCAGCAAAGAAAGAAAATGGGTCACTCTCCTCTTTAGGAGAAGGCTTTAAATCCAGCTAATTTTCCCTACTGTCCATGTGTCCTGTTCTGAAATACTTGTGCTTGCAAGTAGTACTTGACTTTTCATTGCTTTGAAATATTCACAGACAGCATGTTTTAGACTCAGCAGTAACAAGACTAAGCCTAAGATGGTTAGTGCTAGAGATTTGATGTTACACTATCCCAGTCAAATCGATTCCAATAAAGCCTTCCAGCAGGGCTAGAAGCTGGTCTGCAAGATGAGCTGGCGGCAGGTTGATGGTTCAGTAACACACCTGAAGTGGCCTAAGTACCATGAATACACTGTTGGTACTGCTAAAAGAAGGTGGTCTGGGAAATAAGGGAGGGCAATCAAGCAAGGACTCTTGGTTGTCCATGCTGCTTTAAGTCTCTTTGGGGCTCAGAGCTGGACCACTTCAGCAAGCTCTAAGATAGATCTGCTTTAAGAGGGCTGGCTGGAGGCAGCGTGGGTATGGGTCAGTAAGCAAAATCTAGGTATTGGTTCCTGGTCCTTCCTGTTCAACAATATAAATACAGTCTCTGGAGTACTTAAAATCCGTTGGCATGGATGAATGCTGGCTTTTTTTTTTACAGTTTTCTTGATGTCATCACCACTTCCTAGGTGCATACACTGGAAGGTGCAGCACAAGCCAAGCCTGAGTTCCTTTTAATCCAAGTTCACGGTTCTTATTGCTACTTGTATCATCTAATATCTTAGGACCATCAGAATAGCTCCGTCTG
Organism: Eurystomus gularis; assembly: GCA_013400335.1. NCBI lineage: Eukaryota > Metazoa > Chordata > Aves > Coraciiformes > Coraciidae > Eurystomus > Eurystomus gularis. The sequence continues at coordinate 425,066 of VZZY01020740.1, forward strand.
ATAAAAGTTTGGGCACATCTTCAAGGTAGAGTTGGACTGCTCTGCATTTAAATGGGCATCACAAGAGCAGCAGGGATCTGTTCTCCAAAGAAACGAGAGAGACTCAGGAATCTTTGTGCTCATCTCAGACATCTAGGGGTGTAGCAGCTCAAAGTTCAGAGTTTGACACCTCAGATGTGCCATTGCTACAGGATATGGGACAAGTTCTTTAAAGTGGATCAGGGAATTGATCAGACTTTAAATAAAAGCTATTAAAAATGTTCTTAACCCAGATCATTTCAGTTACTTGCTTTAGAGCACATGACTGCTATAACCAAACTGTCAGTGCAACAACTGGGAGGAGGAATATGCGCAGCTGGGGTGTCTAAGAGGGTCATAAAATGCTAAAGCATTGCTAATGCTGTAGAAGATGGACGTGTGCACCTTGAACAGTTGAGCAAACAAGGTATAAAATGTTGCTTTTGGTGTTTTATAACTGACTTACACCATAGACAGGAGTAGAGCATGTGAGGGTGGTGCCATGATTGCACTTAAATATACTACCAAAAAGTACCCTTGATAAACTTTTATCAGCATGCTCTGGTCCTGTTAGTTTTACTTTATAGCTTAGATGTTACACACATCAGAATTGTGCACAGAACCAATCCCTTGTTTTAGACAAAACAACTAGGAGATATGTAAGCAGGACACAGTTTTAATCCCTGTATCCAGTATAGCCAAAGTTTGGGGTTGTTTTCCTTTGAGTTGATGAAATGGAAATTCAAATGTTACTTTGACAGTGCCATAGGAAAGTCCAAAGTGAAGGACTGTAAATAGAGTTTGAGCTGACATTTCAGCTTGGAAGTTAGGGGAAGGAATGAAGCCAGCAGGAATGCTCACTTGAATCTTGAGGGGAAACAACATTTAAGAGACTTTTTTTTTTACTGATATTGTAATTTGTAAAGCCACATCTGAAGGCCATTTGTTTTTGTACTTAAGATATCAATTCAAAACATACTCTTACTTAACACAAAACTACTTGCCATCCTCTTTTCTTATCCCATCTCTCCATTTCTCTTTGTCTTTGAATTCTCTGCAGTAACTCCTGAATACAGGCTGGAAATGAAGTTATTTACCAGCCTAGAGAGATGATTAAAAGATTTGGTGACAAAACCTGACACACCAAACCCAATGTCTGCAGTCGGAAGCATTCCTCATTGTTATTTTTTTTGTGCTAGACTGGCATTTTTAATTAAATCTGATATAGTGGTCACTCACGGCAGCCCTGTTGTGCCAGGCAGTATCGTGTCTCCAGAAACACTGTGGGCACTTGCTCTGATTTTTAGGGCAGTGCCCTGAGCAGCCCCTGCAGAAGGTATTTGTTGTAAGAACCTGTAAAGCCAAGCGCTTTGAGGTGAGTGACACAGGATGCATGTCTGAGAAAATTCCCTAGGACTGGAAAGTAGGAGAGTTACCTACGGATCTTTTCCTTTGCATTCCCGTTCACTATAGTATTATAAAAATCCTACATATTTTTCAGCTTGTGTTAGTTCTGGGAGATATTCTCCTCATTTTGTGCATAAGACCTTGGATGATCCATCTGCCTAGAGAGGTACTGTTTGATGCTGGGAAACGTTTGATCAAGCCAGGCTAGCGAAGAAGTGCCTGTGGGAAGTTAGTGAAGCTGGCAGCCAAATAAAAGGCACTGTTTTATCGTGTGTCTTTAGAAAATTACCCTTCTTTTCTGGTCTTTATGCCCTTGCAGCTTTGCATTGCCTGTGAGCCCTGCTTAGTGCTCTCTCCGGGTTGCTCCAGATTGCTGTGACAAACTCACTGCGTGCTCTTGCTTGTTTACTACATTCTTGTTCCATTCTTTTCTCCTTTTAATTCCTGTTATAATAAGCCCATTTTCAATGGAAAGTGGCTTTTATGGCCAAAGCCTTATAAGCTCTTCTGCTCCTGCCGCCGTGAAGCCAGGGTAATTTCAGTTGGATGACACAGCAGCTGGGAGATCCAACTGCAGCACGAACAGACAAACACATCAACCTAGCTCTAATCCAGTTAGTTACTGGTATCCAAGCTAAAAAGCTGTACCAGCAGCAGCCATAATGTCCTATTTGGTACCCCAGATATACATTCCACAACTGAAATCTGTTTCACTGTGAGTTTTTTTTACAGTATCTCTGTGCTGTTTTCACACTTGGTAGAACTTCTCAGAGTGCTTCTTTTCAGACCATCTTGAACAGCCTCTGAAGATGATGTTTATTGTGCTCTAGGTGGCAACATCTTCAAGTCCCAAAGGATCTGTTACCTGCTTAAACAATGAGTAAAATATTGTACTCATTAGCTCTATTCCAACATGTCCCCTCCACACTTGTCTGTCAAAACTGTAAAGGAAGTGGGTGATTTTTAAATTTTTTTTTATCTGGCTATAGGATACTCAGATCAGATGTTCTGCTGCCAGTTGTCCCTTTCTATTAGTGAATGAAAATACAAGAAACTTTCAAGAGAAATTCTGGATCCGGGGAAAAGGCAATGTGAAAAATTTATTAATGTGGGTGAAGCCAGGTTTTCAAGTATTTTCACCTCATTTTCGTGTATTAAACCCAGGTAGTATGTCAGGAACTCCCTGAAGTCAGAGGAGCTGTGCTCATTTGTGCTGCAGAGCAACTGAGTCACATTTTCTGGTAGCTAAAACCCTCTTTAAAGTTTATGTGGAGATATTTCGTTACAGTTATTTTTTCCTCTAGCCTGTTTCCCTATCATGCCATTTCTTATCTAACACTTTATTTGACAAATTCTTTTTTGACTTTTTCCCCAGTAAGTTCAAAGCAGCCTCTGTTCCCAGGCCTTCACTGCAGTTACCATGACTTTTGGCCTTCCAAGACGAGGCTTTCTGGCCTTCATAATACATTTGACATCTTTTATCAGTGACAATGAGGATAGCCTTAACGTCTTAATGGGGCTTCTTAAAAATGCTGTGACACAATTCCATATCTGAATGCTTTTGGTGTACATATCTTTATTTCAGGTGATTCTGGACTCTAAGATAACAAATAGCTCTTTCTCAGGATGTTACTGTGCAATGGACTGATACACTCCACAGTGGCTTCCTACTGAATTTTAATGATGTGCTGTTTGTAAGTCTTTCAAGTATCAGAGTTCAGTGCTGTCCTGGCAGCTCATCTATCATAGAGCTGTGAATTCAGCGAGGAGTTTGAGCTAGCTTATTTCAGCAAACAAAAATGTTACTACATCTTTCATGAAATGGAAACATCCTGAATGCTCTCAGCCCAGTGCATAGTAATTTCAATCCTGCCTCAAGCAGCCCAGTTTAAAGTAAAACATGTTCCTCCTGAGGGTTTTTTGGAGGTGGGTGAGTAGGTTGTTTGGGTTTTTGGTTGTTTGTTGCTTTGTTTTTTGTTTTTTTTTTTACACTCCTGGGACATTTTCTTCTCCCTGAGTTCACAGATTGTCTTGGTAAAGTATTTTAGAATACCAAGGAGTTTAGCATCACCTGGGAACAAGGCTGATACAACACAAGACATTAACATGTCTCTGGAACCTGAGCTGTTCCTTCCTTTATGGAAGAGGATGATCCATATTGACCAGAAAGACGTAGCAAAGGCTTAGTTTAAATGAATCATTCTCATGTAGTATTATGTTTGAAAACAACTGTTGGCTTTGGCAGACCTCTGTGGGATGTTGTACCTGGAATCTGCATGTACAGAGTGAGACCTTCAGCTGTAAGATGGTTACACCTGTGTTCTTCAGGGAGAAGTGCTGTAGGCTAGATGGAAGAGTCCTCTTTCCTCATCCTGACCTACATGCCACCATAAAAATTATGACTACTGACTTTTTGAAGTCAAAACCCTCAAGATTCTCCCACTGTTGTCAAGTTCAGAGAAGATAAACCATAAAAAGTAAAAACTATCTGCAGCATACTAGAAGCTCTCTGCAGGTATATCTGCACTGACAGTGTGCTGCGAAGCACCAGCGGTTGGGCTGGCTCTGATCAGGCTTGCTTAGAACCAGCAGCAGGCTGGCCAAGGCTTTCATCCCAGCCCATTATCCTGGTCCCATACAGCAACCCAGCTCCCAGTACCTGACCCACTTGGGTCGGTCCCACATACATTTTGTTGTGCTGGTTGACTTCATCACAAAAATATCAATAAATTATGACTTTATCTTCACAACTGTCAATGACCTTATTACAAACAATTGAACAACAACCAAAAAAGCCAGCTCAGCTGCTTATTTAAGCAGACCAAGTGGAAAAACTTGGAGATTTGACCTATAGAAAGCATAAACCTAGTTGGATTCTTCTTGCACAAGAGAAAATTGGATGCATGCTCTAAGGGGTCATGAGAACCCCTGCTCTCTTTGCTTGCTGCACGTTACAAGGTGTTTTGAAGTGCCATAAATATAAGAAGTACCTGACAAAAAAGTCTTGTCTCTGAAATAATGCCAGTCCTGGCTGCTGTCTACCTCAAAAGGGAGATATGTAAATTTTCACGTGTTTACCAGAGAGCTATGACTCTATTTAGTGTATTCTACTGGGAAATTCTAAGGCTCTTGATAACTTTTTTTTTTAAATTAAAAAGTACTTTTCAGAAACTTCAACCTTGCATGTCTCATCACAGCTGACTATGGGATGTGTGTTCGCTCATATGAAAATAAGTATCTTTCCAGAATCCAAAAGGTTAACAACCTGAAACCAAGTTATATCAACAGTGAGCCTCATTCTGCTCATTTGCCTTGGGTAGACATCTGAAGCCCATGAATTTAGCCTGGAGATTGTAGATTTTCCTGTATCATACTCATAGCCATAGTATCCAAGCGTACCAGTTTGACTAACATCTGTTGTGGGGTGTTCTCTTATCTTTTTGTCTCTTCTTTCCAAAGTCAATTTTCAGAGAACCAAACCCACATTGTAAACCTTTCAGTAGATTTTGCTTTAAGTAACTCTCTTGTGAAATGAAAGCACAATGACAGCAAAACAACAGCAATGGCCAAAGCGCGGCTCCTCTCCTCTGTATTTTCCTGTTACATATTTCCTTCCTATCCCAGTTCATGCGTAGAGTAGGAAAACTTACTTTAAACATTCCTTCTTTTCCCCAGCTGCCCATGGAGCTGTGCTGGGAACCAGAGCAGGGCCCTGATCACGTTAATCAGCCTCCATTGCAGCATGAGCGTGACCACAGTTATTCTGGAATGCCCGGGGTGAAGGAGAAATAATAATTGATATTGCCACTGGCCTTTTTCTCTCTCTCTCAAGAAAGATGTTTTTTTTAATATCCTGTATAGAGAAACAACTCTCTGGCTCCAGCTTGTCATCGGTGTATGCTCAAGCACAGTCATTGTCCTCTGCTACGCAAACTTTACACACTCAGACCTGGATGTCACTTCACGTGGCCACATGCCCATGAAAACGATTCACTGCCAGCACCAGCAGGTTTATATTTAAGGGCTGACTTTCTGCCTAAAAGATGGGGATTTTAAATCCTTCTGTCACCAGCTGTTTGTTAAAATATCCATGATCTGAGGGCTTTAACAGGAGTTATATTGATGTATCCAAAAGAAGCGCTTGCACCAGTGTCTGTGGTAGGTCAAGGGCTGAATTCATTCATGGAATAGCCTGGCTGGGTTCAAGTCATACCAGGAATAAGGTGGATTGGTTTTCACTTTTGCTAGATGAATGAACAGAGGCATTTGGACATTTAACGTAACATAAGCTTGGGTGTGACTTTATACCCAGCCAGATCCCCTCTGATCACTCTGTACTTCAGAACACAGTACAGCATGGATTGGTGTGGGTGCCAGTAACAATTACCACCACTGGCCGGCTTGCAGCAGAATAATCTACAATTATTGTCCATTTGCCCTCATCTAGCACGAGAAACAAAGGTTCTGTATCAGAGTTAGTGTGCGTGGTTCCGTAGGTCACAGCCCAGACGTACCCAGCCCTTGAGGCCCCAGAGGTTTCCCACCAGCAGGGTCAGACTGCAGCGATGGGATCTGACGCTCCTTGCACCGCGGGCTGCTGAGCGGGGATCTCTGCTGAGGCTGAGTCACTGTCTGCAGGCAGTCTGGGGGTGAGTAACTCTATCTTGCTCCCGCCTGCCTTTCTGGCTGGGAGTCCTTGCAGCACATTCACATGTCCTTTAGGGAAGATCTTCTTTAATATTAAAATAAACAGATGTCTTGGTGGTTTCTGATATCATAAGTATTCTTTCCTGTGAACTAATACTACTTTTATTAGTGGGTTCATAGCTATTCAAAGAGTTCTTTTATTCCCTTCTCCTTTTTTCATCCCACATACATGCTGCGCTTCCAGCATCTATTTGACATGTGTAAAGAACATTGCTCTCCCTGCGCTTCTTGTCAATGCGTTAAGCTGCTCCTAATGGGCTTTCAGGGTCATCATGTGAGTCTGGGATGTGTCTGCCTGGGGCCATGCTAGTCATATGTCTCTGTTAAGAACTCTGTTGACAGCCCTGGGCTCTTGGATATCTTACGTGCATTTTTAGGCATGAACGTATGCCACCAATGTAAAGATAGGGTTACACTCCAAGTTGCCATAAAACAGAGGTATCAGAAACCGTAACTTGCAGGCACTCCAGGCAAGAAACTTGCTGATGGGCCGAGTCTTTCCTTCTGGGCAGTTGTTTAAATGGAGGAAGAAATTAGGGATGGGGTGAGAATGGTCTGTGACCATGCTCTCCCTAAATTCACAGAATCACAGCTGAAAATTGGATGAGGCTCTATTTTTTCCTATGATTAGAATACTGCTTGAACAAGCTCTTCAAGGAAGCCCCCTGGGACTGTGACACAGGGGCTGGACACATGGACAGAAACTTATCTGTTGATTTGGGATCCTGAAAACCTTGCAGTACTACCAGACAGTAGATTCAGGATACAGCCTGTATGAGTGTAAGCTCCTGGATTTTGGGGCTTGTTCTTCCTTGCTAAGCAAACCATGGGCAGCTCGCTTGTCCCGATGCTGAAGGACATAGGCTAGCTTCATTCACACACCACAGCTGGGTTTTCTGTTGTGTGACTCTTAACACTCATATTAGTTTTTGCATGCTTGGTTTTTTCAGTTCAGGGTGCTGGAAGTAGTGCAAGAACAGTGTTGTAGTCCATCAAAATGATGTTTTCACAGTATGAACATAAAGATGCTGCATGTCTTCATATGTGCCATGAATGGGTACTGGGAACTCCTGAGGGTGCAAAGTCTTCTGGAGCAGCGTAAGGCAAGGAAACCAACCTGGTGTGCTCTTGCCTATGTTACCTAATAAGCCCTGGAATTTGTTATTCCCAGAACTGAGTCTAGGTGTTGCGTTGAAGACTGCTAGTTAGCACAGAACATGACTGTGTGTGGGAAATCACCAACAGTTGTGTTGTATTGACCGTAATGACCAGTTCTTGAGCTCTGGAACTTACTCTGTTCCACAGCCTGTGTGACTACAGGGGAGCTTCCTGAGGCTGGATTTACATTGTGCATCAGCGAATCCTTTAGGTTTCCGAGCTAACGGCAAAAGCTGGCTGTCTAAGTGGCAGAGTGCAGTGGCATGCGTAGACATGAGCCCCGAGCTCAGTAAGAGCTTGCCAAGCTAGTAGATCATCCCACTTGTGTTACTTTCCTTTTCTTCAGCAGGGCTGCTGGGCACACCTGTACTAAGCTCGCCAGGATGTTTTCCTTGGGAAGGAAGTGTTGCATTGTATAGAAAAATCCACTCGTTAGTTGGCACTGCGGTAAATTATTTCTTTCTCCTGTACTTTCTGAAAACTTCTTGTGCACTTTGCTGTGACCTTTCTGTAGCGAGTTACCTTATTCCAACTCCTCTCCAGCCATATTTTCCCCTAGACTATTCTGCTTTCCCATACATGCTTCCAGTCACCATTTTCTGTTTTGCCAGCCCTGATGTCTGCTCATAGCCAGCCCACCCACTTACAAATGCAGCTGCCTTTGGGACTACCTGCCGCCCTCACTGAGTAGCTTCCTTGCAGACAGACGGTCCTCTGGGGAGCATCACTAAGCCGCTCAAAATGTTGAGAGGAATATCAAATTCTCAAGTTCTCTGTTACGAAATAGCCTCCTGCTAGAAGAAGAAATAAACAGTTCTCTTACAGGCAATGTAATCGTTATTTGTGCCTTCTAGGGGTTCCTTCTACTGATACCTGCCTCTGGGACACATAAATTATTAGTTTAACTTGATATGTGTATTTTCTAGTCTTCTAGTTTCGGGGCAGCGAACATGTTGGCATTTATCCAGTCAAGCTCCCCATGGCGGAACAGTTATTTTGTTACAGCTCTCTTGAATACAGTATCTGTACATTTGTTCACATATTAGATTATGGAAATGTTAAAAATACTCCTTTAACCACGTTTCAGTCGGGACTCAGGAGAATAGTCTGATTTATCTGCTTCACGGGTGGTACTTCAGGCAGTTAATTAACCAAAGCATAAACTACCTTATTTACCTTGTCTGTCTCTTTGTGTCTGCCAGCAAGGTTTAATGTTTCAAATTGAAATTGGCCAGAGAAATGGAAGAATGTGCTCAATGGCTTATTATCCTCTAACAGGACATTCCATCAGTTCACAAATTCATACTGCTCCTGATTCTCTGTCTTCTTGCATTACTTTTAAGCCACAAATTAACCTGCTGTGTGTCACAGAACCAGAGAGGAACAGGCACCCGTGGTGCCAAAAGCTTCCACAGTGGTACCCAGGTCAGTGCAGGTCCCAGGGCAATTCCTGGGGCAGAGGAATGTTGCCAGGTTTATATATTGATAAAAAAATCTTTTTCCAGCCCTAAAACTGACAATCCTGGACACATGATCAAAACTACAGCTGATATGTTAAAACAAATGGTAAAGACACGGTGCCTACCTTGATAACCATTCTACTCTGACCAGCTGGAAGCAGCCAGAAACAGAGCATCTGTGCTTTAGCAGAAGTAAAGCTGTGCCTGATGTCAGGAGCACACAGAGGTCACACTCCCTCCCAGAGACAAGCAGCAGCCTGAAAGCATGAGATTGAATTCACTGTCGCAATGAGGATTGTGAAAACAAATCAAGACTACATTTAGCAAAAGTGTGAATTTCTCACATTTTTGCTTGTATCAGCATTAGGGAAAGCAGCAGCTCTGTAAATAGGCAGAACCTTTTCCTTGTAGTGAAGTGCAAGAGAAGAATTTGTGAGAGAGTCTTTACGTGGTCATAATGTGAAGTTGAGAACTACTGATGTAATGGGAATTGAACTGAACTGGAACTCTGATCTGTAAGGATCAAAGTTGCCTTTAAAATTCATTTTGTCAAAGAGTAGTCCCCGTGAGTCCCATCCAGATTTAACCCTTCAGAAAAAAGCTGGAGGATGCAGATTTCTTCCTGGGTGACTCAATGCTATAAATCCAAGCTGCTAGGTGTCTACCTCTGATTGTTTAGCCTCAGGGCAGGCCTGCAAATTTGCTTTCCTTTAAAAATTTCCCTTGATCTTGTGCAGCTAAGGAGCCCTCATTCTTCTGACAAGTTTGCTTCACATCTTTAGAAAAGGAAACTTTGCCAATGTAGCTCTCAGAAGTTCCAGTGGTCAGTAATGATGTTTCAACATGGATAATAAAAAGGTCAAACTCCATTTCTTTTAATCCCTAAGATTAGACTTCTTAGAAACGAGTAGGAGCTACTCCATTTCATCAGAACAAAGACAACAGCTGAAGTGGATGGATGCTTGACTGCAACACAAGGGCACAGTGTTAAATTCCTGATTCAGACCGTGACTTCTTGTGCGACCCTAGCTTCAGAACAGGAATATCCTTTGTGATTATTCTGCAAGTAGGTTAATACTTCTCTCCCTGAAAAAACTGCTTCGGGAAGAGAAATGTGGTAGTTTAGGGGTAAGTGAACCATCTTCTTCTCCTAGAATCCGGCAGTGAAATAACTATTCAAAATAACCATAAAAAGCAGCGATGTTCATCATGAAAAGGAGAAATATTGCTGTAACAATAGTAACAGTCTCCTAAGTGACAGGCAGCATGCCTGTCTGCTCAGAAAGACATAGTGATGATTGGGTCTGGACAGTACCGTAAGCACCACTCAGTCCACTTCTGAGGAGCCTTCAAAAAAACTTGCAGTTAGATTTGATATGTTGAGCATGGCCCCAAACCCAGCGCATCTGTACAACTGCTGACTTCATTATTTGGCATTCTCCTGGTGTCTGACTGCAGAGGCCAGTCTCCCAGAAGAAGTAAACTGGGTGCCTTGGCTCATGCTCATTTCCACCCGTGAGACCGCTGTCTCCTTGTCTTAGCTATCACTTGCAACTATCTCAGTCTCTCAGTATGTTCAAAAGGATGGGAGAATTGAAGGGGGACAGAGCAGGGGGAGGAAATCCGTTTCAATTTAGAAACCATCTGGGCACCACAAATTCCATCAGAAAAAGGCCCAAAATAAGATCCAGGAGCAGGGGGTCTTCACACAAATAAACAGATGAAAATCCATTTGGAGTGCATCATTTAAACTGAAGAGGTTTTCAGATTGCTCTGTGCTTAAAGCTTGCCAAGGCCATGGGTGAAAGGACAGCTTGGGAAAAAGATTGTTTGAGTTTGCTTGCTAACAGCACTTCAGAAATAATGGTTTGTGAATGATGCATAAGGTTTGACAGGGCCTGCGGACCATCTGCCATCTGATATATAGAGTCTTTATGTGCGCAAGGTCAGGTTAACACGAGCCAAGATGAAATTGTAAAAGTGCTGAATGTGCCTTAGTGTCCCTAAAAAACTTCTCTGGGTTAACTAGGTTAACTAAGTGCTCCTTTAAAGGCACCTAAAAGTCTGAACTTGAGTTATAACAAAAGAACTGGCCTGTGGTAGAAGTGCTTATAACCCATCATGTATTATCAGGTACTGCAGAATAAATTTTCATGGAGTTTGTGGACAAAAGCCAGCTCTGAAAGAGCAGAAAACCACCCTGCCCCCCTCCAGTTTTTAAAGTTTGAGTAAAGTACTTCACTAGAGCTTTTAAAATCCTCTTTTCTAGGCTTTCATATATAAACCCAATGTATTAAATGAAGCCAGAGCAGCATTCGACATTTTAAAGAGCTTATTGACCTGACCCGCTGGAGCTTTTCCAGACTACAAGTTCAAAAAATTAATTAGTATTTGTACTTTTCATTCTGATTTTCAATAGAAGGATCATGTAATTTATATAATGTTTTGAACAGACAGCGAGGAGAGATCAGGGCAGAAAGACAGGACACCATTTCCCATTCATTTCTGCAAAACAGACAAATAATCAGACATGTCTTCTCCAGCAGCAACGCTCATTGAATGGATTTCAAATCCCGTGCCACAGTTTCCTTGCCTTCAGTAGCACTGAGGCAACTGTCCACATGTGGTTCTGAACAAGATTGCTGAAGTGATCTCACCTCAAAATAAGTTATTTTTGTTGAAGGAGTTTTTTAGCCAGGTCGGTGTGTGGCTTCAGCAGGCGTTGTGCAGCGGGTGGGAGCACGAGACCTTCCCACATTGTCCAGAAAAAACACATCAGCAGACAACTCTGTAACCTTATAATTCTTAGGCAACTCTGAGCAAGTGATTTCTCATAAACTGATTATAACACAGCAGATTGTATTTTATATTTGCAATGGTGACAGCTTCATTTTCCTTATCCTGGAAAGTGCTACCTGTGATAGTGACTTAGGTTGGATGAGTATGTTCAGCTAGATCTCCACTGAGAAAAATAATGATTAAGGATTATGAATTCTTTATACGTGTTCAGTAGTACTCGATTAACCATTAAACCATCCCTTTGAAAAGAAGAACTATATTCATGGAGTACCTGCAGCATTAAGGAAAAGTATCAGCTTGTCCCAGAGCATGGAGGATCAGTAGGAATGATCTGAGCCAGCACCTTCAGATAATCTGCTTTGTGAGCCCTGGTTACAAATGTCCTGTCTTTGTGGTCCTTCTGTTTTGTTTTAGGAATCAGCTTTAAAATATCCAAATGTTCATTTTGGAGTTTTTAAGAATACAAAATGTTAACAAAGTATTTTGCTCCAGAGGAAAATCCATCAGCAAATTGCAGCACGGGTAATATCTGAGACGAAAGTTATTTGGGAGAATAGAAAAGCAGAGTGGGAATACTCACTCGTTAAGAATGCTGCTGCTGTCGTCTCACATAATTTGTTAATGTTTGGTGTTCTCAAAAAAGCATAATGGAGTTAGGCCCCTAAATTCCATGAGGATTCACTGGGACTTGGTAACGCTACTTCCATGGGCTGTTGTGTAAACAAACCCCATAACAGTCACCTTTGCTCTTCAGCGCATATGCACGGCCTTCTCTTGTCACTGCTGAGGAGACGTGAGCTTGTACAGATGTGGATACTTGACTTCTGCTCTGGCGTAGCGCGAAAGCTTGTTGTGTTTAGTACATGAATTGCATAGTAACGTGTTATCAATACACGAACCCCACAAGAATTATTTCTCACGCAAGCTGAAGAAAGCTACGCTGTGGCACTTCTTTCACGGTACTGAACCTCACCTGGCTTCTTCCACTGCGCTGCACACCAGTGATGCTGTAGCAAAACCAGGCGGGTTGCCTCGGAGCCACTGACCGTGGGAAACTGTTGCTTAGGAGGCAGGCTGGAACCTGCTTACTGCGCAGAGTAACTCCGCAATGCTACAGCTGATACTCAGCAGGCTCCATGACATGTCCCATTCTTGAACTAAGATGTCTAAAAGCCTGGGTCTGGGTTGCCTCAAAGGCTGCAGGCAGCCCAGCAGATTGCAGCTGTGCTCCACTGACTAGCTTGGACTTGAGCCCTCAAGCCCAGGGAGCAAAGTGCGATGGTGTCAGGCCAGCAGCACTGAGGCTATTCCCTGCAGAGATTAGCTGGTGTCTACTTTTGGCCTCTTTCAGCTCTCAATGCAAGATCCACCCAGCAGTTTCAGGTCTCACCAGAGCAATGTTCTCTCCACAAGCATTGTGGACTACCACAGCAAAGAGAAAGAAAACAGGCTGAGAAATAGAGGAAGACATGTGAATGTGCACTGTGAGGGTGTGAGAGTCCTGAGGGCACTAATAGCCCTGACCAGCCTCACCTGGGGCCTCCACCCTGCCCATGGGCTCAGGAGGTGATTTAAGCTCAGTCCTGGGACTTTCCTCCTAGCTGAAGCTATCATGTGGGATTGCTGGTCTCTAGCTCAGCCATGCTGAGCCACAGACCTCATTGATCTGGACCCCAGCCCATGAATTGACTTCTTGGTTTGCTATCAAATCTGTGTGGTTGCTATGGACCTTGTCTGCGATCACTGGCAGTGTCTGATACTGTTCACCATCACTGAACCTAATCCTGACTTGGCCTTGAACCTGATCCATCGCTATGAATTTGTCTGGTGATTGGGACTCTTGATTGTGCCACCACCCCCTGGCCTCTCCTGTTTGCCTTGCTCAGGGGCCAGTGAGGGTCCTGCTCTGCTGGCCCCAGGATCTCTCCTGGCTCCGCATCCCTTTGGAAGCAGCTGACACTACTGTGCCCTGACTGAGGGGACTGTGCAAGCATTTGAATCTCTGTGTCAGCATGGACACAAGCCTGTGGGACGTGAGTTTGTGGAAAAAGTCTCCATTAGAACTTTGCTTGGAGTAGCAAGGAACCAGCCTTGATGACCCAGGTGATTTCCCGAGTTGCACGCTGCTAAGATGCCTGTGAACAAGGTGCAGATGTATTGAAGGTAAATTCTGAATGACCTACAATATCCTAAGGAAATGCCCAGTGAAATGAGGGGATTAATGGCATTTTGCTTACTGCTGAGAAGTACACCTTTAAAAGTGTGTGTTGGATAAATGCTTCTTCTGAGATCATGGGGTATTTGGGAATAACTCTTCTGGTTTGCTTAGAAAGCAAAATCTCTGAAGAGCGGATTGGTGGGAGCTGTTTTTACCGTTAGCCTTATTCAGGTTCCTAAGCTGATTAAACGGGGCTTTGGATAATGTGTGTCATGTCTCAACGCTGTGAGGATGAAGTGTTTCAGGAGTTCCAGGAGCCAGAGCGGACTTTTAGTTACATCATAAGAACTCTGGTTATGCTTTAGTGGCAGCTTACCTCTGCCTCTTGCTAGTTGTTTCTGCCAGCTGTGTCCTCTTGAGTCATTTCTGTTGGTGGGTACCATGACCCAGGCTCCAGAAGGGACTGGGGAATGCAGAATTAAGTGCCGCTATTCTGTATGTACACTGTGTGGAAAGGCTTTGATGCTTCAGAATTGAGAAGGGGGCTGAAAAACGCCCTGAGCAGGGAGCTACCACCTGCAGTAAGTCAGGAAATGCTGGAGACAGGCTGTGGTTTACATCTCCTTCTCTTCAAGATCTTGAAAGAAGGTCTTTTCCAGTGAAAACAAGCTGTTATTCTTTTTTTTTATTTCTTATGGTCTTCTTAAATGAAAGTGTCCTCAGCCTAGACAGTACAATCAAGATCTGAGCCACAGGCATCAGCTCATTCTTCCCCCTTCCCCATTTGCATAATGTAAGAACTGTAAATGTTGTCTGCAAAGTGGGAACAACTTCAAGCAGAAGGAAAGTAAAAATTCCTTGCCCCTCCACTGTGGAGTAACCTCCTGTTTGAGGCACTGCCGTGAGGAGTGAGAGCTCTGAGGTGCAGACTGCTAACGTGGAGAAATGAATTTGGGAATAGAAGTGAGATTCAAGTCACAATGTTTCCTCCTTTCATTACAGAATATATCAAGTCTCTGTTATTTAGCATGCAGGAAGGAATGAAACAAACAATAGATTAGAACCTAAAAACCATGATGTGTTGTTTTTCCCCCAAAAAGAATAATTATTTTAGATAAGGCACTTGGCAGAAAGACCATGCATGGCCTAATCTAGGAAGCATGTCATTATTTAGCCTCTGTTATCTCCCAAAAACTGTTTAAAAATTCTAGCCTCCTAGAACATTAGGAATAAAAACCAGTTAGCCCAGTGCTGAAGGTCATTTTGTGATATGAAGCTGGCCTGTGTGAGAGTCACAGGATTTTCTGTGAAAGAAATAACAGATTTTTATACAGAAAGGATTGTTTTTGCCAGACTGGACTGGTTTTCAAAATCGCAACCAAAATAAAAAGAAAAATCCTGGAATTATGGCCCTATGCCCACTTCTATATTAATATTTTGCACATACTTAATGTGGACACGTATCTACTTGGAAAATGGAGCAAAACCAACAGCTCGTTTCAAATAGGCCACCAAAGAATTGCTGGCTCACTTCAATGTTTGTATGTTGTTTGCCTGTAACAAATTCATTAAGAAAATGCTTCATTTTGTTAATACTTGTGTTTTAATGTGTGTACAGAGCTCTCTAGGGCTCTCTAGCAGGACAGGAAGATTCTCATAAGGGCAAATGAAGATATTCCTCTTTTATGTGAAAAAGTTGAGGTCTGATTTGATTGGGGTTTTTTGTATTAATTACTTCAGTAAACAGGACTTTCAGACCTCTCCACTCCAGTCGTGTATCACACACCCTTGGTATTTGCCTTGTGACAGGAAAGGCAAATACAAAACTCACTACTGTTTTTTGAGGCCTGACTCTCTGCTTAAACTGGATTAAGTTGGCGATTTCACTAGGATTATTCCTGATTTATCCTGCTTTTTTTGAGGGAAGAATTAAGATGGTTGATATTTAGCTAGCTAAGTAGAGACACATGAGGGAGAAGAAAGGAGCATGAATATAAACTTATAGCCATGTGGAAGCCAATAGTCTATTATATACCTGTGAACGGACCACATAGCACTTACCTCACCTCTCAGTGCATCGAAACTCCTGTCACTCAGAACAAATCACCCTAAAAGGAGATTAGAATACTTTCTTATTTCTGGAATCTTTTATCCAAGTAATGCAAAGCTGAAGGAATTCTTCGCTGGAAGACTCCTAATCCCTAGAGTGGTTTGCATTGTGTGTATTTCCCCAAAATCATTTTCATATGAGTATTGGAATGCTCCGCAAAATCCCTCCATTTGCCTTTGGGGATGTTCCAAAACTCTTCCAGAAAGTCTAAGGTTTCAGGGATTTTCTGGGCTTATTATTTCTTCAACGGGAACGTGCCTCGCTTTACTCCAGACAGAAGAGAAATAAAGTCAGCGTGTGTCTCCGGAAGCTGAGCTCTGTATATAAACAGGACACTTCCACTGCTGCCCCGTTGTTGTAGAAGACCAAGGGTGTGTTTGTGCACGAGGCCCCTTTGTCGCTCAGGTTAGCAGATCGTTATCGTGATATGGGAAAATTAACAAAGCACAAGGAATCAGGTTTGTAAAGAATTTTTTGCCTAAAGGGAGGCAGTTCACTGGCCTGTTGTTTCCCTGCAAATAAGCATGTCCTTGTCAGAGCTGGGTTACAAAATGGAAACATAAGTGCAAAAGGGAAAAATGTGTGGGAGGGTTCACATACAATAGGAAATTGCAAGGCTGATGACGTTTAGGATGATGTATGTGACAGCTGAGGAAAACACGTCCGAGACTGCCAAGAGCCAGCTGGGAAACAGACTTCCATGGAAGACGATGTGAATCCAGCGTCTTTCAGCAGTGTGACAAAATTATTACGAAACTCTTCTCTAACAAGACGACATTAGCAGCGAGGCCCAATCAAGGAGCAGGAAGAAGGGAATGTGTTTTCATGTGGAACTGAATGTTCTAGAGGAAAAGTTTTCCTTTGAACACAGACACATCAGCAAGGGATGTAAAGAGGGTTTTTTTTTGCAGCTGTAATCTGCCAAAACATTCATTAAATATTTAGCCAGAAGTTTTTAATATCTTTTCATTTAAAATGAATGCTCTTCAAAATGAAAGCAGCTGAAATCCTCTTAAAAAGTATCTTATTACTCCATTGAAAAATCATAAGCAACCCTGCACTCAAAAATAGCACTCGTACTTGTCCGCTGCCCCATGAAGTGAAACTCATAAGCAGACATTGGAACCTAGTAAGTGATCAACACAAGCAGAGAAATACTGGAGTTAACCGTGAGCTCCCCAGTGCAAACGCACGTGGTCCTCTCGGAGGAGCTCTCTAAGGCTGTGCTGAGTGCTTGAACGGTGCAGTGGGAAGCATCTTACAAATCCTTAAACAGAGGAGTAGATAGGACAAATTATGAAAGCTTAATAAAATGTCTTTTTGGTCCTGTATTAAAAAATGGCAATTGAAACCTTCAGAAAGAGATGGAAGTCTCTCTTTAAAATCTTGCTACTGCAGGATCCCCTGGTCTCAAGAAAAATGAAGAAAGGAAATAGGAAGAAAAAAATCTCCTCCTTTCACGAAGGATTTTGTCATAAGACAGATTTTGGCATCCTATTCATATTTCACCTGAATGGTGAAGTTTTCACCTCTTATCCCAAAATGTAAAAGGATTTCAAAGCTTCAGCACTTCTATCTGAGCTGTACCCACTCTTTTTTTCTTTTATCAAACAATAATCTACCCAGTACGCTTCTGTCTTTCTAGCTCTGGTGTTTATGAAGGTCACTGAAAAGTTGTCTATCGCAATTTTGCAGTCACCTGGAAATCTAAGCGCGACAAATCTTCTAGGTGCTCGTAGCAATTCCTTGGCGTACATGCGGTGACTGCACAATTCCAGTGTCTCTTTCCCCCTCCTGGAATATTATATGGGGGGATTGCAGATACAGTAGGACTTGAAGGATTTTAGGATTACCTCATTCTTCTGGTGTTCACCTACGTGGGGGTTTAGCTACCACAAGCTGCGCCGTACGTTCTTTAAGGTTCTTTGTGATAGTTAAAAGTTTGGAAAAGCTGCGATGCCAGAAAGCAGTAAACTCAAACATGATACACAAATGGCAGCCTAATTGTTAACAGGCAGCGATAAGCTAATATCAAAGTTTAACAGCTTGATTATTCATTTCAAGAGGGGCGAGGGGACCTTAGATCTTTTGGTATTTTGTAGATAACATACTAAATGGCTGACATGAGGAAGGGCTTTGACAGCATCTGAAGCTGACGCCAATTGCTTAATGCACAGCTGGAGCTGAGCTGTATGGCCATGCACAAAGCCAGTACGCAAGACGGCTTCATCACGAATTCCTATACATTTTGAGGACGTATAGACATATGAAAGAGCCTTTGAATGAAAACCTAAAATAGGATTATGAAGATCTCATTTGGAAATATTTCACTGTATTGTGGGTCCAGATCAGTGTATCCCTTGATTCCACTCTCACAAGGATGACATTTTCTGCTCTGGATACTGTGCATAAACCAGGAATAGCCCAGCTTGCAGTAAAGGCTGAGGGACAGGTAACCACCAAGAGCCAAGTACTGATCTTCATCAGCAGTAGCACACCCAGTGACATTACTGGTGACTGCAGTAGGGACAGGGTCTGCTTTCTACACATGCCTTCAGCTGCAGCCTGTGAAAATATCACTAACCCTGGGATCTTTCTTGAAAGAAGGGGAGTGGGACATAGCTTGTTGCATTTTCTTGTCAGACATACTGGTCTTCTTGAGATGAAACTAAAGATATGAGGAAAACAAATCCAGCTAACTTTGTTTGTCTTAGTGAATCGATTGCATAAAGTCTGGCACAAGTAAGTGTTTACTGTAGGTTATTTTGCCAAGTTTAAAATCCTCTTCCTAGATGTACCATGTTTCCAGTGCCTTTCAGAGGGAACTCCTTCCTGCCAACCTTTTAAAAATATTTACTCGGGGGAAGCACTGTGTTTTTTCCACAGAGTGATCCAGACTCGCTGCCTGCATAAAGCCACAGGAGTCAGTGAAATTATCTTGCCAACAAAGAAAATGGTCTCTTAGGTCTTCACAAGGCTGAGAGAAAATTGCCTACAAGTAGGGGAGTGCATGAGAAAAACCAGGATGTGACCACTTGACAGACTTGCTCATTTTTTTAATTCCTAAGTTTCTTTGTTAGCACCACTTACCATATGATTAGTTGTGTTGTCTTTCTACATCTCCATTTGCTCCTTATTAGTTAAGATTTACCTTGTGCTGTATCTCTCTGAAGAGTGGAAACACAAGGTTTTCACACGTGGGGCTGTCCTTATGACTGTGCTATTCAAAGTTCCAGATTTGGAGTAACTTAAGACATACTTAAGGTCTTCAGGGATTCTGCAAACATGTGAGGGGAGAAATATGGCAGCTAAGCTGGCTGGACTTCCTTAAAGTGTTTCCAAAACAGTACTGGATATCTCTGGAATGCTGTATGCTTCACCCTTTCAGACTAAAAAAGGGTAGCCTCCAGAACCAGGGAGTAGAAGACTTCACATTGGTAACCATTATGAAGATCCGATTCCCGCTGTAGTAAAGTTTCAGCTCTTGTTGAAGATCAATTTTTAAAACTACCAGTAACAGATAATCAAGCCGATGATGCAGACCCTGGTTAAAGTGGCACCTTTACTTGCCTTCCTTCTGAAGCAAGGCTCTGCACTGCCATCTCTCAGTTCCCTTTAACTATTTGTGAGCTGGATCACAGCTACTGACAGGTAACCCAGGTTAATTTACACATTCAGACAACCCCCCCTTTCCAAGCAGTGCTAACACCCCAGCTGTGCCTCCTACCACAGCAGCACTGAGACATCAGCAAATAAAAAGTGGGTCACTCATCTGTCACAAGCATGAGAAAATAACTCGTCCAGCACAGAAAATGAATGTGTTTGTATTCAGGTTTTGCACTTTTATTTTTGTGTACAAAGCAACAAATGAGAAATACAGTTGGCAAGTAATCTGACCACCAACTTCTTGAGTTTCATTTAATATTTTAATGAGCTTACTTAACTCTGAGTGAGAGAGAAAGCAAAGATGTGTTTCCCTAGGTCTTTAGAGAAAACACAGAGTACTTCCAATGGAAAGTACCAATCTAGGAATCGCTCCCTGGAGTCCACTTAAGACATGCTTGCGCTGACATCATGGAATTTGTCTGGGGATGCAGTGATCTGAGGTCAAAGGGGCTGACTTTGGTATGGAAGAGTTATGGAATTCTGCTTTTGGAAAGCTAACCAGAGCTGGCTAAGTATTAACATCTATTTTAAGTGAGAGTGTTATCAGAAATAATTTGAGTTATTATGCTTGTCTTCGTGCCATTGCCTTATCTCTTAGGTTATTTCAGATGACGTGTGTGAATCTGTGAAAGGTTAGAATTTAAATCAAGTGATTAGTCAAAGTTTACTAAACAGAAAATGGTTTATAAATATATTATGAAGGCAGACCAGGAGAACATGCATTGTGTGGGTATGTGGATTCTGTTTGCTCTCAGTTTTGCTACAGATCCTTATTTCAGACACTGACAAGCTTAAGGGTCCTCAAATTTGATTCAGCTCTTTATAGACTCTGTGATGTCTGTCTAAGTTCCAGAATTACCAGAAAGGGAGGACAGAAAAATATCCTTTCCAAATGTGACTGTATATTAAGCTGTTACGTGTCCTTACTACTGAGGTTAGTAAGAGGTTACTTACTACTGAGGTTAGAGAACTTGTGTCTGCCTCCATAATGCTGGTTCTATTCTAGCATGTCTTTGTTAGAAATATATTACTGCATCCTAATCTGTCTGCTTCCTGAGGGGTGGAAACTCAAAAGGGATGTGGAGTTGCCATCTCTGATATTGATACACAAGGAATCCTGTTATGGCTCCCACTGTCCTGCTCTGTTTGCCCTGGACTCCAGAGACATCCCTGGCAGCTTTGTCTTGTGACTCCTGTTCTGTCTGTTCCTCCATGCTCCTTGAAAAATCTTCAAGAGACCCCATTTGCAGTCTTTTCTTGCTTGGAGCAATGAGATAACTGCCCTTTTTGGGGCAGGATTCATCAATGCTTAGAGATGCAGGGCTCTGGGGACATTTACTAGACTGTTAATCATCTTCCCAGAGAGAGAGAAAAGCAGAGGCCGGTGTACACCAGCTTTTGCAGTTCTCTCTTTTCCTGGCTATGTGTGCAGCTGGTTCCTACCACCAAAGGCCTTAAGGAGTGGTGGAAATTTTTCACTGAGGACAGCAAAGCCTTCAAGTGTCAGTGAGAAAATTCAGAATGACCCCCAGTTGTTCAAGTCCAGAAACTTTCGCAGAGGAGGTATTTTGCTCATTCCATCTGCAGCAGTGTTAAGAAGATCTTGCTCTAGGAAGGATGGGTAAAGACACCAACAGTCAGCCAGAGGACTAGGAAAGGGAGGAGAAGCAACTCCCTTTATATGCAAAGGTTCGTGGCTAAGAAAGGTGCCTATAAAATTTCTTGTAACAGCCTTGGCGTGTTATCTATTTTCTTACCAATTAATCCTTTGGGTTAAATGTAGGACACAGAAACCATACTCAGATGAGCTGAGGAGGCTATTTTTGTTTCAGATGGCTTAAAAAGACTATTCCTAATCACTGTGCTCAGTGACAGCTGTTCTGAGAAGTCAAATCTGCAGGTTTTGCTTCAAGTATACCAATGTATCTCAAATATTCCTTCTTCTGCAAAGCTATCCATTGAACAAAGTCTGATGCTTCCTGAGGAAGGACTGTGTGCACTGCACGGGTTGTGTTGGTCATCCACTTCAAGAAAAGTCTCAGAAGCTGGGACTAATGCTCGTTTAAGTGTCCGCTTTCAAGTGGCATATGAATGAGCTTCTTTGAGTTTTCTGACTTACTCTTAACCAGCGAAGGGCACTATGAGTCATCTCAGTATTCAGTTTGCAGACTTTGGCTATCAAAACAATCTGGCAGAAAGGTAAAAATATTAATTACGGGTCTGTATCTTGAAATGTCTGGTTGCATGTATCTAATGCCAGCCCCCTGCTTACCTCTACAATAATGCTCATGTTACGTTGCTGTCTGTTCTTGGGCTTTTTTTATTCCTGGGCCTCTAAACCAACAACTAACCCGCCTCTTTCTTTAGTGTTTGGCTCTCCTGGAGTTTTGACTCCTGTCTGGGAAAGCAATGCTTAATCATATTATTTTAAGAGCTAGTGGTGGCCATGGAAATGGAAAGGAAAGCACTTGAAGGGTGGGAGAGCAAAGCCTGAAGAGCTCTTCAGGACACCTGTTTATTGTTGGGTTTTCAACTGCCAGTGAATAGGAATCACCATAAGGCAAGACCAGACTAAAAATGTTGTGCATGGTTTTAACAATGAAGCAATTAATCTGTTTAATGACTTACCAGTTACTGCGGTAGATTGTCTCCCCGATAACCTTAAATCAAACTCATGTTTGCTACAGCTCTGCTTTAACTAAAATAGCAATTAAATTGTGGGCAGCCTAGAGGTGACAACCATTGCTTTTGGCCACATCTGTGGTTCACCATTTCGTAGCCTCAGGCCCTCCCTTGTTCAAAGGCATGGTGACGGACAAATCCAGGAAAGAGTTTTGTTGGCTTTGCACTTGGGTAACCTCAAAGGTGCCAGACTAGTTCTGGAGACCAAAAGCTCTGCCTGTTCGCAGAAGAGGTAGGTCTCTAGGTATTAATAAAAGATTGCCTAGCGCGGGATGTTCAGTTCCATACTGGCCTAGAGGTAACCTCTTCTGCAGCAATTAATAAAAAATAATAGCCTTTTTTGAGACCATTATTAAGGTGTTTGAGCTGACTTGGACATTTTCCCACAAACAGCATATAGACCTTTGGCTTATTCCTGCTTAGCAAATAAATTGTTTTCAATACATAGTCTGTGCAGTTACCTAGAAGTGAAAATTGTGTCTTAGCACTTGTCCCTTCTGCAATCTATTCCTTCCACAAACAATATGTACTTGTTGGAGATAATACTGTCATGGAGAATTTTGTCTCCAGAGAGTACTTTAACAAGCACATATTGCTTTCCAGCTCACAGCCATGGTGTTTGCACAGCTGCTTTTATAACCAGGTATTCCAACCACATTTCCATACAAAACCTTTCTAGTTTGCTTATGCTTGTATTTTGATGTTCAAAATATCCAGCTTCACAAGTAGCTTGACCTGTGGTGAAGCCTGTAGTTTCTAGATGCTGATTCAGTTTAGGAGATGATGTGGTCTGGTGGAACGCTTTCTGCTTTCAGCTTAGTAAGACGGATAGTCTCAATGACTCGGTTAAGGTTTTGTTGTATTCAGCTCCATCTTTCCGTTCAAAATTGTACTTCATGAGGATGGAGGTAGGGTGGACTTAGGGTGAAGACCTAACTGAAGCTTCTATGCTTTGTACCTCTGGGGAAGTTTCCTTTGTACCTTTGGGGAAATTTCCTTTGGGGAAATTGTTTCTATCTCAGCTTCCTTTGTCTTTCATTCCTTCCTTCTCCCTTTCTTTTTTTGTCTTGTTTTTGTTTCATGTTTCTATTCTTAAATGTTTAAATGGTATTTGACTATCACACCTGTTATGTGCTACCTACTGCAGTAAGGCTTGGTCTTACCTGCATTTCTGGCTCCTGCTGAGTACAGTGAATGCTCACTTTCAGTCAGCTCTGGAGTCTACAAAGGCTGAGTCTATAAATTCTGAGCAAGCTGACTGGACAAATGTGTCTGATTCCCCGCAGACTGTGGGAGATGTTTGCCTTTATATTATTTGCAAGATTTCTAACCTGTTTTCTTCAGCACCCAAAGATGCAAATAGCTTGAATAATCAGAATGAATTTCATCTCTAGTCAGAACCAAGTCACAGGGAGATCTTACCCAACATGTTCCTTCGCGTAGGAGCTTGAATCCATTCCACTATTTTGTCAGCCAATATTTATGGTCCTCCAGCCTCTTCCCCATGGCAGCTGGCTACGGTTTGAAAGCAATTACAAGTCTGGGCTGATATTTGTCAGTTTGTAGGAGGGAGTAACTAAGTGCTAACATTCAAAAACAGTTCACTTTCTCTGCCTGAAAGAGTCTGTCGGGAGAAGACCCTTTTCTCTGGGTTAAATTGTTCATATAGTTTAAGTGCCAAAACTAGTTTGGGTGCAGTTCTGAGATGGAAAGAACCTTTTTTGCCCAAGTTCTGTCTCATTTTTTCTTCTTCTAGAGTCTTTCACAGCGGATCCAGATCTTCCCCATAAATTTCCACCTAACCTTAGATACACCCGTTTCTGAAATAGCAATCACAACATTGTACTCCACGATAAGTGTCCAAACAGCATTTTCACCTGAGATGTCCCACAAGTGACCTTCATCCTGCTTGCTGGGCAGGTGGAAGTATAACTGGGTTTCAAGGTGGGGGAAAAAAAGAGTATGTTCTCACCCCTTCATTTTAGAAGCCTTCTGGGTAACGTGTTTGACAGCCATGTCTGGTTTTGGATGGCCAGACAGATTGAAAGTGTGTAAGAAACAATTCTTAGCTTTTACTCTGGTAGTAGGTAGGGTGAAACTCCCGTTTCACTCTTTAAAGCCACCTTCTCTTTCTCTATAAGCAGACTCTACTGTGTGACAGAAAGGAGCCGTCACTACTTCACTGTACAAAGCAACACTGATCAATTCATCCCAGAAATGCCTTATTTCAACAAGCCTTGAGTTTGAAGCCCTCTCCTTTTCCAAAGCACGTCCAACTCACGTGCTTGTAACAAAACATCATGTTTTCTCTCTCTCTCTCGTAGCTCTTTCTTCTTGAAATCAAGATGAAATAAAAAACTGAACAGTTCTCTCTCCTTCCCTCATTCCCTGTGACATCCACTGCTCATTTCTTACAAGCATTAAAGTGCCTTCTGGGATGGAGGTGGTCCTAAAGTGGGGATCTGCATTCAGGATTCAATCCTTGTTCTGACTTAATTTTTAGTGCCTCTTTCCTCCAATCTGGGATGATGGCAATGTAAGAGCTGGTAGGCACCACTGCCACCGCCTGCCCTTGTGAGTCAGAAATCGCTCCTCTCTCTGACATCACTGCATCACGGTCCTGGGAAAGAAGCTAAGCGTGATTGCAGGGTAGGAAAAAAGCACTGCAAGACAATTGACACTGGTTTGAGGTTAAATCCATGGTTGCAGTCCAAAGATGCCCTAGGACTGACTGTCCTTTATAGCAAGTCATTGAGGGAAATGCTCACGCAGAAATCTGGCAGATGGAGGAACTTTGAGATAGTCTGTGATAACTAGACCAAAAAATAAGGGAGGGAAGCCGATGGAAGCTGGCCTGGAAGTATACAATCTAAAAATAACATATGATTTCAACAAGATACTTCTCCTAGCTGCATTCTTTAAATGCCTGTTTGTTCAGCACTATGTGCAGTGTGTTCTATGCTCCACATGCTATACAGAAGTTATCCTGTGGCCTGAAATAATCCTAAAAGAAAAAAAACGCAGCAAACCCCCCAAAAAACCACTCTACAGATGTAAAACTTCAGTCTGTAGATTAAGGGCTTAGCACCAAACTGCAAGGCCAGACCACCACGCCTGGAATTTGGTAAGCCCTTTGTGAAGATCCACGTTATCTCCACTCCTGTTATGTCATCCCTTTAGCTTCACATCTGGACCCCAGAGCACATCTGGACGCCTGTTTGCATACCACTGAGAAACACATTTTTCATAGCTTTGCTGATAACCACTGCAGTAGACTTAAAGTGAGAAGCTGGTATTTTATGGTGGAGCTGACAATAACTTCACTTTTTTTTTTTTTTTAGGTTTTTCTAGCCTAGGCAATGTTTTCGCTGGGGACTGATGAATGTTGTGGGTCTGTATTGAGCATAGAGAAGTACAGCCCCAGAGCAGCCACCAAGGTCTGCTGGCAGGGGAGCCCCTGTCTGTGTGGGAGCCCCAAACCTGCCCTCTTACAGGCTCTGTTTTTCTGCTCGTACACAAGGGCTGACCCCCCAGCAGCCAGCATGCGTTTCAGGCAGGGAACAGCATAGACAAGAGATGATGTCGTATTTTTCAGTCCTTCATGGAGCTTTTAAACGGCTGGAAGACTGTCTGAGTAATGAATTGTTGAAAAAGGTTCATGTCAAGAGGTCGCTGCTGCTGCAGGATGTGCCAGTGACTCAAAGAAAAGGCAAACGGCTTATTTCTGAGTGAGCCGTGACTCATTAACATCTGCCTTTTTCTATTTATACGTGTGAATTCTCTCATTGACTTGCAGATTTTCCTTTCCATTCTCTTTTACAGTAAGACTATTACTATTTTAGTCTATTTTAGTCCTTCTATAGGCAACTTTTTCCACTGCCCTCTTCCACTTCTGCTTGGGAAGGAGTTGCTGCTGAAACTCCCTTTCACGAGCTCTCTGAGGGCAGTTCCTCTGGAACCGGTGGCATTATGAGATCCTTCACTACCAAAGTGCAAAGCCTTTCACACAAAGTTTTTCTTAGAGGGTTACGGAGTACAGGACTTCTGAATTGATTGAGATCTCCTCTCCTGTCCCATTTCCCATGGTGTCTCTCTTTGGAAGGAGGTTTCCCCATCATTACCTCCTTCTCCACACTGCCAGCCTGTCTAACCCAGCGCTGCTGATTTTGTCAGTTTGGTCAGATCTATCTTTAGCAGAAATCAGTTGGTTTTCATGTTTCATCCAAACACTCTGATGGAAATGAAAGCCTGTGATTTTTGGTCTGTGTTCTTAGCTGCCAGCAGGGTGCTGGTGGGTTTCTCTAATGACAGTCTTGGTTACATGCAGTTGTGCTGCGGCGTTCTCTGCTTCCAAGAAATGCTGTGTGTAGGTGCTGGCAATGTCTCAGAGGTGAGGGTATGCTGACAAGGCAGTGTCCCTCTTCCTCTCTGCTGCGGTGGCCCAAAGCATGGTGGGCAGCTCTCAGAGCAACTCAGACTCTGGGCACTGGTGTGGGACATACTCGTTAGGGTGGCTTCAAAAGGAGGTGGTTTGCTTAGACTTGTTTAGTGCTGATGTTTGTCATGAAATGGGCAAAAAAGGATAAAGGATATTAAAGGATAAAATCGAAGCTT
Organism: Eurystomus gularis; assembly: GCA_013400335.1. Classification (NCBI taxonomy): domain Eukaryota; kingdom Metazoa; phylum Chordata; class Aves; order Coraciiformes; family Coraciidae; genus Eurystomus; species Eurystomus gularis. The sequence goes on from VZZY01020740.1 coordinate 451,845, forward strand.
TAACTGTCATCTTTCGGGTGTATAAATGATCCCAGTCTTTGCATCCCCAGCATGTTCTGGACTCTTAAGCTCCATCCAGCTAAACTTTTCCAGACTCTTTCACATTGCTTCCCTCCCTGTCTTGGTTGACTTTGGCCAAGACCGTTCTGCACTCCCAGTTCATTCAGTTCAGACCCAAGTCTGAAGCTAGAGCTGTAAATGTTTTATTAGCGATGCTTATCTGTGTGACCACAACAGGGAAATCACGACCTCCTTCTAAGTAATAAGAATCTGACTCCTCATGTCTATGTTTTTGGACACCACAGGCTTGGATGGACGGTGGGCAGGGAGTCATTGTGGAGACACAGAGGGCACAAAAGTCATACCAGGACAGGGGGTTACGCACATCCCCTCCAGCCACTTTCTGGTTATTTTCCCTATAATAGGAGATTTGTTGAATTTTGCTCATGGTTTGGGAATCACAGATCAGTGCTTGTTTATGCTCAAAACTGATATTAAAGCGACTAGAGCATCTTCGGGTTTTTTGTTGTGGTTCAAAAAGCAAGGAATATAAAGCAAGGAGTAGTTTAGGTTTGACCAAAATAGTATTGAAACCCAAATAAAAGACATTGATTAGAAACATTTTCTCACATTTTAGCAAATTCAAAGAACATTCCTCCATTAAAACCTGAATTTTCCTTTTAACCCCTTGGTGCATGCAAGTGCAAAATCACGTTGGGATTGCACATTTTGCTGACCAACCCAAGTTAAGACACGACCCTGTTCTCCTGCAGAGTGTAGCCATGCTGCCCAGTGTTGAAGGATTTCTAACGGATGCTTTTCACAGGGGTTGTCTCCCGAGGCAGGAGGTGTCCTTGGCTCTTCCCAGAACAGAGCTCTCATTTCTTAGCAGACAAAAGGAAAGTGCCACAGGGCAGGGGACCCTGTCTGTGTCCAGCTGAAGAGCTGCACGTGGGTTAAAAAAGATACAAGCAGCGTACAAATGGGATCTGATTTGGTCTTCTGGGGTTTTTTTGCTTGCTCTGCTTTTAATACCATCATTATGCTGCAGTGAAAACTGATAACATGACAGATAGGAGCTATCAGGTGACACTGCTGCTGCCTCAGGGGAAGCTCCCAAACCGCAGGCTTCAGGGCTGCCTCTTCTCCCTCTCCTTTATGGCTTTTCCCCAAAGAGACTCTCCTACAGGAGCAGATATGAGACACTTCATTATCTGCGAATCAACAGTCTCTGGTGATCTCATAGCAGATGCATAAAAGTGCAAATTTCAGCATTTTTCAAAGCTCAGCTTACTTCAGATCTAACAAGTGCTTCTCTACCACCCACAATGGAGGAGGAAAAGAAAATTTTCCATGCAGTCTCCCACACCCAAGGAGCTCTTGGCCCCCGCTCCTCATCCAAACCTGTTTAGTGGGAATAATTGCATTATAGCAGCACTCATGCTTGTCTTCTAAATAGGGGTTTATAATATCTTCAGGCTACCCTTAGGTTGTAGGCCAGCTACTCTGTTAAAAATCGAAGGAATTTGCTGACTGTCAGTAGCTTTGCACCCTCGGCTGCTGTAAGCTAGTGCAGCTCCATAGAAGTTGGTGCATCTATATTAATTGACATAATCTGGGTTTGTGATGCAGAGTTTCTATTTCTGCAGTAGCTTGTTTTCGTAGAGATGAGGGTCAGGCAGTTTCATGGGGTTTGCAGAGAAGGAGGCAAAAGGAGAGGAGTTCTTAAAGGGGTTTTGTGCAAAATGGCTCTTTTAGCTGGTACCATTTAAGAGAGCTTAGAGAAGAGAGACCACGGGATGAGTCCATCATATGCCTCTCACTTGGACCAGCAACCATGGGAGACAGAATCTGACCCATAATTTCCAGAGAAAAGAAATAACTTAAACTGTGGTTCAGACTGCCATGATATACTTTCTTCTTACGCAACGTTCTAGGAAAATTATAAGATCATTTCAGAGACGTCACTTGGTGCTTCAACACCTTTGCAGAAGCAGTTGCACCCACAAGGGAGAAATGGGAGTAGGGCACTGATCCAAAAGGCATGTTTTCCGAATGTCACTTGATGCAATGCTGAGAGTGGCCGTTGTTCAGCAAGACTTCAGCCTAACTATGGTATTTAATTGTAGCTGCACAATAGTATCGAGCCTGTAGGGAAGGAATCCAGGAGCACCAGCTGGCTGCAGGGTGGAGACCTCCAGGAAATGCCTCCAGTTATCCCAGCAACATGGGAATGGGAATGCAGAAGCTGCTTCTCAGGGTAACTCTCTTTACCAAAGGTTAATTGACCTTGGTGCTGCTCACCCATGTTGACCACACAGCGAAGATGTGTCTGCACAGATGACAGTATGTTTGTATTCCTGATTCAAAAAATCTTCTGTGAGATCCTTAAAGGTCACATGGTGACTAGAGGCTTCTTCATGGTCTCTGAAGCCTTTGCCTGTCACCACCGTCTGGCAGGCTGATTTCTACTATGCCAAGCGTGGCCTTGGATGTGGTGTCCACATCCAAACACTCCTGTTGAATATGGGTGACTTCCCACGTGATATGCACAGAAACTTTGTTGCCTGGAGCTTTTGATCATGCAGGACTTTCATTTTGGTTTCTAGATCATAAATGGAAGCGTGCAAACATCATCGCATTCAGCATAGAGTCTCAGTCACTGACCATTCTTAATACCTCACCCTGCTTGCTTCTTGTCAGAATGATTACAAACCATTTTGCAAAACCATTGGAAATAACTGAGAACGTGGTGTCTGCAGTACAGCTACAGGTCTTTTTTTTTCTTCTTTGTTAAAAGTCTTAAGTTTTCAACCCTCCTCATTTGCATCTAATGAGATATCCACAGGGCACTACCCCTACAGCTGAAGTTTTGCAGCAGCCTGTGGATGATCTTGCTGTGCTTTGGACCACTGCTCGCAGCTGGCCCTGCACTCAGGTGGATCAGGAAGGATTTGAAGGGTCTGTTTTGGTGACCAGCTGCTGGAGCCAGCTGTGAGGAGCAGATAGCAGCACTCCAGCTGTTCTCAGTAATGTGAGGCTAGTTCTTGGTGGATATATGCCAGAATCTCTCCCTGAAGCCCACTGGTGGTATTGGCACCATTCACCAACAGATGAGTTGCAGAAAAGAGAAACTCACAGCTTGAACTTGCTTTGCTTTAGTTCTCCCAGGTGGCTAAAACACACTGTTGCAGCAGGACTGAAATGTGCCAAACAACTGCCACTGCTGTACATTTTGTAGGTAAAGCGCAAGGTCCTTTCTTCTTACCCAGCAGTCCCCATATCCTGCTCTTTTCATCCTCCTCTACCCGAGATATGAAAAGAGAGCATCTTCCCACTGCAATTTGCTTACCTCTGGGATGGAAGATGGAATACGCTCTTTGAAACCTTTAGCAGTCCACACAATGTGAAGCAAACAGCTTACCTTAGGCAGCCAGGAATTCATAGAAGTTTAAATGGGGTAGAAACATCACATTAGACTGAGCCAACCTCCCTGATTTCTGGTGATACTGTGGAGCTTAATTTCCGTAAGCTCAGATAAATGTTTGGTCTTAGTGATACAGGGGGGTCAAAACCTCAGCTCATGACACTCTGCAGGCATCAGTTGCAGCCATGTGCAGCACTGTTTTTGTTCTGGAGCATGATCATCATTTACTTGAACACTCATAAAAGGAGACACACCTGCTTTTCCTGGATGCCTCTCAGTGACTCGGCACGTATGTGAAAATACATCTCCCATCTGCTGACTTCTGGTTGAAGTTTGTTTCTGTTCTTTAAGGTCTCTGTTTCAAACTCACACAACCAGAGAAAGATCTGCTTCATAACAAAATGTTCATTTAGTGGTTCTGAGGAAGGAAAGTTCAAAAAATCCCAAAGAAATCGCTCGGTTGTTCCCAGCAAGGACTGTTAGATGCAGCCACTTAATCCCTGGGCTCGCACTGCTGCGCGTTGCTGTGTGGAAACCCAGACATAAGCATCCAATGTGAATTAATTTATCTGCTGCTCTGAATTACTTGTTTTGCTTTAGGAAATATGAGAACATTATCCAGAAATGTTCTCTTCTGATGAGTTGCTGGAAGGTAACAAACATTTAGAGCTCCAGAGGGAGAGAGAGGTTTATGCATGGTGAGAAACTGTAAACGCTTCAGGTACTGCACACCTCTGGCAGAGGCAGCGGGTGTTTACGGTGGATAAACAGTCTGAACAAACAAGAACTTTGTAGAGGAGGGATGTGACAGACCAAGTCTTTGCCTGGTGCAAAGCAGAGCTGCTTTGCTTCCTTAGCATGGGCTGGTCCGCGATGGCTGAGGGTCCTGGTCAAGGAATCAGGGAACAGACTGGAGCACGTACAGGGATTTGGTCTAGAAAAACAAGCTCTTTATTTATGCAAATCTTTTGCAAATGTTTTCGAACATATTTGAGGAGACAAAATTATGTTGGAAAACTCAAGACCTTTTTTTATTGTTATTATTTACTTTTTTAATTCTTGGATTTTCCATGTGTGTAGATAGGCTGCTTGATTCTCAAAGGTAACTTAAACTATCTGAACTGTAGCAGTGGGAAGAACCTGGCATGTCAGAGATACTCCCAAGAGAACTAAAAGGGCATCGAGTGAGGCAGTTAATGGCAAATTAAACATGGAAAAAGCATCAAATGAATTTAAAAGTTGTTGGCTCTGATTTTGAGAATATTTTGTACTAGATAGCTTCCCCGGTAAGCATCCAAATATTACTTGGATCTAAAGTGTTCCTAGATACTAGCCAAGCTGCCACAGTCTCTTTTAGTTTCCATGATCCATCTCCTCTGCAGCTAATCTAGCATGTACTACTTACTTTATTGACAGCTCCGTCACCTTTGGACTGCAAGTCTGTGGTTAGCGTGTGAGCACATTTTTTACTTTCAGCAAAAGCACCGAGGCTTGATATAATGCAGGAGGAGATACTTTTAATAAGATGCTTGACTGAGGTCTGTCCCTGTCAAGGCAACGTGAAAACAGATGCTAAGATTTCTCTGCTTTTTTCTAAAATCCTGAATCATGCCGTATTAACCAGGAAACATATTTTCTTTCAGTGAGAAATTAAAGAAAACCAGCAAGATTGATTAAAAGGCAACTTGTCTAGCTAATTGACTATGGAAGTAGAGATAGGGCCAAGTAATAAAACTTGGTAGAATATTCCAAATATGAACCAAATATGTAAAATAAGGTATCTGTTCAGTAATCTAAACCAGGCTGGTACCTACGGCTTCCAGTCTTCTCTGTGTGGTGGTCTAGTCCAAAGCTAAAGGTAGCCAAGCTTAGTTTAACTCACCATAGATATTTTTCTAAAATTAGCTAGAATCCAAATGTCATGTGTAGACAAATCAAGATCCGATAGCCAAGACCATGCTGACTGCTTAATATTAGTCTTATTAAACTTATCTGCCCGTGTCACTTGTCTGTTGCCCTGTCCCTGGTGTTAAAAACTTTATAAAAGCTGCATTTTGTTGTATTGTGGTGCTGGAATTCAGGCTATGAAATGTTGCAAGTCACATTGTGTTTGTACACGCTTCAAGCATCCAGGGGATCTGCAAAACTCATTTAGCTCTTCTCTGTTTGGAAGGTTTTAAAACTCATTTGGCATTTCTGTTTGGAAGGTTTTAAAGTCACTGTAAGCATAGGCTGAGAGACATCTCTCCCTTGAGTCTTTCCTTCACTTCTTGCTCAATCTGCCCATCCAGCTGATAAAGGTGTTCACCCCTTCTGAGGTCAAGAGAGAGGCTAGACAGGGGTCCTGGGGTTGGTCTGGAACCTGCTGTAGGACTCTGTGTGCAGTAAATCAGATGATCACACTGATAACGTGGCCTTCTGCCCAGGAGTAACTTTTCAAATCTCTGTATTCAGCCATTTTCTAGCAAAATATCACTGAAAAGTCTGGGGTTCTGTGAGCAAACGCATTTCATCGCTAGAGTGGAACAGGAACTCGAGGTACAGTTTCGCGGTCCGTGGGGATGGCAAGTAAAAATCAAGATTCTCTTCCATTGCTCACAGCTAATGTTGTATCATAACATCATTTAGGTTGGAAAGGACCTTTAAGATTGTTGAGTCCAACTGTTAAGACTCAGCTTAACTCTTAGAAGTCTGCTCTCTCCACGCTCTGGCAAGGCACAGGTCTGGCAAGGACCGACTGGTCTTTGAGCCTGTATAAACTGCAAAATATCTCTCAAAGCCATGAAACATAAATCACATAGTTAAGGATCAATGGCCATAACCAGCCCATGGCACAGGAGAGAGCACAAGGGAGCAAGGTCAAGGGCCTTAATGCTTCAGGGAATTTATCAGATAAAACCTCTGTGTAGCCCCAGGGCTTGGCTTTGTCCCGTGTCACTGAAGCAAGTAAACCACTCCCTGTACTCTCTCTCTAATGACCTCATGTAGAGTAAAAAAAATCCATTCTGCCTCCGGCTCTGGTTGTAGGTGAGATAAAATGGGCATCTCCGGGTGTGAATGAGGCCAGGATGGCTGGTGTATCCTCTGCACGGCCTGTCTCCAGGTAGTGCTGGCTCCAGCAGTACAGAGAGAAGGTGAGTTCTCTATAAGCAGAAGATGCAGAAGGGAAATGCTTCCTAGCTATACTGTACACCTGACAGAAGAGCCAAAGCGTGAGGTTCATACTGTATAAACCAGTTGGACACAAACATCTCACCCCCTTGGAAGCATGCAACTTCTGTTGAGCTCCTGTAGAAGTCAAGGCAGCATCAAAGTTCACATCTGAACCTGAAATCCCACTCAGTCGTCAGTGTCCTTGTAAAGCCCTGTAGCACTTGGTGCTTTGGGGCTGGATTTAGGCAGCATTTTGAGAAAAAAGGGACCAGACACCAGGTTCTGGTCCTTATAAGTCCCCCGGCACAGTGTCCTTACCACTGCGGCAGCCCATCCTTTAGCTGCCACGTACGTGTCTCCTTCAGCACGGTGGTTTCGATTCACGGTACTGGCACTGCAGAAAACACATTCAAACCTCGCTGCAATGATTTGTTTTCCTTCATTCCATTTTGTTTCACCAGTTTCATTGGTGCCAAGCAGAACCAGCCCTTTAAACACTTTATTTAAAAACCTTTTGATTGTGACTGTCGGGTGTCCCCTCCGGAGCTGACCACCAAGCACCGCACATGGCCAGGCTTGCCAAAACACTCTGAGAAACTGCTCCTCCCTTTCCCTGCTCCCCACTCTGCCGTTTGTGGCTCCCTATTTAGAGATGCGGACAGAAGAACAGATGGAATAAATCGTCTGGTGGTAGCCAAGTGACTGAACCACTTCTGGGAAATGCTGCATCTCTCTTTCTGTTGGGTTTAGATGGGAGATGCCCAGAAGTCGCTCTTGTGTCAGGAGTGTCAGGAACAATTTGCTTTGCAAAGTGCTGTAAATCTCCGAGTCTGTTCTGCTTCCGGGAAGGCTCCCCAGCAGAGACGCCTGGAACCAGCTCACGGGGAATTTCCAGCCAGCCCGGGGCTCTCCTCTGAACCAGCATCCGCGTTGTTAGAGCCTATAGGAATGAGGCCAAAACCACCATCTATATATCACCTCTGCGGATGTGGCATATAAGCAGGGGAAAAGGGGGAGGCACACATTAAATCTTACAAGTACCATTTTGTTTTCCCTTCCTTCCACTCTCCTCCTCTCTCCTCCTTCCAACCCCCTACTTTATTTTCAGTAGCTGATGGGGGTGGTAAAATTCCAGGGGGCCAAGACAAACTGTTAAACGTTGCAATTCCTAATGGTTCCTCTTGAAAATTGCTGACAGATGCTGGTCCTGAGATCAGAATAGCAGAGGCTGCCAGCATGAGGCTCAGGGCCAGCCATTGATTCCCTTTTTTAATAGTGAAATCTAAATCTGTGGTAACTCTCCAGGCAGAGACTATGTGCCGCTTTTCTCAGAGTTTCTCTTGTCCACTCATCTTCCCTCTTTATTCCTATTCCCTTCTACTTCCCCAGACTTCACCCTTTATTCTCCATGTCATAATTCAAATGCATAACTTTTCTGTCTGCTTCCCCCCCCTTATTTTCTTCCCTGTTTCTTTTTACTGTCTAGCTACTGGACTCAATGGATGTTTGCCCAGCTACAACTTAGTAAAAGAAAACTGCAGGAATTTGACTGATGCAGCAAGTTTCTCTTCTTTTTAGAGCCTCTAATTCACAAGACAGCCTATTTGTGCCTCAAAATAATAGATGGATAGAGCCAAAGAGGGAGATGGGACAGGGGCTCGCTCGGTATTGAGGTCAGTCAGGGTCTTGCAGAAGGAGACAGAGGTAACCTGCCAGCTTAGGGGAGGAATGCGTTTTGATTCCAGCCAGACGTGTAGCTGTGTTTGTGCACACTGTGGCTGAACTATTGTTGCATCCATAATGTGCCCCAGCACCTGGCACAGCAGTCTGGGCTTTTTCCTCGCTTAATACCGGCTCCCTGTGACAGAATATTCCTAACTGGAAGTTTTGCAAAGGAAGAGATTAGCCACGGTTTCAGTTTGCTGGTAGAGCTTGGAAAAGCACTGACGCAGTCCCAGACGTTGTTATGAGTTTAAGAAACAATAGCAGGCCCTGGGGGGTGGAGGAGGGGAGGTGTTGGTGCTGCAAAAGGTTCATAAAAACGTGGATGGAATTGGAAACTGCTCTTCTCCAAGGCACACATTTCTGCCAGTGTGCAGGGTCAAGTCTCCAGCACACCTTTATTTTGCTGTGATTGCTGTTGATGTGGAAGCACTAGAGGTGCAGGGGTGAGTATCTGGGAATTGGGTCTGAGGTCCTTAGTTTCAAGTATGTGCTCAGCTGGGTGACCAAATCTTGGTCTTTCTTTGGTTACTTCTTTGTAAGCGTGCTACAGCTACAAGTTGTGGCATAGGATATTTATATTTTGCATCAGGGGGAACATCTTCACTGGGAAGAGAGCGCAGCACTGAGCAGGTTACCAGAGAGGCTGTGCCATCGCTATCCCCAGGGGCTCTCACCATTGACTGCCTTGGTCTAGCACTGGCAATAGTCCAACAGCTGAATGGGAGATTGGACTAGAAACCTCCAGAGATCCTTTCCAAGCACCACTTCTGTGATTCTGTGATGTTCAGATGCCAGTGGCTGAGGGCAGGATGTCAACACAAGTAGGCAGAGCTCTTTTCCTGAAAGTATTCACTACTGGGATACCCAGCTGAGACACATCCCTGTTCCAACCACCTGATCATAAAAACAGTGATGGCTACTCTTTACCTTTTATCTTCAACAGCAGTGTCCATAGACCTCAAGGTAGCATCACAGAGTTGCTTTGGGCCAAAAATATGGCCTGTTCAGAGCTGTGCTGCCTAACCAAGCCCTCTTTTCACCAGTGTAGCAATTCCTGCATGGGAAGCCATTTCCTGCCTGCAAGGGAGTCCAGTGTATCCTCTCATGCTTATCCAACAAGCAAGTGTTGAAGACAGATCTGCCAGAGATGTGAGTCCCCAGCGTCCTGGCTGGCAGCACTAATGGTCATGCTTGCAGAGTGTTTTGCTGTCTTAGCAGCTGTCAACACCGCTAAGGGAATGCCTCTCACTTGGACTAGCAGCCACGGGAGATTAATGTGTGTGATCCTAGAGGAATTGTTTCTTCTGGCTGCTGATGTGCCACAATTAGCACCTTCATCTCTAAGCTGGTACTTGGTTCCTTATTAATAAAGTGATTGTCAAGGATTTCCTTCCAGAGCTGGGGGAGTGCCATGTCAGAGATGCTGACAGGATGGATCAGCAGGATGGAGGCAGAGCTTGGGAGCCGTGCAGATATTGCATTGCTCATGTCACCACCTCATTACTGTTGTTGGTTTTTATGGCACCATAAACATTCGGCTGCACCCTTTTCCTCCCATTGCAGGCAGTGAAACAAGGGAGCTATCAGCACCTCCGAGGAGGCACTCAACATGATGCGGGACCAAGTTCAGTGCCTTGACAAAGGCTCTGAGTACCATAACAGCAGCCTAGGAGAAGCTTGAGCACAAGCATCCGTAGGATAGGCTATGCATCTGTAGGATAGCAAGGGAGAGCCTGCTCGGAGCTGCAGTCGTTTCTGAACCTCGAGCTATCTCCAGTGCAACAAAGTCCCCTCCAAGCGTCATGGGGACGTTGTTCATTCTGTCACGTAATGCAAAAAAGCAGGAACCACGGTGTATGCTCTAGGTGAGTGTTTGTTCTTCAGTGCTCTGCTTGCCGGTAGCAGGTATGAGCATGGTGCTGTTCTCTATCTCCTGTACAAGATATAACTGTTGGACATCACAGGAGAGACTGTGGCAGTCACAGATATTTCATTCAAAACCAGAAGGAATTATGTCGCTTCAACCCACAGGGGCCTAACCACAGATGGGCAGTTAATACCTAATGTCAGAAACGTGATTTGGGTCCTCCAACTCTTAAAACCAAAGTGCTCCTCGGATAGTGAAAGCATGAGCTTCGCCTGTAAGAACTGCTGAAAAAATACCATCAACTCATTTAATTCAGTAAGGAACAGCAGCAGAATCGCACATTTATACAAAGAAACTCACTACACTCTGATATTCTTGGCAAAATACGGGTCGTATGTAATTGTGTTTTTCATTGCTGAGTTCGCTGCCTGAACATAGCAAATAAATAATGTTAGAGGAGGTAAAGTATAATACATCTGGGTATATATTTCTATCAATGTCTCTGTTATAATTGCCATTTATTATTTATACTGTAGTAACACCTAAATCCCATCAGAAATTGAAGCTTTGTTTTTTTAGGCACTGTACCCACCCACAGTGTCGAACACAGCCTTTGTCTTGACACACAACCTTAAATAAGACAGCAGCAAGACCTGAGGTGTGCTTGGAGTGGGAGAACGAGCGTCACCCCTCTGCCTCAGACATGAGGGCAGTGATCTATCTCTGGGAATGCTGCTTGTGAGGGGACCAAACCAACGGCGTGTTCTGCAGAGAGCTGTTCGTATCTGGCGGCAAGGTGTAGGGTATGAACGCGGATGGTTGCCAGAAAGCGCTGGATTCCTGACAGCGGCTGTAGATGACACAAGCTTCGGATGCAGCTCGAATTCTCCATGCACAAACAGGAGAATGAAAACAGAAAAACACGGCACTCAAAAGCAAGTGCTTTCATGTCACAGAGATGGAGTAAATATGAAGTCAGTGGGGTTTTTACACTCCTACTGATCTGGTACTTTGCCAAGGACTGTGCAGATGTTACAAGGTCCACCTAGGGAGCCCACAGAGGAGGAGGAGGAGGAAGATAATGGTGTCTTTTCTTTGAAGTGTTTTGTTTTCTGCCTGGAGATACTCTCATGCAGAACCAAACTGCAATGGGAGAGGGATGAGGAACAGAGGTCCAGAATACATAAATAACCATGACAGGTCCTCTACAGAGCCAAATGACTTTGCACGTGGGAAGAACTAAGTGGGGTGAATAAAAAAGCTATAGGTTAAACCCCAGGAGACTGTCCATGCTAGAAAATGACTCATTATTAACAACACTTGTCAAAAATAAGTCCCTTCCCCCATACGCAGGATTGAAAACACCCTGGCTAACAAAATGGATAGAGCCAAAATGTTTTCAGTAAGTATTATAGAAAATGTATGAGACCCTGAGCAAGAGATTTGTGTAAAAGAAGGTGGGGAAGGTTTGGCTTTTCCCTCCCTAACAATCAGGTAACCACCAGGCAGAGGGTGTGTGCTGGTTTTGGCTGGGGTAGAGTTAATTTTCTTCATAGTAGCCATAGAGGGGATGTTCAGAGCGATGACCATTCTCTTCCCAAGTCACCGTTAGGAGTGACGGAGCCTTGTTTTCTGGGGATGTTTGAACACCTGCCTGCCCATGGCGAGAGTGAATGAATTCCTTGTTTTGCTTTGATTACACACACAGCTTTTGCTTTACCTGTTAAACTGTCTTTATCTCAGCCCATGAGTTTTCCCACTTTTATTCTTCCACTTCTCTCCTCCAAGCCACTGTGGGGAATGAGCGAGGGGCTGCGTGGGGCTGAGCTGCCGCCTGGGCTTAAACCACGACAGGGTACCAAGCAAGAACTCCTCGCTGGCATCTGTGCCAGCCACACATCAGAGCCACCCATGACTCCAGAGCTGAAATTCCTGTGGGCACCAAGCCAGGACCTGCACAGAGATCCCTGATAGTTTGGGTGAGAAATGACATGAGATCAGTGTCTGACTCGTGCTGTCTTCTTGGCCTGTATTTTCTGCAACAGGAAAGTACGTCCGGGTCTGTGCCGCTGAGGTAGAGCCGTGAGCATGTGCTAATTTGTGTCTAGACAGCCTGCTCTCCCCTCTCCCCCGGGCTTCCCTGGTGCTGACACGCTGCCTTTTATGCACGGTGTCAGATGGAAGAGGAAGCGTTGAAATGCAGACCCGAGGAAACGGTGTTAGTGTCACTTATACCCTGATTATGTCACCGCGTGGCTGCATCTGTTCCGTGCCCTGCAATAAACTGCATTTCTTGGCCTCCTCAGGGGCCTGCTCGGGTCCAGTCTAGAGCATTTCTAGCTTATGGGCTTGGCTTTCTTCACGTGGAAACTAAAGCACAGGAACGGCTGAGCAGGACCCAGACTTGGTCCCATCACAGAGCTGGAGCTTTGCCAATGCTTACACCTAGACCTGGGAGCCAGGAAGCATTCCTGGGTCCTACGGTATTGCCTGGCTTATTAATCACAACCTTATAAACCTGGTTGCATCAAACACCTTCTTAGTTCACACCTGCCTCATGGTGAGATTATTAAAAACCCAGAGTAGGGATATGAGAGGAATTTGTCAGCTTTTTGGATTTCAGAACTGGAGGCAGAACAGTTTACACGACGCTTGCAGAAATGCAGGCTGTGTGGTCCAACTTGGCTTTGTTGCTGATGGAATTTTTAAAATTGGAAATAACAAAATTAACAGTTAAATACTGAAAAATAACATTTTAAAAGTAAACAAAATGAAGCCAGAAAATGGTTTTGAATAAAAATTTCTAGTTTTCCTCTTTTTAGCCATCTCTTTACATGGCTGTGTCACATCAACACCGTGTCTAATAATCTGCACTTAATTTATTGCATATTTTTATTAGCAACCTAAAATCACAGAAACATCCTCAGATTGTTACCTTTCTTTTCTAGATGTGTTGTAAAATTTCAGAGCCAGAAAAGGAGGGAGGATGTTTCACTGGTCATGGCGTTTGGGAAGAGTCTGTTCCAGTTCAGGTTTGACTGGAGACTTCTTAGGTGACCTCAGTAAATGCTCCGACAGTATTTCAGTGCTTGGCTGTGATTGATTTCCATGGAAATGAGGTGCCTAAATTCCAAGAGAGCAAGCTACAGGGCAGTGACTGGTCTCTGCATGAAGTAACATGAGATGAGGGCGAGCTGAGGAAACCTTTGTGGGTTACCTTTCATGGAGGGCTGCAAATCAGCCAACACAGCAACTTCTTGGTGTGTCTGAGCCCTTAGATTGGTTATTTCTCTGTTTGCTTTTGGCAAAATGAAGATTTCAGTACTTTTTTCCTCAAAGGAGTGAAGATGAGCACATTTGTGTTCCTAAGGCTGACCTATGTCAGCAAAATACTGCAATATATGAAGTGTCACCAATATAGCACTAGAACAGACGTCTGCATGACTGTGTCCTGTGTGAGCTGTTGATCGGCTGCTGGTAACAGGGTGCTGAATGCTGGGCCCACATGTTCAGCTGGAGAGAAAATGGTAATTATTAGTATTTTGACAAAGGTTATGGGAGCTGCCCAGCACATCTCAGAAATGTACGAATGATTGCTTTATGTGAGGAGAAAACAAAGAAGTGAGTTCTTCTGGTCACTGTTTTCCCTCTCCATCTCGTTCTGTGCTGCGTTGGTAAAGGTTTTAGGAATCATAGAATGGTTTGGGTTGGAAGGGACCTTAAGGATCATCTAGTTCCAAACCCCCATAAGCCACAACTCCAAGAACGACAGCAGCAGGCTCAGGTTTGGGTAGTCCGACTTCTCTCAAATTCCTGGTTTCAAACAGCCCCTCAGAGCAGCAGCCATGGGTGACCCCAGGCCTTTGAGGGGGCTGTGGGGGCTCCTCACTAGTGGAGCCAGGGAAGGTAAAACCAATAAATAACTAAATGCAGAGGTCAGGTGAGCAGAAAGTAAGTGTGGGGTGAAACCATGCCGTGGGGGAGGTTTACTTGCCATTTCTGGGGTACAGTAGCTCAGACTGCAAGAGTTCCACCATCCAAATGTCCTACATGACCTAAAAACCATAGAAAAATCAATGGAATCTAAAGTTCTAAACAAGAAGAGGTGCATCAAGCAGGCAATGGTGCGGTGCTGCATGACACAGGCACAGTAGTAGATCAGGGTGGGCGATGAGATATTTTCAGATTTAGAGTTGGTTTGTGTCCTTCTTGCAGCACAGGGAGAACTTGCGTCTGTGTGAAACAGGCTGGGTTTTCTGAATCGCTGAAGAAACTGTCTTAAAATGTTGTGATTCTCTGTGCTATGTGGAGCTACTGACCATCCTCTGCATGCAACCAGGGAGCTGCCAGTGCAGGCACAAGTGACTCTATCAGTATAAATGATATTTAGGATCCTGAGGGCTGGATACATATAATTTCTCGAAGCAAAAAAGGCATCCAGCACTTGCAGTATCTAAACAGACCTCCATGGCATGGAGTTATGCTGTGCCACCCCTACAGGGCCACATGTTTGCAGGTTACTGGCGTGGCAGGGGCAAGCAGGAGGGTGTGGGGAATGCAGGGAATTGTGCTCTATCTCCGGCTCACCTCCTTGCTGAATTACTTTGGTTTGGGGTTGGTTTTTTTTTTTGCATTAACAACCTCTCCGTGGTCTAGGTCTCGGTGCTGGTGGATCTGTTCATTCAAAGCCTCCTAATGGTAACAACAATCAGTCCATCTAAGCCATGGGTAGTATCGCTGGATCTTCTCTTCAGGCACAATTCACCCATCCATCAGGATTCTCCCTTTTGTTATTCCCCTTGAAAAATATTCCTCATTTGTCAGTCTATCCCTGAGGAAGAGCTGGGGACCAGGACGTGTAGCAATGACTGTGGGGATCACGCCGGCTAGTGACTGCAACACGAAATGCAGGCTCTCGCTGACAGCTGGCTCTCTTTTCTGTTCTTGTTTCTCTTTTTCCAGTTTCCTCCACTGACGTTTGTGTGTAATTAGAGAAGAGAAAATTAATGAGTAAATCAGGAATTAAAAATGTCTCCAAAGCAGATGGATCCGATTAGCCATCCTTCTCAGGCTGCAGTAGTTTTCCAGGGCTTGGGACAAAGTTCTGAGTGGTCAGATTGGCAGATGTGGCAATTCCACACAGCATGTCAAGTGGCAGAGAGCATACGTACCAAGGTAGCCTGGGAAAGAGAGGAAATCTTCCAGTTCGTCTTCATAGTAGGAATGAATGAACTGGTTTAGCCAGATCAAAAAATTACCCCTAGATTGAGAACACAACAAAAGCAAACTGCTGGAAGCCCGAGCCCACCCTTTTCCCACCCTCACTGCTTTTTGCATTCACTGTAAGAAAAACACTTCCCCCAGAACTCGTACAGTCTGCTGTTTGCCAGAGTGTTGGATGCTTCTGGGATGGTTCTGGTGAGACTCCTTGGTTTTTCAGCTGCCAATCAGTTCTCGGAGTCTCTGCGCCAGCTCCTTAGGGCTCACAGTTTTGGGCCAGTTTGTTATCTTGAACATGTTGCTGTGATGCCCACACATACCTAAACAGCACAGTTATAGGGGTTATATCCTCCCAGCAGTGGCTGAATAAAAATCAGTAATAAGATCCAAAACATTAATCAAGTGCGAGGACTCCTCAGTTCTTCTGTGGTCTTAAATAGGGAAAGTTCTCCTCAAGCAAATACCCTGTGAGTATCTGTTCTGCGAGAAAAGGTTGTGGAGAACAGCTCAGAGGGCTTTGGCCAGGGCTCATGGCTGCCCTCCCTCCTTTCATGCGCGCTCCCAACAGCATTGTTTGCTTCATTGTTTGTTTGGACATCTCAAATCAACACTTGGGAGCTGCTCCGCATCGCACAGCAGCTTGTCTCATGCAAGACACAACCTTTTTTAGCCTCAATCAGAAGACAAGTCCAAGGGCTGAATCAGGAGGAGAAAAGCAACGTCCAGAGAATAACACCAGGGAACGTTGGACATGCCAGAGACTAAAATGTGTTTCGGGGAGCTCCAGAAGACTTTAACGAACGCGGATGACATGACAGCTATGGATAGCAGAATTTCATATAACCTTTCAGGCAAAAATCAGCTGTCAAAACTCTTCAGCACACATTTTAGAATCTTTGACACAAATCTCACTTTTCTGCCAAGCCAAACTTTCTCCCTTTGAAATGCAGTTTTCAAAGAGCCTTTCTCCCATCATGTAGCTATTCTGATGGATTTACCCATCACCAGAGATACCAGGCCCTTGGCTTTTGCCGTATTAATAGTGACTGGCAAACAAGTGAGAGGCAGAGCAGATAAGCCAGCGAGCGTGGCTGTGAGAGTATCTCCCTGTGAGACAAAGAAGGAGGATACTGTTGGTTGTGCTGAAGTGGAGCAACAGTAGGACTAAAAGGGAGGTTCAGTCCCTCTGTACGGCACCGGTCTGGAACTTGGAAGACAAAGAAAAGCATAGAGATGAAACCTTTTCCTTCTAACTCCATCAGCTGATTTATTAAAGTGTAAATTATATGATTTCTCCCCACAAATCTTGCCTCACTGATGTCTTGGGCCAGCACATCTCCTCCAAAACTGTTCTACTGAGACATGTCATTCTGGCACTGTAGGAAGTGTGAAAACTTGTAAAGGGAGGTACAGAAGTTGCATAAAGGCTGAGAAAATGCTTCCGAACAAGAACATAAATTGGTTTAAATATGTTTAATTGGTAGAAGAAAGTATTGAGAGGTGAAGTAAATATGTTATGTAAGTACATTCCTGAGGGAAAAAAAAAAAAAGTTATGCAGCAAAGAAGCAGCAGATAGATCTGAAGCTGAACAAATTTGCTTGAGGAATTTTGTGTTGCTGGATGTTTTCATATAAAGCCCTTCTGGAAGAGACGTTTTAGGCACGCAAAAATTATTTGGTTCAGAATAATTAGGTGAGGTGTAATGGCCTGGCCCATATGAAATGTTGGAGTAGGTAATCTAGTGATCCCTCGATTGTTTGACGTCCCCAGGCAGGCTTTGTGGCTGCCCACACCATGAAGACCTGTCCGATAGCTATGCGACCAAAGAGTGGGAGTGGAGGCAGAGGTTAAGTGACTTGCCAGAGGTCACGCGGTGGAACAGGAAAGCAAAACCCCTGTCTCCTGACTGCCCTCGCCTCCCCTGGGTGCTGTCCTGCTCTATCTATCCAAACTGTGTCTTCTCCACACATCCTGTTGGGACACTAAAAAAAGAGAAAAAGGCATTTGAGGAGATTAGCCAGAAGGTCTGAGATAGTTTCCTGCTCACATAATGACTTTCTGAGCTAACGGGGCTGTGTCCTATTCTTATAATGGTAATGATTAGAAAATCCTGAGTAGTAATGACCTCAAGCAGATAGAATCATAGAATGTTTTAGGCTGGAAGGGGCCTCTAGAGGTCATCTGGTCCAAGCTCCCTACACAAGTAGGGACATCTCTATTAGGTCAGATTGCTCAGAGCCCCATCAAGCCTGACCTTGAGTGACTCCAGGGATGGGACCTCCACCACCTCTCTGGGCAGCCTATCACTCTCATATTAAAGAACTTTTTTCTAATATCCAGCCTAAATCTATCCTTTCCTGGTTGAAAACCATTAGTCCTTGTCCTATCATTACAAGCCCTTTTAAATAGACCTTCCCCTGCCTTCCTGTAGGTCCCCTTCAGATCAGGACAAATCATCTAAGTATTCGTGGCTGGACGGTTAGGTGAGCTATCTACAGGTCAGCTAGCCAGGTGTGCTCCTCCTGACCCTCTGGGAGGTCCGGACTCCCACTGGTATTGACAGAATATATGTCAGACCAACACATGCTGGTTTACAGAGGTAGTTACATGTTTTTATTGCCGCACAACCAATGAGAAAACTGAGGCATAGGTTGGCAATTGACTTTTCCAAGATGTTACAGCAAGTCCCCAGCAGATCTGCAGACAGAAACGTGGTACCTGGCAAATGGGCCTTTTTATAATATTTTCCAGCATCTGACCCTGACAGGAAATCTGGGACTTTCCCAACAGAAAAAAAGGAACAAAGCTGAGAACAAAATAATCAAGCTTTTACGAGGCATCTCTGATTGAGGAGTTGGGATTAGTTTGCAACTAGTTTGTGAATGACTTAAGCCATTTCTATTTTCTTTGCAGCTATTTCCCACATCTTACAAGTGAAAGCTGCCAGATATTCCTGGTAGATAAATGAAGTGCCAGTGCCAAATAATACACAGTAAATAATCACCTCAGGATTAGTACTTCTTTGTCCCCTTTGGCTGAAAGGCCCTTCCATGGCCTTTCCCTTGGTTTAAAGCTAATTCATGCACAACATTCTGTGTATTTCAATTCTCTGGTGGACCAGTATCTTTGAAGGTGCATTCCATCTCCTGTGAAAGGCTTGGTGGCAGTCAGGTGGGTCAGCCAGCACCTCTCCAGTCTAGCAGCTACCAAGTTAGGAGACCCATTGCCTTCTGCTGAGAACCGTGGCTTGTTTGCCCTTGAGACTGTTAAGGATCTTCTGGCTTCTCAGCTCCGGGAAGAAGACTGCTGGGGGCATGAAGGTTGGAGTTCACGGGAGAAGCCTCACTGCTTGAATGAAATGAAGACCCAGCAGTAGGACAGAGTGAGAAATAGGGCTGCTCCAGGAGGCAATGTCACAGAGCGTTATTGTTTTGTTATTTATTTTCCTCAAAGGAGAAGAAGGAACTTTATGTGCTGGAAGGGTTATGCACTACACAGCTTGTGGGAAGAAAGAGGCTCTTGAAAAGCTGCTAACTAGGTTATGGGTGAGGAAGGAGATAAGATCCTGAAGCGATGTAAAACTGCTTGATCAGATTCAGCCCACCTTCTTACCCCCAAGCACAATGGCAGCCTGAAATCCAAGCCCATATAAGCCAAAGCAGAGATGTCTAAGCACAAATGAAGGAGCACAACCTACAGTAATTCATTATTTCTACACCATTTCACACCATTAAGCTCCCAGAGACAGTGTGTTAGGACACGATGCTGCATGGCTGGGCCTGGAGCGCTCCCATGGGGGGACTGGAGGAAGGTGTTTACAATATGGGTGTTCACCCCCTTCAGTGTCCCTCGGGTTTGGTCCCATCCTTCTACTTTCGGTCCCCGCCAAATGCCCAACCAAAGCACAGGCTTCAACCCTGGAAAGTGGGAGCACTCCTAGAGTGCAGCCACGCTGAACTGGTCGGAAGATCATCTTTTTTTGTGAGTCTGTACAAACGCTGTTGCTGCTTGTGATGAGCGAGGGGCTGAGGACTGCCAGCAGGAACAGCCTGGCTCCACAGGGTCTTCCTCCTGAATTCCTCTAATCAGAGTAGTTGACAGTGAATAGTTTTGACTTCATGTCCTGCACAATGACATCCACCAAACAGTTTCTCAAAAGATGCTTCAAAGCCTGACAGGCATCGCTGGAGCTGTTGTTTTCTTTTCATTTCTTTTTGTAAACTGACTTAAAGCCAATATCAATATTTATCTGCAACTAGGGAAGTGTTTTGCTGCCAAGAATCTGAATGTTCTGTTTTCCTCTAACTATAAATGGGGTAATTACTAATAAGAATATTTCCAAAATGAATGAGTGGAACATTAATTTCCCCTTAGCCCCAGTCTCTAGTCATCCCACAAATAACCCTTTACATGTTTTCAAGTTTTATCTGATGGTTAAGTTGCAGGCTCCACTACAAAACAGGGTTTCATTAAGATGTTCTGGGTATTGATATCCATAAAACTTTGGTATCTAGTTGTTTTGTCTGCATTAACTCTTGTTGGTGGGCATGTTTCTTCTGTGTCCTTCACTCGGAGTGATAGAATGATTTCTTTTTCATCAGAGATCATAGAAAAAGTCTGAAAAGTACCTTCAGAAATTGTTTAGCTAGCCCCATGCCCAAGGCTGGATACCTGAACTGATGTCTACAGAGAGCAGCCTGACCTGCCTGCACGCAGAACCCTGCAGCCTTGGCAAGTCTACAGTTTCCTTACACAAATTGTGCAGTGCCTTTACTATTCCTCTGCATTCCCCACAGTTTGATCAAAACGTCCTCAGCTACACTCGAAACTTCTGACTTATTATCCTTACCACAATGGATACAGAAAAGGTTTTATTCCCTTCCTTTTTGCAATTACCTTCCACATATTTGAGCACTGTTATCTTGTCTTTCCTTTACCTTCTCTTCTCCAGGCTTAAAGAGACCAAGTCTTTTCAATCTTTCATCACAGGTCACATTCTCTAGAGCTCTGATCACTCCTCTTGCTTTTCTTTGGACTTCTTCCAACTGATCTTCCAGTCTTTCTTGGTGTGTCGTTCTTCCAACTGAATAACAGTCTGCCAGCTGGAGTCTCACGGTGTGAGCAGACCAGCAGGTCTATCAGCTCCCACAAAACAATAACGGATATTAATAGATAAAATAAAATAGAAGCTGATGACTACATGTCATTGGCTCCTAGTACATCTACTACCTGTCAATGTTTCTACTGAGTTGTATTGTCCACTGGTGTGCCAGCTGACACCAACAGACTAAAGAAGCCTTATGTCCCTTTCCACCTACACTTTGGCCAACTGTGCCCCGATTAATTTTCAGTAGTGGGAGGTGAGATGGGTTCCAAACCTGCTCCTTTTAAACTATCCATCATCATTAACCTACTAAGCCAAAGAAAAATGTTCTTTGATGATGGCTCATGCCCCTGGGGAGAAAAAGGTTGGAAGAAAAGTTGGAGAGAATGAGACATTTCATTAATTACCCCATAGCAACTTAGTGGGAGGCTGGATATTTTCCTAAACTCCCAAGCTGTTTTGTGCACACATCCTCCCCCACATTTTTTTCTACTTGGTATGTTATTTCCATCTCTCTGCTAAACTCTTGGTGTTGCCAGTTGCCAAGCTGAGGTCTTGCAAATTCTCCCTTGCTGTTGAAAACAGGGTCGCTTCTATGAATCACTCAGACTAAGAGGAGTTATCACATGCCAAGGTACTTGTGATGGATAGACTTTAATGGAAGCTGTGACTTCACATATTTAGATGTATAGATCAGCCACCAGCTGTGGAAGGATTCCCTCTTCTCTATCAGTTCAGCTTGGGATATGATCTCACCACATTCTGCTTTCTCATGGAAGACCTCCAAGTCAAGCCCGGATTACTGTGGGAAGCTGTGCTGTAGGCTTAGTAGTTGCCCTCCTCCATTTCAGCTTCCAAGCCAGTCTCTTATTGTAAAGTTTGCAGTGTCCATATAAATCACTGTGCTCATGGTGAAGGATTGAAGCCAAGTCCCTCAACACCAGTATCCCAGATCCCTGTAATTTTTTGCCTGTAAAGCAGCAATTTAATCCAGCAGTTTTGTTTCTCCTGCTAAAACTCAGACCTAACATTGCTAAATGGGTTCCTGATTTACTTTTAAAATTCCCACATTAGAAGAAGACGGTGCAGCCAGAGCCTCAGTAGGTAATGCCGTATTCTGCATTTTTTAACGTGCTTCGTTAAAGCACACACACAGACACCTCTTTGTGTAACGAGCCTCTGAGATGTGGGGATGATCCAGCCAAAAATGACTCTGATGTTCTCCATTCTCTGTTCTCTGCCCTGTGTTGTCTCTGAGCTGCTGTTGGGTGTGAAGCTTTTCCTTCTGCTTCTCCTTGCCCAGTTTATCAGTCATTTAAATGACAGGGAAAAAAAAGAAAGATGCTATTGTTTAGTATTTTGTTTCTTTAGGATTTCTTGTCTTCAGTGTGATGGTAAAAGGGTAGGCACTATATTATTATCCTTGGATGTGGAATTTGCACAGTTTAAAGACCTGCTCTTAAAACAGTATAGATTAAGTCTGGATTATCCAATGTTAGCTTTATGGAAAGTCAAACACTAACATTGGATATTTGTCAGATTTTATCAATGTGCATGTTTGGATTAAGAGTTAATTAAAAAAATCCCTCTGATGCCCTTATTTATTCAAGTAGATTGTGGACAGTAGGTGACATTCAGAAATAACCTCTCAATAATCCCTTATTGAATTCCTGATTACAGATTGCCAGCATGAGTTCACCATTTAAATATACATGAAAAATAACTTAATTTTTTAAGTTCTCTAAAGATCCAAATTGCTAATGGTAGACATGCAGAGTGGAAGGAAAAATCATTAACTGTCTACATTCACAAATTAAAATTATGTTTTTCCAGGCCTAACAAAGGCTGAAGGAAATGCTGGGCTGTGTATTTTTTGCACTCACTGTTCACTGTGAGCACATTTCCCTCACTGGAAGGGGACGGGCTCCTGACCAGCACTGCTGCCAGAGCTTCCAACAGTTCCAGGCAACTCTGGTTTCATCTGATGGGACCAGGAACTGAAACTGTACAGGAGATCCTGGCATTCAAACCCTCAGTTCCCTTCCCACTCAAAGTGGCAGGAACTCTCCGTTTGGGTTTTGACATCTCTGACTTCAAATGGTATCTAGGTTATTGTTTGGCTCTTTGGCCATCTTTGCCGTTCCAGAATTTTCTCTTATTACAATAGCATCTTCTGTGCTTTGTAGACAACGCATTAGACAAGCTTCCTGAAAACATCTCTGTTCTTCAGTGTGTCAGCTAAAAAGGCTGACAGTTAATGCTTTCTCCACACAGGAGGCGATTTGTGTGTCTGGAGTAGCTCTGGCTTCCTTTGGCCATAAAATACAAACTCCTTCCCTGGCCTCGATGCCACGTCTGGTGTATGGCTCTAAACTGCTAAGGGCAGCTGTTGTCTGTTCTGGGAGGCCATAGGGATTAGTTGGCATTCCCAGGGATTATCACCATGGCAGACCCATCCTGGGGAAGAACCAAGGCCCGGTTCAGATAATGATGACTTCTTTACTTGATATAAATTTGGTCTCAAGCCCAGAAACCTTTCTGAACCCACTAGAGGTGATAATGTCAGAAAGCTGAAGAAATACTTGAAAATGCATATAGTAAGCTTTCCCACTTGGTTATGGTTAGTTGCAGAAGTTCTTCTGCTATCAACAGCACGAACAAGCCCTGTCAGAGGTGAAGGAGGGCTGCCATCTTCTCATGACAACTTGTTGAAAGAGAAACAATAAAGAAAACAAAGAATAAGTGTGTGATTCACCCTCTGAGCTCCCCAGAGTCCTCCAGGCCTGAATCACTGCATGTGCAGAGGCAGATTAATTGGGAAGTGTTTATTAATAATTTAAGAATAGGCTGACCCTTTGCTATGTGCTCATCCCTGGCAAGTTTCTCAGACCACTGATTCAGCTGAGCCAATTCCAATCTTGCCATTGCACAGAGGTACTTGCTTGCTTACAGAGTGGGAAATAATGCAGAAAAATACACTAGCCAGGGAGGATGGAAACGCAAAGAGCATAAATTTACACTGTCACTTTGAGCCTGAGCCTGTTTCTAAATCCTCACACGCCTTCTCTTCACGTTGTTTACCAGCACTTTGGCTCAGCCTTGGAGCTTTCCTGAGGATCAAGCTTTAGCACATCCCATGTACCCGTTCATGTAAAGGGGTGAGCGCAGTCAAATATGTTATGTTCCAGGCCATCAGTAGCTATCTTCCAGCACAGTCACCTCTTTCTTTAGATTCCTCTCCCCCCAACAGAAATCCAGGCCATTGGGCAGCCGGGAAGTGGGAATCTGCTGCAAAAAGCAGCAGAGCATCCTTTGTACTTGTCATATGGGAAGCTGAGCTCAACCAGGAGTTGAAACTGGGATATGCTGGGGCTAAGCATTGTGGACCAACCCTAAACTGCATTTGAAAATATTATTTTTTTTTCCCAAGTATAGTTTGGATGCATCTAAAATCTCATGGTGCCCTGGAGATTTTCTGAGATTGTAGAGAAATATGATGAAAGTGCCACAACAATAAGTGAGCTGGAGAATTTAATCAGATTTAGGCAGATCCAGCTTGCAGTGGGACACCCTAGCAGGTCTCCTCAAGGGCTCAGATGACACCTGTCTCTTGGCCTGTAACACAAATCCCAGTATCCTGCCTCCTCAGATAATCTCCCCAGTGGTGGCAATCCACAGAGGTCTGACTGTCGTTCTAATAGTCTCCCACTAAATTCAATTCATTTTCAAAGCTTTTAGTTTTTAAATGCCAAAATGAATCAGAGAACAGATTCCCTACACAGCACTAAAGATGTTAAAAGAGTGGATTACGAACATGTCCTTTTCTAGTGAATCTGTCAAGACACATGTAAATGCCTTTACTTGGAGTTATAAGATGATTTTGGAGACCTTGGCTCAAAGGATACCTGGCTTTCTTTTTAGGACAGATACCCCTTTTCGGTGCTAGATAGAAAGAACTTGCCTTATGATCCTTTGTTGTCTTGTAACAGTACAAATCACAGAATTGCAGACTCTGGCCTCATATTCTGTGGTGCATCTTTCAGCAAGAGTAACATGTTTGAGAACTGAGGAAGTCATTTTATCCCATTAGGGACTCAGGCAGCTCTACAAAAGGCAGCGCTGTTCCAGTTACAGACTGGTCCATGGCAGATAGGTCTGGATTCACCAAGGTGAATACAGCCCCACGAAATGCCAGCAGATAACTGCTCTTTCAGCTCCTGCTGAAAGAATGATATAGATGATTATGCAGAAACAACACTGCACCAGCCTCAGACATGTTTCCAGTTAGCTGCTGAGAAATGCGTGTGCTTTAAATCCATACTCCGAAGCACATTGACTGCTTTTCTTCTGGGAAAGGTGTTAGAACCACACATAAACCTCCTCATAGACAGGAACTTTGCTTCTTCTTAACCAGCTGTTATTACCTTGAGCATATTATCACTTTAAACAGTTGAAATAAAATATACTAGTCCATCCTGCACTGCTGTGTCACTTGGGTTTTAGCTTAGTTCTTCTCTTTTCCCCTACTATGGGTAGCTTCATTGCAAAGGGATGGATTGGTACCAGTATCAGTCCTCTGGCAGATCAGAGCAGAAATGAGGGCAGGAGCCCTTGGTGCCCTTGGTGGTTGGCCGAGAAAGGGTTAAACATAAGTATAAACCACACTGTCGTGCTTTCTGCTTTCTATCCTTGCCATTTTTGAATGGTCAAGGGTAGCTGGAGGTACATATTATTTTTTTATTGTTGCTGTTGCATCTAAAATGTTGGAGAGGAAGGGATTTACAAGGCGAGCAAAGCTCCGCATAGAAGTTGGTTCAAAGCAGTTCTATGAATTGCTTCTAAGCTTTTTAAAATAAACTGTCTCTTCCCACTCCAGATGATCGATGAAGAAAAAGACAAAAGGCTCCCTATCACACAACACTCACTCTCAAACGCTTTTTCCTTAACTGTGTTTTGTATTACTGGCAACCCTCCCATCTCCATCTCCTGCACTTGGCACATACTCTCTGGCTTCCCAGGGCCAAGGGGACTGTGTTATCATGACCAAGGGAGGAGGAAATTACAAGAATGGCATCGTGTCATATTTCATGCAGGAATCAAATGCCGCTTTACCATTAAGTTATTGTTTTTAGTCTATAAAATCCAGAGCACTTTGGAAGTTCATTTCAGTCACTGGATATGATTTTTAGACTGATGAATAGATGTACATGAGCTGAAGTGGGTCTTAGCCCCTTTAGAAGAGACCTCAATGTTTATGTGTCCCAGCTGTCAGAAATTCACGTGCCTCCAGAGACTTTGGGCCTTTCCTTCACTCCAAGCAGTGACAGATGTCAGGATTTGGCTTCCCAGTCCCCATATTGCTATGGGTCTGGGCCCAGCAATGTGCAGTAAGAGAAGCTGATAGTAATCCCTGCTTGTGGTAAGGTGTCCTTGGTATTTTAACTAAATCCTCTTGTTCGTTGAACAGGGAAGTTCCCATTTGCTACCTGACTGAAAGATGGTGACCAGATGTCTGCACCTTGGCTCTCCATCACCAAAGGAATGAGGCAGTGGAGGCACCAGTTCATTCCTGTTGGGATGTCCTGCCAGACTGATCAGAATAGCAAATCCAGAGTGAGTACAGGGAGCACTTGCACAAATGTCGTGGTTGATCTGACTAGGCACCGTGGGCATTTCTCCAGGATTTCCAGATACTCACAGGCTGGTCTGAGCTACTGCCCTGCCAGAGCTGTGAGTTATGTAGAAATCCTGGAAAGTCAGCCAGTGCCATTGAGCCTGGACAAATGCTGTAGCAGGGAAAGCAGATGTATCCGGGCTTTCCCAGACACGGGGTAACCTTTCAGCTGCTACATTTAAGCCACACGTTCAAAGTTCCCCATCTAGGTCTGTCCAAATATTTCATTCTCCATAAACAGGCAGAGCTTGCCTTCCCTTGGACTGTCTGGGTGAGCTGCTCTGTCACTGAGGACAATTAATTCAGAGAGCAATCACATTTGCTGATATCCCTGATGAGTCTGTCAGTAATTGATGTTCGTACTTGGATCAGTTGCGTGTCGATTAGTGAAAAGCTCCGAGTTCATTTCCTCCAGGCAGAGAGCC
Organism: Eurystomus gularis; assembly: GCA_013400335.1. Classification (NCBI taxonomy): domain Eukaryota; kingdom Metazoa; phylum Chordata; class Aves; order Coraciiformes; family Coraciidae; genus Eurystomus; species Eurystomus gularis. The sequence goes on from VZZY01020740.1 coordinate 478,441, forward strand.
AGACCTAATGACAGATGGAAGTGCAGACTCCCTCAAGCAATGCCAGGCCAGAGTCCCACCAGCCCCGCTCCTTCAGATCCATCCTAAATTCACAGTTGTTTGCAGGGAAAAGGCACATTCAGCACCCTGTGTTCTGTGCCAGTTGATTAATTCCAGCCCTGCTGCCAAGCTTTACTTAGGAACCTAGAGGCAAAAGGACAGATTTTGGGTTTTAATTCTCTGTGGACTAACACAGAAGAACAGATTTTTCAACAGAGGTTCAAGCCTAGGCCAAGCAGTCAGACCCCAGCAGCTCCCATTTGTAACATTTCATGGGCAGCATCTGAAGTGAGCTGAAATCTTCCTTTAAACTACTGAGAGGCCAAAATGTCAAATAACCTGTTTGAAAATCTTTACCCTCTTTGTAGCTGAGACTTGAAATTTGCAGCCCTGCCCTTTCTGATCTTATTTTTCTGAGTTTCTTTGGGGCTGGTCTCGCTGTGGGGTTGGGAGAGGTTTTGGAGAGCTATTACCTTCTGTTGTTTGTTTTTCTTCTTTCTCATGGGATGATGGAAGAGACAGAATCCTTCTTCTCCAGCCGCACTGGGAGCTGGCCCTACCTTTCTTCAAATGCAACCCTATGGTTGAGTGAAATAATGTTCTGTTTTTGTAAAAACACAATTTGCTCTCAAAGCTAAGCCAAGCCTGTTCCACTGGCCTGACGGAAGCTGCTCTTCTTTGCATGGCTTGAGAGACCGAGCCCAAGATTTTTGTCATTACATTTCAGAGTAGATGGCTAAAATAATCTTGGCTGAACTGAAATGCATGTGCTTTTATTGACTATTTTGCCATTTTCCTGTAATTCAGATGACATTTATATTCAGAAGATCTAAGTGCATAAAACATTGTCAAAAGGGGAAGAAGTCAATAAGGAATAACTCCTGTAATTGGCTTTATGACTCAAAGAAACTATTATTTTTAATGTCTCTCCAAAACTACATATCTGAGGTCCTTCCTATATCATTGGTGTTAAGTCAGACATTTAGAAGTTGAAATTGGAAGGGTTTCGCCCAGGTTCAGAACTCCAGGGAAGTGTTGCAGAGCAAAGCTGAGGACTGTGTGAACCCACACAGATAACCCGCAGTGACCTCTTTTATTCTCCAGTGCTGACACCAGCCCAGCATCTAGTTTAATTTAGAGCTGCCCAAGTCTTTTTTCTGTCTGCCTGAAGTGCTGGGGCCCAAGTTGTGGGCCCCAAGTTGGAGCTGACCTGTGGATGAGTCACAACCCAGCAGAATGTTTTGTTGTTTCTGTTGGCTTCATGTTCCAGAGACAGAACCTGGCCCACCTGTGTCTCTGTGGCTCCACCCTCACCCAGGTGGTCATGGTTGGGGTGGTGGGTGAGGCCAAGATTATATTAACCAGGAGCTGATGAGTTTGAAATGCTTCCTGTTGGGTGTTGCTTCTGTTGGGGCTGGTCACATCTTGCTGAGCTCTCTTGGTGGTGTCCTTCCACCAAGGGACCATTGAGGGAGCCATTTCTGTCTGTTGTGTCCAGCAGGCGATGCTGGCACCATGGTGGGCAGCAGAGGAGCTGGGCCCACAGGAACCTCAGGCAGGACTGTCTGAAAGAAGACTCCTGAGGGGCTGTTGCTGAGTTCAGTGTTGGCCTGGGTGATCAGGCAGCTGATGGCAGCATAAAATGATGATGGCTGAGCCAGCACAACACTGCCCAGGAGATGGGATAAGACTTCCCATCTTCTGCCTCTTGTAACATATAGCAGAAGAGAGCCCATGGTGGACTGAGAAGACCCTCAGTGATGCCACTCCCTGGGGCTCATGCACTCCTGTAGTGGTAAGAGACAGGAGTACACAGCCCTCCAGGCACAGGGGGAACCTGTGAGCTGCTGGATGGTTGCCAGGGCTGCTCCCAAGTGTCTTATATATGCCCTGAGAAGCAGGAGAGATTTCTCCACAAAGGAGAGCTCTTGAACCAGAGAAGCTGTTGTCTATTACTGCTCAGTATGACATAATTAACAGAAACCAGTTTAATGCTGCCATGAGTAACACTTTTCTCGGGCTGGGATTGTTGGAGCAGCTCTGGTGGAAGTTGCCCCACTCCTCAATGGCATCCCACAGCTGCCTTCAGGGGCTGCTTTTCCAGCAATGTGAAGGGCAATTCCCTGCCTCTTAGCAGCTATTTCTTTTGGACTGTCCTGCTTAGCATTTCAAATGGTGTATTTAAGTACATTTTCCAGCTGGGTAGAGGAGAAGAGTTGTGGGGAAAGGATGAAGATCTATGAAAAATAAATTCTGTGGCTGTAGAAAGGGTTCTGAAAAGGGAAGAAGAACAGACTGGGCTGTAGGTTTTATTAACCATGTATTATATGCAGTTATGCACCCCCAAGTGCACATAAAGGCTGTAATAATATTACTGAGTGTCTGCAGCTCCACTTCTGTGTCTGGTGATGTCACCAGCAGCTTGTAGTGGGTTGGAGGCAGAAGAATGAGGGAAACCGAATTTGATTCCTCATTTTGGATGACGTAGGGAGCAGGGATGTGTAAAAGCGATTCTTGGCATGGTGCTTTTCTTGAAGACATGTTTGAGGTAACCTGAGCTGCACTCCATGTGTTTCTTATCATTGGCCTAAAAAATTGCTTGAATCTGTAAAAGCCCTCAAACACCACCACAACTACTCACTCCGGGAGCTAAGGGGAAAATCATTCCACTGCAGTGCCAGCAGAGGAGGGATGCTGTCACGCTTGTCTTATTTTTGTTAACTGTCTACCTTGAAAGCTGCTTTCACTAGGAAACAGCAACAGAGCAAGTGCCGAGGCTTCATCATAAGCTGATCTTAAATTAATAGTTAACACTTGACCCAAGTAGTAGTTACCACCTCTGTGCAACTTACTGTCACATGGGTAGCTGAGGTTTATTTGCTTACCTGGACTCTTTTTTGACTGTACATATCCCAAACCTCTTTTCACTTGTGCCCTGCGATAGGACAAGCGGCAATGGATGCAAGTGAGAGCACAGGAAGTTCCACCTCAACATGAGGAGGAACTTCTTGACTGTGAGGGTGACAGAGCACTGGAACGGGCTCCCCAGAGAGGTTGTGAGTCTCCTTCTCTGGAGATTTTCAAGACCCGTCTGGATGCGTTCCTGTGCAACCTGCCTTAGATCCTATGGGCCTGCTTGGCAGGGGGGTTGGACTCGATGATCTCCTGAGGTCCTTTCCAACCCCTAACATTCTATGGTTCTATGAATTTAAGCCTGGAAGAAACAAGCTCTTTTCATCTCTGCTGCCTTTGGTGTTGCCATGTCAGGAGAGCTTGAGAAACCACTGTGAAGGTTTCCTTCTGAGCAGCACACGCTGGCATTGCAGGGAAGGATTCACCCATGAGATTCCAACCTGCCATGGAGCTCTGCTGCCATCCTGGGTCTCTCTTGACTGCCAGTGACATTCAGAACCTTGAAGCAGCACTGGAATGTCACAGGCTTTGTGGCAAACAAGCACACCGTATGGGACAGTGCCTGAACCAAAGAGGTTACAGCCTAAATAAGCACAGAGCAGGAGGAGAAGCTGCCCTCGTTGAAGGGAACAGCCTGGCAGGTCCCTGGTGTAGCTGCTCACAAAGCTGGCTGCCTGGCCTCCCTCACCGCAGCCCGTCCGTCAGCGGGAGAGCAACTAGAGTAGTCTTCTGTAAAACAAAGCGGAGTCTTTCAGATGAGCACCCAGCGATACACGCCCCACACGTGGCTGCCTGCTTTAGTGCTGCATCCGTGAGCTCAAACACAGAGTTTCTGCTGTCACCCTGCAAGGACATGTCTGTGTGGCTAAACACTGCTCCCACAGAACGGCGTGGGATGGGGGGAATTAAAAGCACGTATGCCAACGTGCAGAGGGAGAACGTCCCTTTCTCAAAACCATCTTGGTTTTGTTTTCTATTGATAGGAATGGATTTGACCCACCACTTAATGCAGAAACCTGTGTATTCAGAACTCTGGGAAAAATGCTGCAGCCTAAATCCCTCTCTGACTGTTGTCTCCCAGTGCCTTGCCCGGGAGGATGACAAAGCAAACAGCCTGTTACCTGTGACGGGCTGTAGCAGACACTGCTTCCGCTGTCACTGACACTGCTCGTTGGTCACGGGCAATTCTCCCTCTGTCGCACACACGTACGCTTGGATAGAGGCTTTCACGCCATGAACAAACAGGGCTCTGTAGTCCCAGCTTTCCTCTATTTCTTTGCTTTGAAGGTACAAGTGGAAGCACAGAGCACTGTGAATTCAAAGCTTGCCACCTTCCGGCTATTGCAGAGTACTGTGGGTTCACCAAAAATAACTGCAAAAAGCCAGCAAGTGAAAGTAGCGATGAAAGTGCTGGTGTGTACACGTATGAACTTTAGGGATGAAAAAGGAAACGGATGGATGGAGAAGGAATGTGGGTTGCACAGTGCAGCACTCTCACCCATCCCCACAGAGGCTGGAGGGCTCATTTTCTCCCTTTATGTTTGTATATGTTGCTGAGCTTGTGAAAATAATGGACGGTATAGCACGTGCAAGTGTGTGCCAGTATCCATCCATCCATCCATCCATCCATCCATCATATATCTTCTCTTTTCCCAGTCCCACCTGCCCACCTAGAGGAAGGTCTCCACTGCTCAGAGCTTCTTTGGACTAGGCCATAGATGTGAGCAAATCCCTCTTCTAGTAGCAAATAATATTGCTCAGATGATGAGACTGAGCTGTTTTTTTTTTTTACCTGACAGCAAAGCAAAACAAAATACAAAGTAAAATATTTTTCCTTTATTTATCAGTTTTTTAGATGAGTCCATCATTGTGATGGGGGTCTGAACAGACATTTGTGCAGTCTCAGTACAGCTTTATAGGCGTGACTGGCAACAAGAGCTCTCCAAATCCCTAAGATCAGCTCTCAATCCTCCCCTTTCATTGAAGTTTTATGACATTCATCAGTAACCTAGCTCTCAACACAGGAAAAAGCCCTGCAGGCAAACAGATTCTGTTTCTGTAGCTCTGTCAGTTATCAGTGGCACACCGCGTGCATGCTCTGGATGTTTACAGGTCGGGGGAGCAGTGGCATGACTACCACAGAGACGCCACTCTCGGATACACCACAGGAAACTCAATGTAAATGTCAGCGTATTACTGGAGAGAAATCGTGGCTGTTCTTTCTGTGACAGGAGCTACAAATGTGGATATTATTCCAAAATAAGGTCAGAGTTACATACTCTTGCAAGCTTCAGAAAGCTTTCAGCTCTTACTGAAGAAGACAACTGCAGTAGAAAGTGATCACAAACCAAGGTGGTTGTATTTTTACCAACAAACACTCCTTTCACTTTCTCGCTGGTGTACGTTGGAGCCAGAAATTGCAAAATCCCGCACACGCTGCGTCCAGCATCTCTCCCAAATATCGGTACCTAGACATTCATTTGAAAAGCAGCTGTAGGCATGAGATGGGATGTAAAGGCAACCCTAATGTATTATGATTTCACTCCTCTGAACATTACCAATCACTTCTTTTCTGGCCCTGTTAAGCCTGACCTGCCTGAAAGCCAGTTCCGGCGACTCAGATTAATTCAATTCCCCTCTGTCACTTCCAGCCTGGTGCAGTAGCAGAAATTGCTGTAGATATTTGCGCTCAGATCCAGGGACGTTTGCCCTCAAGAGCAGAAGGTCAGAAGGACTTTTCATCCCTCCCCTGCCTACGATGCTGCTGCTTTGCTCCTGACTTCACACGTTAAGGGCCACGTCTTGGTGCGTGCAGAGCAAACAAACGGCAACTACAGATCTGTCTGTGAGGTACAGAAGGTCAGCTTTGATACAAACAGGCCTACTTCAGTTGTCCAGGGACACGCAGCCCTGCGTCACCTTTGGGATGGAAAGGCTTCAATCTCTCCTGTCTTTCTGCAGCCTTCAAGCGCTCTCTGAACCTCGGTGCATTCTTTCCTCCTGCTTCTCCCTGTGTGCAGATGTGCTGGTGTTGGCGAGGGGGCACCTGGCAGAAACGGCCATCACCTCAGCGGGATCAGAACTTGCCACTCCTGCCAGGACAGCTCAGCAGCAACAGAGATTTTCCATCAGCTTCGGAGGCAAATCTGTTATAGCAAAAATGATGATTGTAACAGGCATGCAAATGAGTAAAGTCATTTAATCTAGATTGGCAGCATCTTAATTACAGAGTGCGATCAACCTTTTTGACCGCGCAAATTGCCTACAAAAACTTAGCAGAAAGCTTGAGGGCACATCGAGCAGAGTTGAAGAGAGCTGTGAGGAGAGGGAACTCTTAAGGTCAATTTGAAGGTATGAGGTGGCATCAGCCTCCAAAACTTGAGTCCCCAAGCAAGATGGCGATTTGAGCATCCTCCTCCTCGCGGGGATCCCATTAACCAGCAGGCATCAGGCTGCAAGGCTCTGAGACCAGCAGGGGTAAAGATGTGTGTGATCTGGTTACAACTCAGGGTGCTCACAGGGCACCCTGAATGAGGGAGAAGCAGGGAACTGCTGGTACTGCACGCTGTGTTACGTCACGTCCAGGCTGCTTTTGCTTTCTGAAGTAGTCGGCTGTTGCGCATCTGTCTCCCAGTGCTGCTCTCAGTCTCTGTCATCACAAAACCACTGCCTGGTAGTTTCTGTTCTCTCTCACCTGTTAGCAGGGTGTGTGAGGTATGATGCAACGCTAGGCAAAAGACCAACAGCTTCCGGGTTTTAGCCCCAAACCAGCCTTCAGTCCCAGGACACAATGCATGCGAATGCAGCAGTGTAACCACCCGGAGCAACACCTGCCCTTTGACTCATAATTTCGCTGTCTGCAGTGGCCTTGCATCACAGCGCCCCTTTGCCTTGCCTGACCACCACCACACCAACCTGCAACTACCTTCACACCTGGCAAAATCAGGACTGCTCTTGGGACACTAGACCTGGTGGCACTGCTGCCACTGCTGCCGAAGCTCCGTCACAGAGATGCCACCAAGGCAAAAGAGCAACCTTGTCCTGCAATGTTGCACAGACGCCTGCAGCAAAACCACCACTGCCAGCCAGTGTCTGTGTCCAAGGAGAGACAGGTGAACCAGCACTAGACCATGGCAGAGCAACCTCACAATTTGTGGGTCTTCCCTCCTTAGTTTATTCACTGAATGTCCCACATCTGAGTCCCAGTAAGAGATGTGATTGTTTGACTGGGCACTCCAGGCCAGGTGATGTCTGGCACGTTCAAGGCTTTGTATTGCAGACTTTAAACTCAACATAATGGAAGATTTCTTGGAATTTTCCACTAGCTGCAGAGGAGAGTTTAGTCTAAATCCTTGTAGTTCCTTTTATGTCTCTCTTCAGGAGCCACCCTAAAATTACTAACATCAACCCTGTTAAAAATACTTTGATTCCTCGTGATACTAGCTACTGAATTTTGTGACTTGCAGCTAATGCTCTGTACCTGGAACGAATCCCTTCCTTGTTCCCAGGATAAGGAAGTAATCTCAAAAGCTTTTGAATAAGCCCACGCTGTGCAGATTTCAGGCGGAGGCACACAGAAGAGCCCTTGCAGATGTATTCAGTACAAAACTGCAGACAGAAGCTGTTGTCTGAAATAACATCTAAGTGCTTTTGTAGCAGAAGTAACATATTTATGTTGTCATAATTCTTGCACATTTATCTTTTGTCTTTGGCTTCCCCTCCACTGCCTGCGTCTGTGCAGCTCTTTCAAAAATCCTGCTACCAAAGAGCAGTCTCTTTAATTACATCCATTTTTCTCATGGCACCTGCCTTTCCTTTACATTTCCACATACAGATCTGGCTCCTCCTTTTACTTTTTGTCTCTCCCTTCAGCCGGGACAACCAGGCTGGAGTGACCCACACAGCCCGGAGCTTAGGTTCCTCTTGTGGCATCAAAGACAGTCTTGGGGATCCTGCGTTGTCCCACATATTAGAAGCAGCACAGTTGCCTCCCATGGCCTTTTTCTAAGATACAGCTTTTCCCCTTGCACCTTCTCCTCAAGCCATGAGCCTGGGAACACACAGAATCATAGAAACCCTTGGGATCATCGAGTCCAACCATCAATGCTACTCTACAAAGTTCTCCCCTAAACCATTTCCTAATGTCCAGTCTAAACCTACCCTGTTGCAGCTTGAAGCCATTCCCTCTTGTTCTATTGCTAATTACCTGTGAGAAGAGACCAGCACCAACCTCTCTACAATGTCCTTTCAGGTAGCTGTAGAGAGTGATGAGGTCTCTGCCTCCTCTTCCTCAATCTATCTCAAGAGTCCCAGCTCCTTCAATCGCTCTTCATAAGATTTATTCTCCAGGCCCTTCACCAGCTTTGTTGCCCTCCTCTGCACTTGCTCCAGCACCTCGACACCTCTCTTGTATTGAGGTGCCCAATTTCATCTAGCACTTCATCCTGAAACAGGAAAGAGGAGCACGCACCACCCCTTTGTAACCCCTGCAGAAAAGATATTATCCATCCCCATCACAATCGGGCCTTGGCCAAGGGAAAGCAGGAGGTCTGCTCCAGGAAAGCACAAGTTTTGCTCCTTTAAGGGCAGCCGGGGGGGCTGGAGGGACCCGGGGGGCTGCCTGAGGGGCTGCCTGAGGGGCTGCTGTCCGGGCACCCCCGGCCGCCCCCTCTGCCCCTTCTTGCTGTGCCCCCGCGCTGACTCGGCCCCAGCTGCAGGCGATGCTGGCCCGGCCCAGGTGGCTCCAGTAAGGATTTGAGGGCGGGCTCGCTGGTTCTGCTGGTTTCCACCTGCGCGGCCGCAGGGGGTGAAGGGCCCCGGGTCCGGCTCGGCCATTCGGGTGCTCCCCGGCAGAAAGGGCTGTCGTTAGGGCTCGGCTCCGCTGTGACCTGGAGGTAAGGCCCGGAGGGGGGGGCGGCTTCCCGGGGCCGAGGGCCCCGGTGCCCGGCGGGCTCAGGGCCTGGGCCGCGGCCGAGGGCCGGGCTTTGGGGACGCGCGGGCCGTGCCCGGCCCCACTAGATGGCGGCAGCTCCTCAGGTTTGTGCGTGCGGTGTGGAAGAGGCGGAGGAGGCGGCTTCTCGGGGGGAGTTGTGAAGGGAGCTCAGCGCCTCCGCGCCCGGCCGTGTTCGGGGCCGGCCCCGGCCCGGGGGGGTGCGACTGGCAACGCTGCTGGGGGGTTCCCTTCAGAGCAGGGGGAGGCTGAGGACCGCGGGTGTGTTAGTCCTCCGATAAACCCTCCAGCCCAGCGCTGAGTGCATCGCAGCCCGCCTCGGCTGCGGGTGTCCCCGGGGCTGGCGCGGCCTGCGCTCTCCCGGAGGAGGCCGAGGAGCAGGGCCCTGAGCTGCATCAGGTGTGTGTGGACGTGGCCGAGGAGCAGGGCCCTGAGCTGCATCAGGTGTGTGTGGACGTGGCCGAGGAGCAGGGCCCTGAGCTGCATCAGGTGTGCGTGGACGTGGCCGAGGAGCAGGGCCCTGAGCTGCATCAGGTGTGTGTGGACGTGGCACCTACCGGGGGCTCTGGCGGAGCTGCAGCCCCCCTGGGTTTGCAGCTCATGTGCCCCAAAGGCTTCAGCAGCTCTGGCTGTTGTCGCTGAGACTTTTGCTGTATTCAAAATAAGTCTTTTGGATGTCAGCAGTGCCCAAAGCTGGAATGGGAAGTAGATTTGGGGACAGAATCCTGATTCGGGACAGGGTAATTAACTCCCACCTGTTTAGGGCAAGCAGTATTGTATCCTAACCCTGCACAGGCTGGGTGAGTCCTTTCTCTTGCCCTTTGTTGTGCAGATCAACCTATTTAAGGATTAAGGGCCCTTTCCTAGGTGAGGCTGCCTGGGTTCAGCAGCTAATGGGACCAGGAGAAATGTGTGTGTAGGATTCACAGTCTCCTTTGAAGCACACAGCCAGTGGTAAGAGGAGAGGGAGTTTTACAGCTGTCTGTGGCCACCGTAAAATTCTCTGCTGTGTAACAGGCTACTCCAAGGTTATTCTAATTATGCTGCTTGGTCCTGGGAGAACTTGTAGATACAAAATTCATCAGACTTGCCTCCTGTCCTTCCCTGGAGTGGCACTTCATTGGGGGCTGTGCCCTGATACTGCTTTAAGCAAATGTGGCTTTACTCCTGCAGGGACTTGGTATGTGGCTTCACCAAAGTAGCAGCTGCTGACTGGCCACAGTTTGACCAAAAATTCATGTGAAATTAGTGACAAAGCATAAAAACACTCTTCTGTTATTTGCTGCTTTTCAAATGGACCCTTGATATGTGCCACGTGTTGTGTGAACCCTGGATGTGTTCAGCTGTGTGAAATCAGTCCTGGCTAAAACCTTAACTCCTGCAGATGCAGCAGAATTGTTGTGTTACTCTATTTATAGACAGGATATAAATGACTTGATTGAAGGTCAGGTGAGAAAGTTGTGGCAAAGCTGTGAAGTAAATAAGCACTTGATTCATGAGCAGTGGCAAGGAGAGGGAGGACAGCTGTGTTACCTCAGACATCTTAATTCCCTGTCCACCACTGTTGCCCTTAGATTAGTCCCTCCCTTTTGCACGCTCGTTTGTGCCTCTGGTGTGCAGTGCACATGCTCTTCTCCTTTCCCAAGCTGCAGAGAGCGTCCCTTTCCTACTAAGGCACGATGCGTTCATGGGAGTGAGTGTTTCTGAGTGTTTGCCTGCAGTGTTGCATCAGTTGGGCGCAACGCTGGGAAGAGAGCAGCCCCAAAATCTTTCATTTCTGGTTGGTTACAGATTTGCTGGGAAGCTTTCAAGAACTGGGTGATTTTCCTAACGCCTGATGTTTCAGACTTGCTGGTGTAGCAGAGTTCACAGTCACTTGGGCACCTCTAGGAGTTAGATCAGATGATGGTTACCCATAGTTCTTGCTATTGTCGTTCCTAAAAAATGGAATGTGCTTCATTGCAGGTCCGTTTCCTGGAAGCTGTGCCTTTTGCTGTAACACTTCCCTAGTGTTAGAGGTGGCAGGCTGCATTTCCAGTAGTCCACGTACAAGACAGCACAACCTGTGACTTAAAGATGTGCAATGTTCCATTTGCTTGTCTTATTGTAGCTCTCCAGAGGGTGTCTCTTCTATGATGCTTCTCACACTGCTGAAGTGCTCGCCCAGCCATGCTGGTGGGGCTTGTTCATGATTCTGCTTTTCGTGGAACAGTCCTGCAAAACTGGGGACAACTATTTCCTGGAGTTCATGTACATTCAACCCCCTTCCCGTATACACTTCAGTGCAATTTAATTGAGATGTGAATTTTAACCTTTTTCTGAAATGCCATTGTCTTTCTGCTTTCCTAATATCGCGTATGGAAATGTGGTTGTCTTTTGGATGCAGTTACCTAGAGCCGGTGACTTTCTGGAAGACAAAAGGGAGCTTGTTAACAGTTACCTCTGTGCTTAATTAATGGTCTGATGTGGTGGTGTGGAAAGGCTCCCTTCTGCCCACGGCAGTTCTGTTACTGCAGTGTGTCACAGCGGACCCAAACCTGCCCTTTATGTCGGTGCTCAAACGGTAACTGTGCTTGATGCGGACACAAGTGGGATGAATATTGGTAGCGTACATGTAGCTCTTGATTCCCCTTGTGTGTCTGTTCTGTGAAATGTTTGGAGGGCTGAGCAAAGGAAAGGAATTAGGATAGTGAATTTGAGGCCTTTATTTGAAGTCAAATGACTGGAATTAAATGTGACCTGTCTGAAAGACAACCTTGTTTCCAAAAAGTGCATGGGGAGCTGAGATCAGAAGACACATTACAAACATTGCAGTAGCATAACTTGAGGCAAGTGCAATCATTTACTTGACTAATGAATCCCCTGGGCTGCTAGCAAGAGAGCAAATCTCTCATTCATCTTCTTAATTTAATAAGCAGAGGGGTTGGCCTTAAGGGTAAATGAAATGCATAGTGATCCTATGAATGTTTCAGCAAATTGATGTACAATAAGATAAGGGAGATCCAGCAAATGGCTTACTTTACTCTGAGAGGCTGTCAATGGGGTTTAAGGGAAAGGGAGAGAAGCTAGAGCTGATAGCTCTGCGGAGCGCTCTCTGCTGTGTTTCTCTCCCGATATCTCTGGTTTGTGCAGGCTGGAACACAGGATTTCTGTTAGGGTATCATCTACAAAAGTAGCGCCTGTTGTGCTTGGTGCTGCGTGTCAGACAGCCACCAGAGAGATCAGAGCTTGCAGAGCTGCGCAGCCTGTGAAAGGCTGAGCAGGGAATGCAGCAAACAACCTGCTGCTGTTTTGACATGCCTGTATGTCCACACAGGGAGTTGTTGCTCCTTAGAAAGGGTCATGGAAGAGCTGGAGGATGCCTGTGCGTGTGGGAGCTAATGAGGCTTACTCCTGTCTTTCATGCTCTTAATTACTTCAGAGAAGAAATCAATGGTGTGAAACAATGAAATGCTTTAACGGCTGGAACAAGTGATTGTTGGTTCTGCCATCACAGCGATTACTGTGTGGTCACCTGAGTGTTCTGCATTAGGGAAACTGAGGCAGAGATGAGGTTGTGCTATTGCTACAGATAATAAACATTTTAGTATAAAAATAAAAACAGGGTAAGGAAGGTTCAGACACGTGATAAATTTGGTAGTTTAAAAAAGAAAAAACAATACACAACAAAGAAAAACCCCGGAAGGGTTTAACTTCAATTAAACCATGGATGATATAAAGTGACTTTTGGGAGGCTGGCTGAAGAATAAAGAAGTTGTAAACGGCAGTGCTTGTTCTTGGCTATTGTTTGAGAGAGGATTAGATGGTCCATTGCTATTGAGTGTAGTTTAGTGTAGTTCATTATTTACCATTATTTACAATTTTCCAAGGACCTTTATGATGAACGTAAAATATGGAGCAGAAAACTGAGCTGAATCATCAAAAAATTACTGGCTTTTGACATGTCCTATATTTCGGAGTTCTTGAAATCAAACTGGATGGTCAATGAAGGTTAAAGAAGGTAAAATATACAGATATAATGAAGTTCATGTATTGCGGTGCAATCTGAAAGAATTGCATTTGTGAACTCTGAATTCGATCGGCTGGAAGCTACAGAACATGGATTGAAGTTACCAAACTTCATGTATATGCATTAGTATAGTTCTGTGTTAGAGTAAGCTGGTTTATAATGGAGTGCTTTTGGATTCTGGCCAGCATTTGTCAGGCTGCTCTTCTGGAGCTTGGTGACTTTAAGAATAAAGTGTAGCAAATTACCTCTTTTAATTGAGGTAAATAGTTGTGCTGCGCTGAACAAGACGTTGGCAATGCTGTGAGCAACATCGTTCTATTTTCGCGTTCAAGTTGCGGTTCTGCACACATCGAGGGTTGAAGACCTTGAAAATCTGTGTTGCAGCATTTATGCTGGCACAAAGCAAAATTCCTCAGAAACACAGGGTTGGTGACTGGATTTGCTGTAAACACACGTGGGTTCTTCTCACTTGGGCATCAAGCGAAGAGCCAGCTCTCGTGTCCTGCTGGTCCCCAGTCGGTCACCAGCAGAGCTGCCAAACGCAGCAGAGCTGCACGGTGCCTGCCCCTCTGCAACCTGTTCAGTGGCCGCTGTGGGTGCCATGTGCAAGGTGCTCCTGCGTCAGGACACAGGCACTTTTGGGGTGTGGGTGGCTTAGTGCTGTAACAAAGGAAACTTGACTGTAGTTGTATGAGATGCATGTTGTAGGAAATATTTTTATTGACGGGAGAGAAAACAGTGACCAGCTGTTGGGGTTTCTGTGAGCTAGGGTGGGGGGAAGCTTTCAAAGGGAATATTTGCACTTCCACTGTGGTTAAGTAAGAGGCTTGATGTTAAATGGTCTGTGCTGTCAAGCCTGTCAAGGAACTAAAAGGTTTAGGCAGATTCGTTGTGGTCAGATTCAGTGGTCAGAGCTACTGCTCCTTCAGGAGCAGACGGTACTGGGGGATGAAACCATCCCATCTGGGTGTGCAGTGTCGCTCCCTTAGGTGCTTCCTCACCTGGTCAGTGAAGGCCAGATCCATCCCCGAATTGGACTTAAGACATAGGAGCACTATTAGCATAGGAAAAGGAAAGAGAAGTGTCCTGATTCTGTAGCTGGGATGCAGAGGATGTGGATAAAACAGAGGCTGGCCAGAAGGCCCTGTGATTTGGAGCACTACTAAGGTCTTGTAGGTCATCTGTTCACTGCTTTAGCTGCTGCACCTTCTTCCATTCTTGAGGCAGGACTAGTTTTATCAAAGGAACAACTGGGAGCGAGGGACAGGACATGCTGTGGCTGAGCCAGAGGGACAATTCATTCCTACTGGAAGAGGGTAGGTTGTGTAGGTCTGCCCTTGCGCCTAGTTAAGTCTAGCCCTCCCCTTTCTTGCAGAGCTCATCAGATGCGTTGAGCTGATGCATTTTGAACTAGCAAAGTTATCCCTTTTGGGGGTAACCCAATAGATACTCTAGTTCTGGGTGCAAGTCACTGGATGAGGGACTTAACCTTAACCTGCCCTCCTCGGCTTGCTTCTTGGTGAGCATCTCAAAGCTGCTTGCTGGTGTTACTTCGGCCAGCCCAGCTCTTTGCTGCTGTGGCCTGTTTTCACTTGAGAGTGATTTTTGTGCTGGTGTACTAGAATAATGGATATTTTTTGGCTGTACTGCTTGCTGTCACTTCCTCCCTGAGAATCTGAGCACCACTTAGCTGTGTTAGATGGGGAGAACAAGGAATGGAACCATGGACCTGGTTCAGCTCCACATGCCGGTGCCTGGATAATGCTGCGGTTTTTGTGTGGACCTGACGAGCATTGGGGTGAGAGGCCAGCAGGCTTGGCTGAGGCATCAGATCATCAGTTCCCAGTTTGGTGTGCAGAGCTTACTCCAGACTGGGAATTTGTTATCGAACTGGTGTCAGGCTTACAAGAAATAAACCCTTCCTGCTGACAGACGCCAGGCTATCAGCAAACCTCATGGACCCCCCGTGTCCCATCTCCCAAGCACCTCTCTTGCTGTGCTGCCTCTTTGCAGAACCGAGAAGCATCTGGATTTGCGTGCTCGGCTGTCGAGTGTGGCTGGCAAGGGAGTGACTCTGGAGAAGCTTGCCTGGAAATGGAAGAGCTGAATGATAGGGGTGTGCAAGTGCTGCAGTACCAGCCAGAGTCTGAGTTTGCATATTCCTGTGTCTCTGAGGGTGGCCAGTGCCAGATGCATCTGAGAGAGGTGCCAGAAACTCCTTAGTGTTGTTCTTTTAAAATGTCAAACTTTTCTATCTGCTCCACGGAGTAATGAGATGTTTCATGTCTTCAGCTGAGCCTCCATATTAGAAATGGTAGCTCTGTACCTTGTTCCAGATCTCACGGGGTTTCATTTGGCCAGAAGTCCAAACCTCTCCTGTAGTCCTGCCCCAGGAGGTTTAGCTTTAATGCATTTATCTGTGTGTCCAAGGAGAAGGGAACATTTCTGTTTTTACAGATGGCGTGGATTCAGGAAATCCAGTCAGCTGGTGTGGATCTGGAAACCATTCTGCCCTTATTAACACCCTCCGATGATATAAACAGAGAATCCCCAAAGCAAGGAGCAGTCTAAATAAAACCCCAGGCCAAACCAGAACATCTAAGGTGTGCCAGATCTTGCCTCAGGGAAAGAGAGAGGATGGGAACTGCCAGGAAGGGGGAGATCTTAATTTCTAAGAGAACAGCCCCATGATTAAGGAAAATCTGTACTCATGCCTCTCCCAGGAGGGAGAGAGGAGAGCTGAGGGAGGGATATCCTGGGGAAAGGGCTTTTCTCTGCCACTGCCTTGTCTCTTCTCTTGGAAATGACTGGCAAGATCTAAGCCAGAGATTGTCTTAAGACAGAGGCTGGAGGCCAGAAAGCCTTTATAGATCTGAGGCTGTATTTGCTGTCTGCCTCAGTTTCCTGTCTGTAGCACAGGAAGAGCAACTCAAAATACCCAGCTGCTGAGCAGCATCTAGTCCCGAGGTCTTGCTGTATGGCATGTCCTTCCTAGGTTGGGGAGGGAGATCTGGTGGCTGCAGGTGTGTTACAGCAGGGGTTGGGGATGTGCCACTTGCCGCTGGGGAGGGGGCTACAGCTCAGGATGCATCTCTGCTGTGTGCCCGCAGCCTGACTGGTGTTTGTAGTGGGGAGTGGGCTGCGGAGCAAAGTTACCTTCAGTGGAGTGTTCAAGAGGCAGTTCCTGTGTCCTGCCAGACGGCCTGGGACAGTTCTTCCAGGGCTGACATGTCCAGCTGAGAGAGATGAAGGGGCTAGAAAATGCTGTGATGCAACTTTGAGAGCTGAAATAAAAAAGACTTCCCTCCTTGTTTTCTTCTACCGTCTTATCTCTTTCTGCTTTTCTTTTATCTCTTTTTATTGGTGTCTGTTCTTTCCCTGTAGCTCCCAGTGTAAGTAAGAAAGAATTTAATATGCTGAGACAGGAGAGAAGTTGTTCCATGCGTTGCAGATGCACAACATGTCTTCATTAACTCCCCATGACATTCAAAATAGCTGGAGATAAAGACAAACTAAATCTGGGAAGACAAATATAAATACTGTTCCCGCTGCCCCCCCGCCCCTGCACAGCTCACCCCCCGAGGGCACGCTTTCAATTACCGAAGATGAATGGAGCAAAGCGCTGCGGGTTTCGGGATGCTTCGAGTAGCGCTGCCCGCTGCTGCCGTCAGATGGCCCCACACTTCACGAAATCTGCTCCCTGCCCAGGGTCCAGCCCGGAGATGCTCCGTGGGATCTGCAGTCCCTCCTTTCCCTGGTGGGGCGGTGGTTTGCAGGCAGAGAGGGCTGGCAAAGCCCTGAGCAGGCATTGCTGCATTTCCCGCATCTGTGCTGTCTCTTCTTGACCTCCTGAGGTGCCTGGAAGGGAAGACCTTGGTGTTTAAAGCACTAGATGAGTGAGGTGTTAGGCTCGTTCTCCACCCTGCTGCGCAGCTGTGAGCAAGCGAAGTAGCTTCTCCCTGGGTTTGGGAGACACTGTGCATGTGGTTGCTTCTGCCCTCCAGCAAGTCTAGATGGCCTTATAAAGAGCTTAAGGCTCCAGTTAGCTTCTGTTTTGCTGAGTATAAGCTTGAGTAGTTGTTCTGTGTGCCTGTGGCCACCCTGGCCTGTCTCCCCGGCACACAGAGGGTTGGGTCTCAGAGCTGTGCTGCTGTATGAGGTGACCTGGTGTGCTAAGGCAGTGCAGGTGCAGAGGGTCTCATGGTGGAATTTGTTTGACACAGGATCCAGTGCTGTAAAATGACCATTAGTGTGCTGTGGGTCTCGTTCAGCCGTTGCTTATGAGTCCATATAGGGCTTCATAATTCCTGGAGATCTGGACTAGAACTTGAGGTTTTCTTGGGGGAGAAGTCTCCCTGCCTTGGGGTTTGCAGCTGCATGCCCAGTACACCCCAGCTTGCTCTGACTCGAAGGTGTGCAAAGAGCTGCTCTTTCATGCATCCTTTCCTATACTCCACCAGACTCAAACTCCATTCAAGCTTAACTGGCGTGGAAGTCTGTCTGTGATCTCTCAGAGCTTTTCTATTGCTGCAGAGCTGCAAGAGTTAGGGTGAGCTCAGATTACTGTGAGCTGGGACGAGCAGCTTCCCAAGGAAGGACTTGCCATCTCTTTCCATTATAGTCTTTTCAGTTCCCTACCTCTCCCTGCACAGCAGATGATTATCTCGCAAAAGCATTCTGGGTTTTTTTTCCTGTGTAGTTCAAATTATCCTTTCCTAAGTGCATTACCTTGCATTTGTCTGCACTGAACTTCATCTGACTTCATGCTGCCCATCCACCTAGCTTTGTTAAATGTAATTGAAATTGAGTTTGGGCTGGGGGGGAGGCCTGGGGTCGATGCAGCAGAAAAGCAGAGGCTTGTGCTTCCAGGACTGAAGAAATATTGTGAGCTATTGCTGTTGTTGAGTGAGTCCTGTTAAATCCAGTTGTGTTCATGTTACAGCAAATTAAGTGAACATCAGAAAAGGCAGGGCAGAACCTCGTCTCTGCTACATCAGACTTAAAACTAGAGTAACTGAACAGCCTTCCTTGTGTGGATTCACGTTTCTTGCTCCTTTGGCTGAGGTCAGAATCTGTCCCTTGGAAATTGTCTAGAAATGGCAACTTCTTTCTTTCTCTAGTAGAAGCAGAGAGCAAAATGGGGACTGTTACCTCGTGTCAGAGGACACAACCCCCGAGGGTTCACTGCAGCCCAAGCAGGAATCTGGACACAGTTTTCTCATTAAGAACAGTGTCTGCTTCCAAGGACTTGAGCAAGTTCATCTACACGAATAAGCTGGTGAATAGTCTTACAATTTGTTCTGCTTGTTTCATTGTTTAAATTACTCCAAGTAACTGGCTAATGGTAAGAAGTTAAGCTTTTAATAGGAGTAGTGGGGGTAAAGCCACAAACTACTGTTAAAATGAAGCTCCTTCTTGTGAATAGTATTGTACAGTCCAGTAGACTCTGCAACAGCAGGGGCTGTAGTTGGTGGCCCAGGCAACACCTTTCCATCCCATGCTGATAGAAGGCTTTGTGGTGTAAGGTGGCATGCTGTTGGGAAGGACCCAGACCTGCCTTTGGAAAAGTGAGCTCAACGCTTACCTGTAGCTGGTGTGCAGATCACATGAGATGATGTATACACAGTTGGGTTTTTTTGCAAGGAGTCTGTCAGAAATAAATGCAGAGTTGAGGTTCTCCCTACTGCTGCCAGCAGAGGAAGGCATTTCAAAAGGTGCTTCTCTATTCCCATGCTTCTCCTTGTAGGAACAGTAGCTGTAAATCACCCACTGAAACGCTGTCACCAGCTTGGTGCTGGAACTTGGACAGTGGGATGTTGAACCCCCTTTAGACTCGTGTAGTCTGGGATTTTTAAGCCTTGCAGCCCCGCTGTGAGGAAGGGGTTGTGTCATCGTCCTGTATGAACAGAGCAGACACCTGAAATGGGGTGAGGCTCTGGTTCGATCAGCTATCCAGCACCAACAGAGGTGAAGCGGAGGGGAGACTGTGGGTGATACGAGTTGTAAGTACTCTGCTTGTCTTGCAGCAGTGGCCAGCCAAGCTCTGCTGAAGATCTCCCTGTGGTTCCCTGTTCTGCCTCACCTTTCCCTTTGTTGGTGCTTTGTGGTTCTGTTCCTCTCTCCTCCCTGTGTTCCTTTTAATAGTTTTATTGCCTTAGTGGGGTTTTTCCCTCCGTCAGTTCCTGTAGCTCACACGATGAACAGCTCTAGCATCCCTGTACATGACTAGCAGCTTCAGGTAACATTTATTGGCAATTAAATGAGATTCTCCTCCCCCACCCTGCCCCTTTGTTGAATGAATCTAAAAAGGCTTTTATGGATGGGGGGGGAAGCAGGAGGGAAATTAAAAGGGTTCATAAAAGTGAATTTTAAGAAAAGCCTAATGAAGGAAATGAACCTCCTGAGAGATCAAAGCTGAACCTGCTGTGCCAGTGCCGAGAGTTTAGGCTTTTTCTTATGTTTCCCCTGGCAGGAAAGCACATGCACAAATATTTCTTCCATCAGCTTTAACTCTTCAAGTCCTGTGGGGTTGGCATTAATGGCTTGTTTCTGTTTTGTCTAGTGCTTGGGCTCAACTGTTTCATTAGAAATTAGCTTACGTGAAGCTTCCTTTCACTTATGGAGAGGATTGGGCATCCCCAAGATCCATCAGGCCCAGCGCTGTAGGGATGCCACCTCTGCTAAGAACCGGGTCAGCTCTGAGCTTCATTTCATGGCATTGCTCCTGCCTCTTGGTACAGTGGACTATGAGGAAAACCATAGAGTCGTTTAGGCTGACAAAGACACGAATGCTGTCCCAGGTAGGAGGTATGAAGGCAATACCCCCCCACTGCCCTGGTTGCCAGCTCTGTCTCATGAGGGAGATGGTATTTGAAGGGGGGAAATGGCTAATCACCGGGTCACAGTAACTTATGGAAATGTTATGAAGTCTTAAAATTCCATTTTCCTTAAATTAAAAAAATAGGGGGCTCTCTACAGGCTCTGAGGGGGATGGAAATGTTGACTGAGTTGCATATAGGGGAAGTTCCATTAATCATGGAAAGCAAACTGAAGGCTCTTAATTTTAACCAATTTTTGTAGGCTAGACTCCCCATACCCGTAATTTTTCCATTACACATGTAATCTCCTTTCTGAAAAGAGCTAGGTTTGTTTAGCATCAATTTTTTGGTTGTTGTGGGTTAAAGACTGGATGGTTCAAATTTGTCAGGGGCTGGGTCTGGTCTCCTCTCCTCATCTCGTCACTTGTCACCCTTGCACAGGTCCCAAGGCTCTTTTAAAGTGTTTCCATGTGTTTGAGAATAGAATGAAAATGGGGCTGCAGAGAGTGCCTTATGCACTCGCAGCTTCCCCGAGTGCTAATGAGGAACATATTGGCAGTAAGTGGCTGAGTAGAGCAGTATAACAGGAACAACAACTTGCACGCAGCCTTATTTATTGCAGGCCTGTTTCTCGGAGAGAGGGAATGTCAACCTGGATTTGGACTTTCACCTAATCTTCTCTGAAAGTACCCAGAGATATTAAGTGGCCACCTACTCAGCTGCTGGACTTCAGTTTAAAAGCAGATCCAAAAGCCTGCTTCTATGAAAGCAAATTGCTCGCAGGCGCAGTGGTGGCTGAAGGTCATGGCCATAAGCCTCAGGCTCTGTATAAAACCTTTGGACTTCATACTTTTGTGTGCAAGCTGGGGTGATTTTGCCGTGGTTGGAGTGCTGCTGGTGCAGAGTTGGTGGCAAGGCCAGTAGGAATCATGTCCCCGTCCTCTACTGAGGTGTGGTATTAAAGGTACTACAAGAGAGCTAGCTAGAGTGCAGTCTTCCCAGAACATAGCCTAGGGGGAAAAAAGGGCTCTCTTGTGTCTGCATGTCATGAAACAGCCCTTCTGGCTTCCACAGCAGCCTGCTTGAGCAAGGAAAGGAGGAAGAAAACAACAGGGACCAAAGCCCAAATTCAGTGCTGTGCACCCAGACCCAGGGAACTTCATGGACATGTACATGCCCGTGGTCAGAGCATGATTTTTCAGATTGGCCTGTTGCTTTTAACAGTAGTAACACTGCTTGAATGGCCAAAAGGGAAGATTCACCCATGGACCAGCTTGTGTTGCGTTGCTCAGTCTCCTTCAGCTCTTTGTCCTGTTTGAACGCAGTGTTCGTAGCACAGTCTGCTGTGGGCGCTTCGCTGTAGTGCCCTGTTCTCTAGTAATACTCCTTCCTTTATACAGAAAGAAATGAAATGTTCCTGCCTGCTAATATGTCTCTATTCATAGGAAAAGCTGGAGGTGTCTCATAGACCAGCTCCCCTCTGCTGCTGGGGTGCTTCCAGGAATCCACAGCAGGATTGAATTTGGCCCGGTGAACATTTTTACACTTAAACATGAGTCAATAACTAGCTTTTTAATCATTAGTTGCATGTTGATTCATGATGATCCGTGTGCATCCTAATGACTTGATTTAAGTATCTTTGAACCATGTTTTCTCTGCTCTTTTCCATCTACCCTGATCCAATCAAAGCCATGATGGAGAGCACTTTGCCTTTTACAGTGCTGACTGGGTAGCAGTTAGTTGACAGTTACAGCAACCGCAAACCAGTAGACAGCTTTAGAGGAGTCTTCTTTAAGGTGAACAGAGGAAATTTTAAAAAAGACTTGAGTACTTTATGAACTGGCTGACCCAGCTGCTTCAATAGTGCAAAATTGACTGATTTACCCTGGTTGAGAACTTCACCCTCTGCATTAAATTACTCAAATTACTGTGAATATTGCAAACTACAGTCAGTCCCTTCCTGCCAAGGGATGAGCTCATGATTCCTCACTTGTCTTGCGAGGGTTATGATGACCTAACCAGGACCAGAGATTCAAGCACTTGCGGCTCCTTTTGACTGCTGTTCGTAGCAGGAATGGCGACTTCTCTGCAGACCACCGCTTTAGCAGCAGCGGTGTGGGAAGGACAGCTCCTTTGTTCTCCCTGGAGTTGGAGGAATCTTAGCAGCACGTGTGTGAGTGGCGTGGGGTCTAAAGGCAAGTCCATCAGTGTCTGGTCATGTTATCTGGCTGGTAGAAGGTGATTTCTGATTCTGCGCTTAGTCTGGTTCCCAGTATTGCAAACAACGTAGCTTCCCCTGGGGCTGGTCGTTCCCATTCTAACCAGGTAGGAGTTCTGTCCCTGCACAAGCTTGCTTATTTGCCTCTCAGACTTTTTCCTGCTTATGCAGGGAATGAGGGAACTGAAGCATAGCCATCACCTCACTTATGCTGAAAAACCTTATAGTGAAGGAGGAAGCTGGCTCAAATTGAAGCAGATGCTATGTGGGAACAATTACCTGAGAGAAACTCTGGGAGGGAGTGGAAGAGATAATGAAACACCTAGGGATTTGGGAGTCAGCTTTCCAAGGAGCAGAGGGGTTAGCAGTTTAGAGCTGGAGCCTGCAGCTGTGGTGAGAATCAGCTTCCCTTTCTCTCTGCTCCTCCTTTTTCCCCTCTTTCCTGCCCCCGGCTCAGGGGATGGAGGAGAAGGTGACCTTTGGAGCATGAGTCACATTGCCAGCGAAGAACCCCGGCTGCAGTGGTGCTGGGCTCGAAATGCAACTTGCTGAGCTCAGCTGCTGCCTGCAGCCCTGGCCAAGGCAAACAGCCGGTGTGGGGGCTGCAGCAGGAATATCGCTGGGTCCTGACCCAGCTGCGTGTCAGCAGAGGAGCACTCTCCCTGCTAGATGGGACGTCACTGTCGCCAGATCCAAAGCAGCGTGAGCTCTAGGTGGATGTGAACTTTAATGCCCTCCGACTCCAGGAGAACAAGAGCAGGATGGGTGCCCAGAAATCATCCAGCCGTGGATTCCCTGGAGTTTGAGGCTTAGCTAGTTCCCCTCCCCTTTCTCTTCTCCTGCAGGCAAGCACTCCTGTTCCATCAGCTCATCTGAAAGGGCCAGCGTGGTTTTCAGTTTACCTACATGGCTTCCAGCCCTGTTGATGGGGGATTTAGCTTATGTGTTAATAGCAGGCTGAGCTGGGAGGACCAGAGGTTGAATAACACTCGCTGGGTTTCTGTACCTGTCCTGCCAAAAGCCCACTATTAGTTAAGGCTGTTTCTATTCAGTCCAATAACAAAAACAGTTTGGACAAATCATCATTCCTGCAAAACAGCCTGTGCTGCTCAAAATGACTTCTTGTGTCAGGTTAGGCAACAGCAGTAGCTCAGTGGTGCAAGCAGCAACCTTTGCCCTTGCAGTGCACCTGGAAGTAAAAATAGGGCCAGTTTTTGGCAGCTGAAGGCCCCCAAGAGGTGCACTCTCATCTCAGAGCCTTCATCCCAGTTTGGATTTAGCCTCGTTGTCCCCTCCATCCTTCTGTGCTTCAGTTCCTTTCTGTGAGTCTGAAGGGAGAAACGCTGATTGCCAGGGAGCTGGGTGCTTCAGCTTCTCCTCTGTGGTGCCTTTGACTTCAGAGCCTAGTTTGCAGTTTTGCTGCCAGTACTGAAAGGCTTTCATGGGGCTGGCTGTGGGTAACACTGCTTCCTTCTGAGCTGTGGATCTCTTGAGCTGCTAGTAGAAAGTTCAAGTGTGAAAGATGGCTGATTTACAAGAGATGGGCTATGGCCCAGAGGTTAGATGGATTGAGAGACAAAGAAAAGCATACCAGGGAATTGCTGAAACCACTGGTTTTCAACCTGTGGTTTGTGACCACTTCGAAGGAGTTGCTAAGAAATTTTTAGAGCAACCTGTCATCAGTGTGCAGATATCAGCTGTGTGGAGGAGAAACCTGTGTTTTAGGAGCTTGACTAATAATACAAACACCCACTTCAACAGTCTCAGGCTGTAATATGAATTTTTATGTAAATGTTGTCAAAGCTGTAAAGTCCTCAATGCAGAGAGCTTCATCTTGTGTACTGTAAACCCAAGTAAAATGAGATGTGTATGATTTGCTTCTTTCTTCTGTAGTTTAACCCATACCGAGGGGTCCAGGAGTGCTCTGTTTTTAAGCCAACGTGCAATTTGGCCCAGTCATCTGTGGCTTCCATTCTCCCATTTTAAATCTTAAGCATAGACTATAAAAGCTACATTGGGTGCGTGCTGGAGGATGTTTGAAATACGACTTTACAATACAGGAGATTACACTCATTTTTCTCAGACTTGATGAACTGGGGCTGTCGCAGACAATCACCTTGGCTCCGGGTAAAATGTGTCCAGTTAGCAGTTTGTGCAGTAAGCACAGAGAGTGCCTCAGCAAAGGCTTGAAACATCTCTTTGTTCATTATTTGTTATTGTTTCACCTGCCTTCAAATGGTAATTGCAAGCGCTTTGATTCATGGAGTAGAATGCAATTTAGTTTCAATTGTTGCAGGCCCATCCTACCCGCCCCTGAGCTGGGCTTTGGAAGCTTCTCCATCAGCGCCCACTCCTGCTGCAGCCGCCTGCCTTTGCGAGAGGAAGAGATACAGGGGAGGCTATCCTTGTTAAACCAAGGCATTATGGTGATCTTATCCCCTTTTTTATTTAGTATATTTTCTTTATATTTCATTCTCAGGAAAGAATGGGCCACAACTGGTGCAAGGGAGACTGTGGCACTCTGCTGGTGGCAGCAGCCGAGGATCCTGCTTTCAATTCAGTCTATTGATTTAGACACTTGTGGATTTTCTCTACCTGAAATATTGTTCATGCTGTGGCAGAACCAGCTTTCACTCAGACTGAAATTTGCAGTTAAGACAATGAAATGTTTAGAAATGTTTTGTTTTCACAGTGATCAGGAGCCGCAAATTAGCGTTACCGCTGGTGTTAGCAGCAGGAGACAGACAGTGCTGGGGATTGTGTATGGGATTGCCAGAGAGGAACTTTTGTATTTAGCTGTTGGACAAGCTTGTGTGTGATTCTGTGAAAACAAGCCTCGGTGTTAATCGGAGAGGAGCAATTCCAGAGCTGAATACAATAGCATCGAGCCTGGAAGGGACCTGGAGAAACTGTCAGTCAGCCTGCTGCTTCAAGGCAGGATCTGGTGTACTCAGGTTATTCTTGACATACCTACCTAATCTGCTTTTAATTTGCAGTGAGGGAGTACTTTAACAGACTGACTGAGGAGATTTTTGTCTTCCTAATATTTCATCTTAATCTCCCATGGTTCAAATTAGTGTTGTTATTCCTTGTCCTATCAACCAGGAACAGAGAGAAAAAAATTAGTTTTGCTCCCTCTTGCCTAGTTGAAGTCTGAGAGGAACTCGCTGATCTTTCCTAGGCAGGACACTCCCTGATCATTCACCGTGTGTCTTAGTCCATTTTCTAGACGTCTTATTCTTACTCATTTCCTCTGAACTTGCTCCAGTTCTGTGCTTTGCTTAAAATGCAGCACCAAACACTGGATGTGGTACCCCTCCCTGAGGCCTGAGCCAATGCAGCAGAAAAAATACTCATGTTTTACAGGCATCCTCTTTGTGTTTATAGGTGTTTAGGTTTTTTCCTCCTAGGAAACCCAGAAACAGCGCAGTTCAGCTCTGGCCAGGGTGACCTGTGGGGCTGCTGTACCTCCCAAGTGGTTCTACAAAGTTTCTGATACTGTTTGAGCTCAACAAAAATATGAGGTCACAGATGCAAAATGGAGATCCAGGGGATCCCCAAAGCTCAGAAGTCGGTGATACTCAGTCTTGCACAGAAAATTACTTCATCACTTGGACACTTGTGTCAGCCCTCAACGTATTAGTGGTAGGATGCTGTGTGCTTTCGCCATAGCTTGCTGCAGGAGAGCTGATTTGAAGGTCAAGTGCTGCAGAGCAATTAGTTTCAGGCCAGCCAAGCCAAAGTAACTCCGACAGCTCGGCACAAGAGGGTGCAATAGGTTTGTAGTAAAACCTCGACACCTCCTGCTGCAGTGGTGCCACTGGAGAAAGGTTTCTTTGCTAAGACTTGTCTCGCAAACCTAACATCCTGTTAATTGGTGGAGTTCGAGCTGTGTGAGTTTGCCTCATTATTTTCAAGTCCTTTTCACTCTGAGTATTTCCATAATTATGGTAATTAAACTTGGTGGGTTTTTAATTATTATTTTTTAAAATAATCAGAACTGTAGTTGAATTATGAGAGTGCCAAAATGAGCCTGGCAAATCATAATTTTAGTTTGCTGCATTATAAATCAAAAGCAGACTTGATTTCCCAGCTTGCTGGATGTTTTGTTAACCAGATCACTCCAGCTCTCCTGAGGCCTCCTATGCCAAGAGCTGTCCCTGAACGAACAATCAGGCTTTATAAATAGCAGCCTTAACAAGAGCGTCACTGCCAGATGCTGCTGAAATAACTTAGGGACTCGTGCACAAAGGAAACTCCCTCATCTGGGGGCAGCTGGGCTCCCATCCATTATCTAGGACATCCCCCTGCTTGTGAAATTTCAGAGAAGCTGTTAGGATGCCTGCAGATGGGGTCACAAGCACATTCCCATGTTTCTCAGATGCTGGGCTTGCCAGCAGCTCCTCCTGATACGCTTTGTGTTTACTACAGGAGTTCAGGATCTGGGTTTGATCTATTGCTTCCACTCGTGTCTTCTATAGAACCAGCAGTAACTCTCGGCCTAATTAGCTCTAACCAGCGTGTGGTGATGCTCTCCCCTCTCATGGCAGCGTCTGAGCCGCCTTCTAAGGATCCCTGAATGTTTAGCAACAATTGCAAGGGGTGGTCCAGGCTCCTGCCTTACCTGAAGAATCAAATTCTTTTCTCAGAATCTTGTGCCTATTGCCAGTTCTCTTGGCTCGTAACAAGCAATAAAGGTGAGTGGTGGACAACACACTCCGGTTTTTAGGTAAACAATGATTTTTAAAGTGTAGGATGTGTGTGCGCGTCTCCAATAAGGTGTTAAGAAGTACTGCGTGCTGGGATCTGTGACACAATATAGTCAGAAACTACAGTCCTGGCCTTTCAGACATCTAGGTAAGGTAATAAGGACCCACTGGCAGTTGAACTCCCTCAGATTTCATAGGGAGGCAGATGTCTTTTTTGAACAAACAGTAAAAGACTCTCCAGAGGTGATGGAGACAAGAAGCCATGTAAAGCCTGACTGCCTTTGTGCCAGTTCTGAACACAGCCTGTCCTTCACTGCCAACGTTCACAGACCCGTGCGGTCGACATTGCGAAACTGGCCTGCACCGAAGTGTGCTGTGACAGGAAAAGAGGACAGGGAAAAATGAGAGAGATGAACTCTGTGGGGTTGGGTAAGTCATGTGGGGACAGTCAGCTTTATCCTGGAACCAAAGCTTGGCTAATTGCTGTTCTGGATAAGTGCTTTGCTCAAGATCTGACTCTTTGTAGCATATGATGATGGTCACCCCTTGCAAGAGGAAATACTTTGGGTGCAATGACACTGGACTACATATAAATGCTGTGGGTGGAAGAGCACCATAATGCTGTGGAAGCAAGTGACGTCATAGCAAAAAGTATTCTTCCTGAAATATCTTCTGCCCTGTATGTTGGGTCTCCCATAAGTCCTAATGTACAAGCTGGATGTCTCTCGCTCCGTCTCACCAAAGGTTTAGAAATACAGCAGTTGGGATGACCAGAACGAATGTAAACTTACCTGCTTCCGTCTCTGGGTATTCCTGTGTGTTAGGAATGGGTTGGTTTACCCCCATGCTCTGAAAAACAAGCCCTCTCTTCCCAGAGAACTGCACATTTTGTAGTTATTTCGGTAGCTTTTCTGCGTTATTCGAATGTGTTCCATGTTGCGCTAGCTACATAATTTCTTTTATTTCCTGACTGTGTCTCTGCTAACTTTAGTTTTTGGATTTCTAGGTAGGGGAAAAAGGGAATCATGGGGGAAGTAATCTCTAAAAAGGGAAGATAATGCTCTTTTACATCTGGAGCAGCGTTGCTCCATGAAGTCAAACAGTTTGAGGTTACCTGGTTCCCAGCATGTGGCGTGCTAGGTTTCAAACATTAGAGGCACAGTATATCCCAAGTAACTGCTGGTGATGTACCACAGGGTATGTAAACACATCACCCCATGGGTGGAAATATTTGGCTTAGGAACACTTGTTTGCAATCTTTAAATTTGTGCCATAAGCGTGCCCTGTGCTAAGCAGCAGCTTCTGTACGTCTTTGTCTACAGGAAGTTATCAAAGGGCTGAGGAAAATAAATCTCATTTCAGGCTTTCATCTGAAAGGAGGCTTATATATATGTGTGTGTGTGTGTGTGTAATGTATTTGAAAAAAGTCTGATGACCTTAGGCGTACCAGTTGGGTTCTGTGATCATCTCTGGGAAGATGCAGTCAACAGAAACACGTACATGCCGGCGTACTCGTAACCACCGCGATCTGTGGACTGCTCTGCTGCTCGGACAAACAAGAGCAGGAATGACCAGCTGGGTCACCACAGAGCCCTGAGAGCATCTTGAATTAACAGGCAGAACATTCTCTGCCCTACCTTCATGACTGTGTGCATCATTGATGCCTCCTGAACAGGAGGTGCTTGCTATGAGAGCTGGATCTGTTCTGCTGTGGCAGTATTGAGCTAGGGCCTTGGGACGGGATTTTCTGTCACTGCCTGTTAAGGAGTTCTGTTATGTGGGTCAAAAATGGAGACATGAAACTTGTGTCATTATGCTTAAAGTATTTACTTCCAATGAAGGGGACTTCGCAAACTACAGGGCTGGAAGATCAGATCATGTGTGATTTAAGTCCCTGTTTCTGTTCATTTTTTGGTGGTGTTTTTGCCCGTGTGGTTTGCCTGTTGCGGTGACCTACTCTTACACATCTTGCTCTGAAGTGAAATTCCTGAGTGTAGTGCACAGGGGAAAGGTGTTCAACAGGAGGATCCACAGAAACTACTACAGGGAGTTGGGAGCTGCTACAGACTGAACTGGGCCTCGCTAAATATGAGTGTATCTCTGGTCAGCACTTCTGCTCTTACAAAACTGAGTAGAGCAGTTCCTTGATTTGGTCAAGATCAAATGCCAGCGCAGCCTGCATCTCCAAACTCTGACAGCTTTGCTTGTTTGAGTTCTGCAGGGAATGCATGCACATGTGAGTGAGAAATAGGGACAAATGTGTTGGTGGTTCTTAATTTCTTATGGTTAAGAATTATATATTCAGGGAATGGTACCTAACCATTCTGACTTTGCCTCAATCTTCACGCTGCTGGGTTTCTTAAGTGATATACTTAATAGCTGGAAAGTTGCTAATTGGGCACCTCAGTGCTCCAGAATTGTTGTCATGGTCCAGGAAATGTAATCTCTTTCAAATTCTCCTTGTGTTCTCCTTCGTCCTTGTCTGCTCTTCCTTCAGGCTTGCACTGCTCTGTCTTCTTGATTTAGATGTGGTGTTAAGGCCATCCAGTTTAGTCTGAGCTGGCACTTCAGTGACGGGAAGCAAATACTTGCGGTCACCCATATCTACTGGATCCAGTCTCCATCTCTCTTTTGTATGGAAGCCCACAATGTTTTAACACCATCACGTCTTGGGCTGTAGTGTACTACAGGTGCCCCTTTACGCCTCTCTCACAAGTGTGTGGTGCTGTGACCAAATTATGGAGCTAGGCTGGGCTGCACGTGCCCTGTGAAGCTTGCTGCTCATCACGCGTCAGCAGTGGTACAGCAGGAGAAGGAACGCTCTTTGCATTCAGACTGGAACTGGCTGCAATCCTCACCCTCCCAATGAAATCTTCTCTTTGAGGCAAATTGCTCATGCTAAGCAGAGGTCTCCGGCAAATCCTCTGCTACACGACTGTGCGTACGCTTCAACTCGAGCACCCCAGACATGCAGAAGGTCTCTTGGGGTTCTTGCTACAGAGCAGCTGCGTTGCCTGTTTTCCTTCCTTGTGCTGTTCTCAGCATCACCAGTTCCTGTGATGCTTGTTCTCCTGCCACTCACCTTCTGTTTGGCTACAGAATTCATCTCCCTGGAAAAAGGGAACGTGGGATGACTGAACTCAGCCTGGTTTAGGGCTGGGATTCAGCTGCCTGCTCCAGCCTACCTCCGCAGCCTGCAGGTCAGACTCCTGTCGCTTGCTTGCTCCTTACTCTGTCTGAGGAGCAGAAGGCAGTGGGTGAGAGAAGGGGTTTGTTTACTAATGAAACCCCAAGATCTGCTTTTAAAGGATAAGAGAATGGGGGTAACAAAAGGGTGTTACCAGGTGATGTAAGCTTTGATTAGCTGATGGTGGCTATTTCTTGCCTGCTTCAAGCCATCCACCTACTACTCCTACAGCCCTTTAACCTAAACCCTAGACTTGAAACCCAGACTTTCAAAGCTTGATGAAATCCCTGAAGTCTTACTGCATACAGCGTTCTTTTAGTATACAAAATATTCTTAGCATATGCTAAAAATATACCCTGAGTACTAAAATTAAATGGCTCTTTCCAGAGAATCTTCCTAACTTCTGTAGATTTAGTACATGTCAAGAAGTGATTTAAAGGTCATCTCGTTTCCTTATGTTTGTTTAAAAAGAGTTGCTGGAGGCTCCCATTTTGGCAAACACTTGCTACGAGTTACATACTTTATACTTGGGTTTTTTGGGGATAATGGTGGGTTGCATTTTATGGAAGCAATCAAAATGGAGCTTGATTGGAGAAATAAGGGGTATCACAAATCTTGTGCTTACAGGTAAATATAACTCCTGAAAAGGCAAGTTGTGTTTTGCCAAAGTCTTAAACTAATTGGAAAAACCCCCCTATCTTTACTTGACCAATTTTTGTCTCCCTGCCTTTTTTTAAGCATACAGGTTCTAAAATACCTTGCTAATGGTCTGAATTGCTGTTGTCTGACATCTGGCTGCACAGGTGGGGTAGAGAAATAGTTCATTCCTGATGGAAAGAAATGTGCATCAAAGTCATATGAGGGCACTGGTGAAGTACAGAGTTCTGCCTTGAACTCCTCTTACCCCCTGCCTTTCTGAGGCACAGATGTTCCATCCATCTGAGCAGCTGAGGTGAGAAGGGAGGATCTGCCTTTGCTGTTTTGAATATCAAGAGGAATGACTGGGGGATTTATGAACCTGTCACACAGCCTTGGCAGGTGGGGGTGGTGGTGTGTAGAAGGGAAAGAGAAAGGTCTCCGTTCACCAGAGAAGTTTGCTGCAGACTTCACGGAGCTGCAGCCGTCAGCAGAACAAGAGCATAGGCAGTGGGCTGGCTGCAATGCTAAGGTGCTTTGGAACACACCAGTTTGGTGTATTTTAGCGGGACGGAGCCAAATTCTACTTTCAGAGTGGATTTGGAGTATAACTCCATTTGTCTCAATGGAGGTGTATTCCAGATCTACAGTGGTGGTGGAGAAGAGAGGGAAAGGATTATTCTAGAATGGATGGGTGGCGGAAAAAGGTATCTTTTTTCTTTTCTTCTACTACAGTTTTCGATGAGAACTCATGTAGACAGCAGCTTCTAGTCTGCCAACCCAAAATGAGTCAAATTAGAGGGTAGATTAACTAATTATTATAATATCATAGTAGCAATGCTGCAGTTCAGGCTGCAGAAGGCATTCCATTATCAGCCCTATTCTTCAGTTACCTTTTAATTGGTAATGTATTTGTATATAAATTAAGGCAAGAAAGCCTCTAGCCTTTTGTTTTATAGTCATTAAAGAAATGCTTCAGTGGGTTTTGGACTAGAAGGAAAGAGGGACCCTTTACGCTGATCGGAACAGACGGTAATGCCTCACAAGGGGGACATTTGTAAGAATGGAAATTCCTTTTTAGACCTCACAGTGGAATACGAGTTAGATACAGATCTGATAAACAGGCTATTTTAAATCTCTGTTTGGGGATATGGGACAGTGAAATGTGCAGCTGGCAAGCTAAGTCTCATCATGCTTCACTTCTTAGAAGTACAGTCGCCAAACAAAAGGCCTTATTACAGTTATTCTAGTAATAACTAATATACATACCTGTATGTGTATGTATATCTCCCCTCAGAGTACAGCTGCAGGAAGAAGCTGTGCAAAAAGATAGTTTGCATTTGCAGTGTTTTGGAGGTGGCTGAAATTCTGCACATCTTTAAAAACTTTGGTGTGCACTTTAGGTGTAAACCGAGTTTCAACTCTTCATGAAAACTCCTCTGTAAATAATCTACTTTTTAATGTTCTGCTTGAGAGGTGCTACGGCCTCTAAAATAGGAAATGTTTTATTTGAAATGTAGAAAATGGGTGCTATAATTCTGATACTGACCTGTTCTTACCTGTGTTCCCTTCCCAGGCTTTTAGACTTAATTCCATTAAGTCCAGGAGGATCTTTGGAACCTCACCTGTCTATACATATATATAAATATATACCTCTAAATAAATGATCATCTTGGAAGCATTAGGGTTTTCTGGAAGGTGGGTTAAATGACTGCAGTGTGGGGAAAACCTGGGCGGAACATGAAATTTCCCTTCCAACTGGAACCTCAGTGTTTTGTTTGACTTTTCCAAGAGGCTTTGCCTTTCTGCTTGAGGAGAGCCAAGTGGCTTGGGTTGTCTCAGTGACACATCTCTGGAGCATCCACTTGGTGAATTACCTTGGGGCAAGAGCGCTCAGAGCTTACTGAATGTGAATCAGATTATTGGAGCTGGAACCATCTTATTTATCTAGACTTCCTTCTCTCTCAACCCATCACACTTGTTTTCAAGGTACTGGAACCTGGCCATCCCACCTATCACGTAGGACATGGAAAGTAGAAATTGTCTTGGTAGCTCAGTGGCCAGAGAACTGATGACCCAGGTGGGCAAAGGGCCTTGAGGCTGCTTCCAAAATAGACACATTTTTGCAGTGTCTTGATGAACCATTGCTTTTCCTCAGGAGAATAACAAAAAGACTGTCAGCTCCATACATTCTGTACTCGTGCTTCAAATTAAAGCCCTGAGACCCTCTCCTGCTCCTGGGAGCTTTAGATTTACTTCAGTAGGAAGAACTGTTAAATTAAGTATGCAATTGATATAAGTCATCCAAATCAAAACATCTTGCATGAATGTGATTAAATGAAATTCTTTGAGTACGTTCTTGCCATCTGGAACAACTTTTCCATATTTTGTTGTCTCATTGACTTTTCAAAATTTAACTGAAAATGTATTTTCAGGGTTTTTTTTTCTGTGGTAATGCGTAGTTTTCATCTCCACTGCACTTCTATATAAATCTGCAAATCACTTTGGAATAAGTATTAAGGGGAGGGAGCTCTTCAAAGTCAGAACACAGTCCTGTTGGGTATGGAGGCTTCCAGTGCTCCGAGATCCTGTCACATCCCATCCCTGCCTCTGGGAGACCTGGCATCTCTCTGATTTTAGCCTAGCAGTTCTATCTAACAAAACTATCCTCAGAATTAGATGGGAAAGGTTGTGTGGCTGGTGGCCACAGCCTGGCCAGCTGATGCCGCTTCAGCTGTAGAGGAGGCAGACTGATTTTGTCAGATAAATGCAGTCACCAAAGAAGCAGGAGATAAAGTAGCTCCTGCTTGAGATCCAAGTTGCACACTCCTTGAGTTGGACCGTCCTGTTAGGAAGGAGCAGCCTTCCTGAAGCTGCTTCTTTGGAAACTGGGATCAAAATCCTCTGTGTATGAGTTCAGGACATTAAAATACAAGTGAACTCTTGAATGCATGGTCAGCTTTGGGCTTGTTAGGACTTGCTGCACACAAGCTATGCATGAGATTAAGGTTCAGCTAAGCAAAGATGAAATGCCAAACCAGGATTTGGGGGGTATGAAGGCAGAGATCACCACACTCACAGCCTCAGAGTGACCTATTTAAGCATAGAAATATGGAAATTGTTACACAGATTCCTGCGCATGTTTCAGGAAAAAAGCAGCAACAAAAAATGCTGCAAATGTGCTGAGTATGGATTGAATTAGCTGAAACTAGCTTCTCTTCAGATACCCGGGCTGAGATGTTTAAATTTACCCAGGTTGTTTAGCGCTCGCTTTTTCTTTAATGGCATCTTATTATCTGGATTGCCTGAAATCTGTAACTTTGCGTTGTCTCAAGTTGATGTTTCTTTTTAATCAAGTTTGGCTTTGGATCATTTAGTAAAAACCAGTGCCCTCCCACCCTCAAAACTTGCTTTGCTTTGGATGCTGGTGGATGCACTCTGGAAATAACAACTTGAGAGACCCAGCAGTCGGTTCAGCAGATTGAAAATATTGAGGGATTCTGTCCTGTAACATAAGTAACTATTTATGCACTTTTTTGTGACTCACTATTTCTGATGTGAATAATTTACAAAAATAGTAATGAGAGAAGACTAAATAAAGAGGAATACAAGAATTGTGAAGAAAGATTCCAAAAGTTAGGTTCAAGTGGAACTGTTTGCTATTTGCAATGTCTATGGGTTTAGGCAACTTAAACATTTAAACCACAAAGTGAGGAAAGACTGACTTGAGAGTGCTTTGGCTCAAGCTTTGAACCTGATGTAGCCCAATTAACCCTTGTTTGAATTTTAGTCTTCGCTTAAATCTGATCCTACTGGAGATGGTAGCAACATCCTCATTGCTCTATGCCCGTTCACATAAAACTCAGCCAGTGCTTGCAAGATCCTGCTGGTGGTAAAGATTCAGAAAAATGTTTATTATTGTGTGGCAGAGGGAGAAAGGACTTCAGTATCTGCATTGGCTACATCTAACTTTTGGCATGTACTTCACTGTCGCTGGGTGACAGTTGCCTTGGTGTCCTGCTGTAGATAAGAGGCACACAGGTAGGTATCCTGACTCTACACAGCATCCTTTTGGAAGATGTTTTGCCCCCGCACTGATGAGCGAAGGGGT
This sequence comes from Eurystomus gularis, assembly GCA_013400335.1. Classification (NCBI taxonomy): domain Eukaryota; kingdom Metazoa; phylum Chordata; class Aves; order Coraciiformes; family Coraciidae; genus Eurystomus; species Eurystomus gularis. The sequence goes on from VZZY01020740.1 coordinate 513,031, forward strand.
CTGAAGTGCTGCATGGCTCTATCTGGAACCTTAGGGTGGATGCAGACCTGTGCCAAGGTGGTCAGAAGCTGAAGAGTGGTCTGCAGCTCATCACCATCTTAGATGGGCAGTAGAGAAGGGGTCTCTACCAGAGGTGAGGTACTGGTGCCCAGTGAGGAGACAGCTTTTGATCACTCAGTCTCTTGACTCCTGAAATTGATACAAATAAGGCAAAAAGTTTTTTGAAAGTTTTGGCCCACTCTCCTGCTGCTGACCCCAGTGGGAGTAGGGTGAGTACTTCTGGCATTCCCACTCTTAAAGTTCAAGCAACTTCCTTTCTTTTCCCTTGAGCCCTCACCACAGATCTGTTGTAAAGAAAATGATGAGAAAATGTTCCTGCATCTGGCTTCTTGTTAATGGTGGTGGTGCTGGAGCCGTGCTGTCATGTTGGCAGGTCCCAGCTTGCATTTGCAAACTTATCTACTAGGAAAACTACTTGTGTCCTATAAATAGAGATGGCCAAGAATGGTTTGATTAAAAGTCTGTTTACGGTTTGAAGTCTCCTGTTTGTGGAAAGCATTAAGCCACTTGGAATAATACGTTTTCCTGAAATACCCATCAGAAAGTTTCCTCAGGTCCAGGGCAGCTCCTTGACATCTTGGGAAGATGGATAAGGTGCAATTGCTTTTCTGATTTCAGCAGATTGAAGCCTCTGTTCTCAGCCATGTCACTCTCTCGCCTCCCCTGAAATCTCTTGCAGAACTAGTGATGTGGAATGAAGCTAAATTTCAAGGTGCTGGAGGGTTTAGTGGAGCAGAATTGTTGTTCTCAAGCCAGTGCTCCTGCTACACAAGTGGACCAAAGTCTGGAGGACAATCAATCCAGATAGCACAATGTCCCCCTTCTCTGCCCTCACCTCCCTCTCCACAAGGTCCTTACTGAAGAACAGCATGGAATAGGAAAACACTGTGGAGTGTAAGATACTTAATTAAAGGCTTTTAAAAAAGCAGGGTACTTATTTATGTTCCTAAATTTGGATTCAGGTGGCTGATGTTAAGCACTCATCTTTGAAAACTCTGGCCTCAGTGGACAAGCTGTAGGTTGTTTTTTTTTTTTTTTTTAAGCTGCAGACAGATTAAGTGGAGTTCTGTTTACCTGCCTGGCAGAAATAGGATGGCAAAGCCACAAAAAGAAAGAAACTGTTCCATGTTTGGAGGGTGACATCATTTGCAAGTCAATGAATGATCTCCCATTTAGGACCTTGCATAAATGGCTGTTAATGGTTGTTTGGCAGACCCTGCCAAATAGAGTCTGGATTAATGTGGTCATTGTTCTAGATTTATTATTCCCTTTCTTAAAGAACGCTCTTATATATTGAAATGGAGCAGAGGCAGTATTGCCGGGGTGAAGCACAGCGTGCTGACTTAGAGGTCACGTCTGGCCCTGAAATCACCATCTTCTGGTACGGGTTTCTTTACTGAAAAAAGAGTTTTAATTGGAATGGAAAGAGTTCCTTTAAACCTTTAACCATTCTCAGACCTTCTAATTATTTATTTCTGACTTGGATTTAATTCCACCTGTACCCAACTGAGCTCCTTTATCAAAGTTCCCTGAAAACTTGGGGAAGTTCTAAGCCAGAACTGGATCTCAGCATTGTGGCTTCATCCCTTTGCCAAATACTGTTAGCGTTTATAAGCAGCACAAGTAGCTAGAGTTTCCCTGTCAGTTCCTATTATAAGACCTTGATTTTAGCTGATTATAACTTTGCCAGACTTGTACTGTGGAACTGACGTTTTCCATACTTGGTATTTTTTTTGCAAGTTGCAGTTAATATGGCTCATCTGTCTTGTTGCAAGGGAGGGGACTGGAAAATACACTGCTTTGCTCGTGTGCTCCTTTTTGAACTAGCAGTTTTAGAACCAGGAATTTTCCTGGTATAAAGGAATTAATTCAGATGTCAACTTTCTCATTTTCTGTGGTAACTGATGACTTCACCAAGAGCTGGAAGTTGGGGCTCGTGGCATATGTGTAGCTGGGTTACAGGCTTATCCACCATCATTTCTAAGGGGTACCTGAGGGAGCCAAATTCTGGTAGTATGACAGTTGTAGTTCTGGAATACCAAACTTTGACAGACTGAGAGAGCTGTGGTGGTTCAGCCTGGAGAAGAGATGACTCTGCAGCAACCTCATTGTGGCCTTCCAGTATCTGAAGGGGCCCTACAAGAAGGCTGGGAAGGGACTTTTTACAAGGGCTTGTGGTGATAGGACGAGGGGTAATGGGTTCAAACTGGAGAAAGGGAGATTTAGATTAGATGTAAGGAAGAATTTTTTTGCTGTGAGGATGGTGAGTCATTGGCACAGGTTGTGCAGGGAGGTTGTAGATGCCCCAACACTGGAGGTGTTCAAGGCCAGGTTGGATGGGGCCTTGAGCAACCTGGTCTAGTGGGAGGTGCCCCTGCCATGGCAGGGGGGTTGGAATGAGGTGATCTTTAAGGTCCCTTTCAAATGAAACCGTTCTATGAACTTTTATAATGCTTGATGAAAGAGCTTTAGCCTTCCTTATTTGCAGTTTTCACTTGAGCTCTGGATTCTGGAGATTGGGTAGGAAGCTCGCTCTTGAAAACTGGATGTAAAATAAGGCTGCAGGGTTTTTAGTGTTGGTGTTAGCAAAGTAATAAAAGGTTTATAGCCATAATCAGGATTTTTCTTTTAAAAAGTGCATGCATTTAAATCCTGTTTTGTTTTTTGCATAGTTCTGTCTTGGCTGTGTGTTTTGGTGTTAGTTGAACCCATTTAACATCTCTGGTAGAAACTTTGGAGTAGCAGCCTGCTTAGGACAGTTCTGAAAGGGACTTGAACCATGTTGTGTTTACATCTGTTTCTAGGTTATATTGCTGAACTCAAACACTTGTGAAAATGCAAAGAGGCAATGGAAATAAGAAGGAAGTGAACTTATCTGAACTTTCAGGAAAGAACTTAAAGCCCATTTAACTTACTTAAAATGTGAGTTGACTGTCCAGGTCTGTTCTTATGCAGCTTAGATAAATGTTCCTCTCCTTAATCACAGCAGAGATCAGCCACTAGTTCTTTGTATGTAAACTGTGTGCACAAGGGCTTACATTGGGGGTGAACTTGGGGGAATGATGTTCCTTGTCATAAAGCAATTAAATGAATATGTTCTGGAAGACGATAGAAGGGAGAAGGGATGTCCTTTGGCTGGCAGTTACCATTCCAGCTCTGTGCGTTATATGAAATGCTGGCTTTGCACCATACAGCTCTTCTCCTCCACTGTCATTCCTCTACAGTGCTCTTTAAAAGCTGAGAATAATTTATCTTAGTATATGTAAGTTTATTTTTTTATGTAATTACATGTACCATCATGTTAACTTTGTGAAAAGGTTGCGCCTATTGTCCTTAGAAAACCAAAGTGATTATCATTGGTGTTTTGTTACACAATTGTTTAAATTATAATAAGTTACCATCATTGTTTCTTGAGTCCAGCTGTGTTTATGGATTAAGATCCACTGACTCAAATATTTACAGTGTTCCAAAAATTATGAGAACATGCAGTGCCGGGGGTTTTCCATATGCTGCTTTATTCTCCATCACAACTGGGAAAGAAGTCTTGGTCCAGAATAGTTTTGTAAAGGACTATCGGGTGCCTCTATCTGTCTGGGCTAGTGCTGTCTGTCACTTGGTGGTGGTGTGTGGAGGCTATTCCAGGTTTCCAAGAGAGACCTGAGCTCTTGTGGTGGTAGGTGTTGAATCCTCTGGAAAACATGACCCCCTCAGGGGTACTGACTAAGCCCTTGACATCTGGCCCAAGCCAGTGATAATTGCATCAAATTCTACCCCCAGGCTACTCCAGGTTTAAATATCTTCTTGGTGTGGGTTACCTGCTTCTGCAAGGAGTGTATGCGCAGGGGTATCCATTGAGGTCTGGACTGGGGCAGCTCCCAGGAAGTCTGTGGACCTCTTCAGAGCAGGTTTGCGTCTCTTCATCTAAGACAGGCCAAGAGTTGCATTTCTATTTGTGTTGCCATTATGGGCCAGGTCTTTTTGATGTGAAGAACTGTTATTCATGGAAGAGCTGTGATTCTTGCAGGGCAAGAACAAGCCCTCATGACTTGAACCCTCGTGCTGCAGCTGAGGAGCGTGCCTCTGGGCAGGGAAACAGTTCATTGAATTCTGTCGGATTCGGGCACGTGCCTGTAAGCCCGTGTTTAATGCTGTGTTTGTGTTCAAATACTTCCTCATGCAGGGTCTGGGTCTGCTACTACTGGAGCTATAAGCCAATATCAAATGGCAAGGGGATTAGGAGGAAACCTTCCCTCTTGCCTAGCTGTTCCGTAACTGCCTGCGGCAGAGCTGTTGTGTTTCCCTCTGTAGCACTGAGTACCAGCTAGTGTTGACAGCAGGGTATTAAATTGTTGGGCCACTAGTCAGTCACCATGGCAATCCCTATGCTTCTGAGAGGGGACAGAGGAAGGGACGTGAGAGGTCGTTGTACTTTGCTGAGCTTTGCTGTAAATAGAGCAGGGTGGGTTAGTTGGAAGAGCTGAATCATCAGATCTTGTCCTGCACACCTCGAATCCGCCCTGTCCGGGCTGCTGGCCGGCATCCTCTGCCACGGCTGTTTAGGCTCCTGCTACTTGTGTTGAGCACAACAGACCTTGTGTTATTTTTGGCACTTCCTTTGTATTTTTTCTCTTGGCAATAGTAAGTTAGCCATTATGTTGCTGTCATTCATAAAGCAAGAGCTGTTTAAGAGCAAAAACATCATGGAAGGCAGGTGAGGTGCGTGCCTAGCTTACTGAGACACTGGCCTGACATCAGTGTGGAGACTGATGGGACTGGAGTCTTGTAGAACCTTTCACAGGTTGTTTTTCTTGGTCCTGGTTCCACATCTATCTTTAAATTGAGTACAAGTGACTGGGGTGGTTACTTCTGTAGAGCCTTTGTGTGTACCAGGTCTCTTGAACCAGGTCATACAAGCATGTGTGCTCTTATCTTCAGGCCTGACACTACAAATATCTGAGCTTTTTTGCTGCCTATGTAACTTAGACTCAAGTGTTTTTCCAGAAACCGGTCCTTTCTGACTGATCCATGCGGCAGCACCTCAGTCACGAGCAAACCCATAGAAGCAAAATGCTCTCCCAGTAGTTGGCAGGCAGTGTTCTGTGTGTGGCCGGGGAATCTCAGCAGATAAGCCTGCAGGTAAGATCGCACTGTTTGCAGAGCCCTGTGTCTTTCCCAGCGCTGCGTTCCTTTTGTTTTCCACGTGTGATTACCTACAAGACTCATGGATCTCGTGACATGAGTGGTGTCCTCAGTCCATGTGCCCAGGTTCACACTGTGGGTGTTGATGAAGTCAACACTCATCCAGTGATGCTTGCACAAAACATTCGTGAGGGATGTTGAAGCCTGATTAAATTTCTGGCAGCTTTTTTACCCAGATTGTTTAAAAAGAGCGAGTCCGTTATTTCCAGCGTTGAAACAGGACATTGTCCGTTTCTTCATTCTCCAAGCGATCTGACATGTAAGCATGTGCTTGAAGTTAAGGAAGAGTTAAGTCTTGTCCTGAAAGAAGGCCTTGTGGTATTTTGTTTCATTCACACTGTAAACCCTGGGTTTTGTGGGTCTGAGGCTTTTAAAAATTCTCATCTCTGTTGCATGTATTGGAATAAAAGTTACTTCCCCATGCATAAGAAATATCACTAATGGAGTTACGGATGCTTTAGTTTCGTCTGTACCATGCTGAGAACTCACCTCATTGTGTCTGCCTAATTATGGAGTGAAATACAATCCTCCGTCTGTCTCTTTATTGTTAATCACTGAGTTTGGATAAAAATATTAACCCAAAGTACGAAGTCGCAGAAGTATGAAAGCAGTATGAAGACAAAGCAAGAGAGCCATCTGTTCTCTCCTTTTCTTCCTTCGGCATATGGAGACATGTTCTACTGCTAAAACCCACATATTCTTCTTGAGATGTTTCTTTTGTTTACATTTAATTTTTTAATGACAAGTATTTGTGTGCCTGTGTAGGTGTGAATATCAGTGTAACGATGGTTGATAAAAGTGATGTGCTGAACAGCTGGGCTGGACCTGGGGTTTTAAAAAAGTTTGAAATGTCCAAAATGTACTCACCACTTCTGGGGCTTTGTTTTTTAGTGAGTTTTTGAACTGGCAAAATTAAACTGCATATAAATAATAGCATCAATTCCTTTTAAGGCTGTTCAGTGGTGTTACTAATGGTATCTTGTGTTCAGAGGCCAGTGAACTTGCAGTGGCAGTAGTCACTTGTGCTGTATGCTAACTGCAGACTGATTCTTCTCTGGAATCTTGAGACAGCTGATCTTTTGACAGATGGATGGAGATGAATGCTTTGCTCGTATTTAAAAATACATTTTTAACTTAATGGAATAGGAGTACTTGAAATAAGTAGAACATCTTGGTGATGGGTCAGGAGCTCTATCCTGCAGGTGTACAAACGTGCGCAGCTTCAGCCTCGTCACCACAGGTCTGAAACCAAACACAACCCTATGAAGAGTGTTGATGGAGCCTATATCAAATGATGGACATGATTTTCTACCTTGGTGCCGGTTCCCCGAGTGAGTTATAAGCCTTTTCCAGAGGCCAAGGTACATGCTGCTATTTGTGAGCTTTGGCTTGCTAAAATGATGCTTTCCCCAGAAAAGGCTGTGATGAAATGAGAGAACAGAGGTTGAAGAGTGTGGAAGAAATAAAAGGTGGGGAAAGGTGGAGTGCTGGAGGAAAAGGAGAGGAATATATGGGAGTGTTGCTGGCCCTGATCCTGGGGACAGCCGGTGTGGTCATGTAGGAGAAGTGCTTTACAGGGGTAAGCAAGGCTGAAGGTGTAAGCAGGCCGGTGTTCCTTCACATCTCAATGATTGCCTTCAATCAGTGGCTATAATGTCTTTTTTTGCATATGGTATTAAATATAAGGACTCTTCTTGTGAAATCTAGTTCTTTCATCTGGAGGATTACAGGGATAAATATCAGCTTAACACTCCAGTAATTATCTAGCACACTTTTATTTTGCTGATTAGAGCTGTGAAACTTCTGAAAGTTTGCATCAAATTTGATTTGTTCATTAAATCTCTGTTGAACTATGGCCCAAGTCAAGTCTGAAGGTGACAGAGCAGTTCACTTATGCTTGCATAAAACTTGTTTGGCTTACCTGGATGATATCAAAGGGTATGCATTTATTAAAAACATGGATATTTTTAACCCCGATGAATGTGTGAGAAACTAACAGCTTTAAAAAATGGTATTTTGGAAGAGTCACTTAAACCTGAACGCTAATGAGGATTATCATGCCAACTGTGCAGGCAAGATGAAAGAGAAAAGAAAATAACCTATAAATATCTGCGGCAATTCTTTAAAACTCTTGTTTTTATCAAGTTGTAGTGGATGAACATTTGACCAGCATTCACTGTGAATATAAGACAGAAATAGCATTCATAGGAATCTTAGATGATAACACATCACTAGCTTCATTGTATATTTTCCGTTTCATGGTAACTACAGAGGACCAGAGTCCACAAAACAGTCTGTGCTCATACAAAAGGCACCCCTGTATAGCAAATGAACAAAATGTTCTTGGATCAAACTCCAGTTTGTATTTTATTTCTTTTTAGGCCAGAAAAAGTTATTTGAATGCTCCCACAGCTTTTCTCTTCACCTCTTGTACCGTTACATCCTCTGACATCATACTGTGCTTCCAAGGAGGAGTTTATGGTGTCACGAAAAGGGCCTCAGAAGTTCAAGACGCTGTGACACTGAGAGAAAGTGTCTGTATGTTTTCAAACATTATGGAAATTGTAAGCGTGCTTTCCAGAACTGTCAGAAATATATGCTTTGAAAAGATGAATGCCTGTGTGGGATTAACTCCTCATGTTACACATGTACTCTGGAGTGTGTTGTTTTCTCCCACTGGTCTCTGGAGCCCAGTATCTCAAATGGAATCTGACACACCACACCAGATGCTAAATGAGGCCTTTCCAAATTGAGGTGTGTGTTTTCTGTGCTGAATGTAATCTTTCCAGACCTAGTTTGTGTAAGTCTGATGGGAGTTGTCCTGCTGTTTTGGAACAATTCACCTGGCTCAACCACAGCCCATCTTTGTGCTTGTTGGTGTTAACAAATGTGTGTGGATGGGTCCCCCCACCCTCTGCCTCCGAATCACCCCCTTGAAACGTCTTGCCGGTGTGGTTGGTGCAGCTCGTTGGGGTACATATGGAGCATATTTCTAGGAAATGTTACGCAAACCAGTTCCAAAAAAGAGACAGGCATAGGAAAATGATGTTAATGCTATCCCTAAAGCAGATAAAATCCATTTCATATGTTATTACTCTTCTTTTTAAGAAAGGAGAAACAAATAATTAAGCAGCTGTATGTGCTGTAACGAACTGGCACCGTGTGTTCGTCGCTAACACTAAACAGCTGATGTTGCAGGTCCCGAGACTCTTCATAATAAGATCTTGAAAGACCAGGTTTACCTGGATGTGAAACAAGAAATGCTCCACTAACATTGGCACTCGCTGACTGAGTACAAAGGGCAAGTCAAAATGGGTGTAACCAGCTATGCGAGATACCTGGCTTGGGCAGGAGATGTCCCATACCTCATGTAGAAGGAGGAGGGCCATGAGACTGCTTAAACTTGTGTAGTTTGAACTACTGACCTGGTAGGTGGCACAATGTTGTCAAGCCCCCTCTTCATGTTTGACATCAATGTTTTTGAGAAGCAAGTGCCCTTTAGCTCCCCTGTTGTGGTTGTCCAGAACTTCTACATTGAGAAAGGGGGAGAATGGATGAACATGATTTTTTTTTCTTTTCAGTGTTTGTAGGCTAGTGATCAGGGTTTCTCATCAAGCTGAGCAGAGATCTGTACTCCAGTCTCTGCCCCTCAGGGGCTCCTAAATCCATAGAAGTTCACAGATCTTTGGGTACAATACAGTGCCTCTGCCACGTTCAGTGTGGCACTGCTTGAATCCATCTTTTGATGATGTTGATCTGTCTGTTATGCTGTCTTCTAGATAAAGTGCTGTTAACACATCATCTTTTAAAGCATGAGGCTTTCACATGGCAGTGACAGGTAATATATACTTGTTTCCCTGAAAAAAAAAATCTTTTCCGTTAGCAATAGCTTGCTGATTACCTATTTATTTTCACAAATCTTCTCATGTCAAAATATTTTGATAAAAGTCTGCCCCATATTAAATAATCAAGAAAATAATTACTACTTCCAATTTCATTTAATTTTTGACTGTCAAATAATCTAACAAGCTTATTTTTAGATCTCAGGAATACATCTTGTAAGGTGCTGCAGCGAGTGAGCAAAGATGGTTTGTACTCAGTGGAAGCTGGGGAATGGAGGGAAGCGGCTGATTTCAAAGCCTGGCACACATTAGGGTTGAAAAGAAGAGAGCATGAGGAAAGAAGAAATACTTTGTGTGCAATCTTGACCCGGCAACATTGGGTTAATGATCACAAAGTGGCAGCCAAATTGGTTAATTAGAGAATAAGTGCCTGCTGTTTGCATCTGTCTCATTAAGTCTGAAGAATAAAGCTGCTGAGGAGAGGTACTGAACAGCGCTGGTTACAGAGTGCTGGAGCGGGGTGGCTTGGGAACTGGTCTGCTGGAATTGTTCCTTGGGTTCTTGAATGTGACTTCCCTGGTTACTGCGTGTCTTGTCGTATACTCCAAAAGCTGTATACAGGGTCAAGCACCGAGCTGTAAAGAATGTTTATTCTCAGTCTGATAGGCTGGTCTGAAATGTTACTGTAAAACCTCTTCTCTTTAACATGCAGCAGGAATTTCCTGTATTTATGCTGTTAATGCTGAAAATGTCGAAGTTGCAGAGAAGAGGTATGTGGAGAGGAAGGGGGTTAAGGTAGGGTGGGAGAGTGGAATTGCAGGTTGAGGGGATGATGTTTTAAAGGAGGATATGAGCTATTTGGACAAGTCTTTCCAGGCTGTCCCCAAACATCTGCCAAGCGTGAAATTCCTCTTTGAACACCACTGTGACACGTCTGGGACTGGTGGGAGCGTTTGTGTGAAATGACCAGGATGAGATTTGCAGGAACCAGGCCTGAGCAGATGGCACTTGAGAAACCAAAGTGCCTGGGATGCCTTTTCGGCTTATTTGTTTTGGTTTAGTGGTTTGGGTTTTTTGGAAGGCAAACACGAGTGAAAGGATAGAGAATCTGCCTGGATTGGTCCTGGTTGCCCTGCTGGGTATGGAGAGGGACAGAAAGGTGAAGAAGGTACAAGGTGGTGCAAGTAAAGCAGGGCAGGTCAAGAAAAAGCTTTGGGGAACCGTTGTCATGATTCCCCTGCAGCCCTTGCTTTCACAGGGTCTGCAGGTTAGGGTTAGGATCCACAGCTATCAGACATGGACAAGTAAGTCTCAAGAGGTGGCATGGCACTGGGGACTCCAAGCCAGTGTTGGGAACAGCGAGCAGAGGAAAAACAGTCCTGCTGTCCACTAACGGGCAGCTGTAACGCAAGTTCTCTTGAGGCTGTTTCTTGTGATCCTTTTTCTTCCAAAGGCTGAGCGCTGACTGCAGTGGAGGCCTGATACGGGCAGACTGATACTCTGCTTTATGAGAAAGATGGTCGTTCTGGGCACTTTCCAGAGCAGGCTGAGGCCATTGGGGACCTAGTCTAAACGAAAGCCTTTCCCCAGTGATTCTGAATTAGGTTGTTGCATCCTACAGCTGAAACTTCCACCCTTCTTGCAAGGATTTTGGACACTTAGTCCCCCATGGAAAATTAAAATGAGATTAGAAAAGCTCAGCCTGCTATTCTAAGTGGATTGAATCAAAAGTAGGAACAGGCTTGGGGGTTTGTTAACAATCAATTGAAACTTAATACTGCAATCGCTTTCAGCATCCACAGGGAGGGAAAGCAATATCTCTGGAAAAAGACAGTATTGTATATCACAGAACTGAATATTCTGCATGGAATATTTATTGGAAAATGATTTACATTCCCTTAATTTTCCCCTACAAATGTCTGCCCTTTTCTGGCTGGAATTGTCTTTATAACCACATCCCTGTTTCTAAAACTGCTAATAGAGCTGATTTAAGTTGTTCATATAAAATCCTTTTAGTGGAGAAAAGAATTGTTTTAAAAGTGCATCTGACTAAAATATGCCAAGGTTATTAGCACTTCACATTTTGCAAATGAATTCATATCTTATCTAAAATTTTAATTGAACATACGTGGCTTGCTTTTTTAATAACTTTTCAGGAAGGATTATTCCTTTCCCAGTAAAAACCAGATTGCACTCACAAAGAAAAATCAAAGGAAAATTTGAGCTAAGTTACCCTTTCCTTCAAAAAGAGATATTTGAAGAAATAAAATAGAAAAATAGGTCTCTTTGGGCCCTTGCAAAATGCAAATATCTCTTAATGGGCAGGTTTGGCTTGGCTGTTAACTCGTAGCTGTTCTTGCTTCATTTGGTTTGCATAGCCACAGCCTCATTCAAAACTACATTTCCTAATGTACCTCTTTGTTACTACTTCTGTGCTAATATTTTGGCATTTACCCATCTCCTTGATAGCTTCACATCTCCCTTCTGCCTGACCCGCTCGTGCGGTGTGAATGTCAGTGACATTTGTGCCTAAGCTGGTGTCCATCCCTCCAATATGTCCCCCCTGCTGTCTTCCTCTCACCTGTCATGAAGATGTTTGTCCCTGCAAGGACAAGGGACGTGGGGAACAGTGGGTGAGGTGCCTGCTCTGTGTCCCAGAGGGACAGTGAAGGGCAGAAGAGGCCTGAGGAAGAGGGACCAGCAGTAGGGTTGTGTGCTGGGCCCTTGGGCAGGGAGATAGACATGGTGGGCACCATGACCAGGAATGACGGGCCTGCACCTTCTCCATCTAGCTTGCAACCTACCTGAAAAAAACGCTTGCTGTTGTCTCCACCAGCACTGTGGGGGTTGAGTACACCCTTGTGTGAACTCCTCTAGCACATGTGTGTTGAAGTCCACCTTTACAGGTGATGACTGGAGAATCCAGCCTCTATTGAAAATCAGAAAGATTAAAGCGGGGAAAGTCCAAAGCACTTGGATGGCAAGCACAAGAACTCAGTTTCCAACAAACAGTCCTTCTGGATTTAATTCTTGCCATGCATAAACAAGGACTCCACCAATTGTACTTTGATATTAGAGTTAGTTTGATTTGAAGTCAACCAGAACACTTGCATCCTGGCAATAGATGACTTTTCTGTTGCATGTGGCTCCATTAGGAGAGATTTGATGTCACTCTCAGGGTAAAATTGCAGATTTCAATCTCATCTGGTTTCCCTCTGCACTTTGGCAAGTAGAGAAATACTCGGCTTTTCTGTGGAGTTTTCCTTTGACTAACTAGGGCATCTTAAAAAAAGGCTGCAAGCTACCATCTGAATCTTCTCAAAAAAAGTAAAGCATCTTGAAGGCTTTTTTTTCCTCTGCTGACTTGCAGCTGCTGTGTTCATTTATTAAGGTGGGAGTCTATGGGATCCAGCTTTTAATTAATACATTTTGAAAAGCCTGTCGTGTAGGTGCCAGACACTTTATCAGGATGCACAAGACATTGTCTTTACAGGTTTTAACTCCAGCTCTTTGTAAAAATATTTGATAACCCAATATTACAGAAAGAGGCAGACTTTCTGCCTCAGGTTTGAGTGAAATCCGGCCGATTATGGGGCAGCCGGAGGGAGGTGTTGTCGTGTCACTGAAATGAGGTCCCAGTTCAGCATCATTCTTTCCCAGTACCAGAAACAGCACATTAAGCAGTGCCTCCTTCCTGTGCCATTGTGTGACAATGTCCATTTTCACACTGATTTCTTTTGTTCTCCCTCAAATTTGAAGAGGGTTGTAATGAATGCAAGATCCTAGTTCATGTGGCATTTATGGCTACTGCGCTAGTGTTAGAATCTTGGCCGGTCTGTTCTGAATAACCAAAGCTCTGGTTCCTGCCCCGTGCAAAACTGAACTGTGCATCCCAGGCAGGGTCTAACCACATCTCCTCCTGACTCACAGACAGGAGAGGATCTCTGGAAGAGTTGGAGAGGTAATGTCATGGGAGGCAACGTCCTGAGTGAAATATTCTAGTGTTGACAATGTTTTTGTTAACATTCTTCGCACAAATCTGTGTGGAATATAATTGGTTTGGATTGACACTTAAAACACAAAACTAAATTGAACTGCATTTCCAGTCGTATTCTAGGCACTGATACTTTTTGACTCAGGTTTAGCACTTACGTGTCTCGTTATTATCAGTGATATGTTAAAATGTTAGGGCCAAGTACCATACTCCCTGTGATATTTAAATAGATAGCATATTTGGAGTGCTTTGCTTTACTTCTAATCTTTCAGCAGCCTTATACTTTCTGTCTTCTCTCAAACCAAGGACAGACTTTTTTTCTTCATTAGGGAATTCTGTTTTCAATCAGAAGGTGTCAGCAGCTCAGACTTCAGGGATACTGTCAAGTAGTGCTAGATTATTGATAATTTTGCAGGAATGACCACACCAAAACACTAAATGTTTGCAGATACTCTGAGTCTGTGGCAAGAAGAGGAGTAAGTGCCATGAGATACATATGGGAGATTTTTTTTTCACTTAATAAAAGGTAATGATAACTAGAAGTCACATGACAAGCCATTTCTCTCAATTTTTCATTTGTTTCTTGAAGCCAAGTAGAATTTTGTAAAGTTTGGATCTGATAGAGACCCCAAATCTTTGCAAATACTGTGGAAGACTTTCTTGGAGCTGGGTACCTGGCAGGAGCCCATTTCTTTTCAAGCAGTTCAGTCAAGTGTTGGGATCCTGCAGCGCTCATCCACATTGCACAGAACCCTTTTTTGCAACTGTTTTTGGAAAAATACTGAATTGTCTCTCAGTGCAGGAGCTCAGGACCTCTTGTACACCTGCTCCTCTACTACACCTGTGCCTTCAGGATCCTCATCAAATGGGCCATAACTTAGACTGACAAAGTACTTTGCTGATATTAGTTGATAACTATTCGGTGAGTGAAAAGTGCTGATGAATGTGCTTTTATACGGCTGCCTTGGAAAAGCTTTTACTGGCACACATCACAAAAGCTGACCCTGTTCCTCACTTTAATTGACATTGATGGCCAGACTGGCAAGTTTCTTTTGTAGATGTAGGATCTGTGCTGGAGTCAAGTATCTTCTAGGCTTTCACCAGGGCTGCAGCTCTTAATAATTTGGTGGGCTTTTTGGAAAGCCGGAATTCAGGCAACGGTTTTACGTGTGGTGGAGTGTGGTAATCCCCTTGCTTGAGCCAAGCAGGTTGGCTCCAGCTCTGCACCTCCCTGGCAGTAGCTCTGGCGGGCTTGAATTTAGCTCTTGGAAAATGTTGTGCTGGGGAGTGGAAGAAAAGGAGTTTGGCGTTTACAGGGCCTTGAAAACAAAATGCTCTTTTTCACAGGAGGATTTTAGGATTGGTTTGGGGGAGGGCAGCAAGGAGCTTGTTGAGAGGTAAAGGGAATACCTCATTAATGATTTACTAATGAGCTGTAAAAGTTCTGACTCTTTATAACTTTTGAGGATGGAAAATGTTTCTTGGAATGCTGAAGCCCCACAAAGGCTGGGGCAGATCCTGGCTGCCTCTGTGTAGGGTCTTTGATACAGTCTGACTTACCTCTTTGCTCCAGTCCCTTAGGCCTTAGAAAAGATTAATCACAGTGTGGTGGGAAGCACATGGAAATAGCAAAGAGATGAGAAATGAGAGAGGGAGAGAGGAGGAAAAAAGCCCCAACATGAAACACTGTTTTCTTTCTGGTAGGGCTCGGGTAGGAATAAATTGCCAATGATCTCACTTTTGAGCAATGTCAGTTTATTTGTACTGACTCTGAACTGACCATTTAGCAGGGGCTTCTTGCTCTAAGGCCCGACGGGCTTCTCAGCTCTGGCTTACAAGGGAAGAGCCTTGTACTGACACGGGTTTTATGCACAGTGCAACAGTCGGCAGGGACAGGGTTTGGGAGCTCCAGCCAGTTGATGTAAAGGACACTGGCTTCAGCCTGTTAGCTCAGTCCCTATCAAGTCTACTTGGATTTGAAGGTGATGCTGCCTATATCTAGTCCATAGGTGGGCACAGGATACACTGCTGTGGCTTAGACAGAAGAAATGAGGCAGATCAGAGCCTAAAGAAACAGTAAACCCACCCCAAATAGAGAGAATTAACTGAAACTTGACAACTCTGCAATCAAAGTTCCTGGAGTGTTAAACAGCAAGGACTTGGAAAGAGTCCGGGAAGGGCCAGGGTATGGTACAGATTTGCCTTTCCTGCAGTTATAATGCTTTCCTCTGTGTTATGTCTCTAGCCTGGAAGAATTTGAGTTGTTCTTCTGCAGCCAATTATTGTGGTCTTTATTTCTCCAGTAGCAGCTGAGGATAGTGTTGGAGCTGAGGCACGGATCTTGAAGTCGGTGTAGCAGGGTTGGAATCCTGGGGCTGCCAGTGACTTGTGTAGCCATCAGTAAGCCACTTTATTCCCTCTGGGTTTATATTTTTCTGCCTATGAAATGTGGTTAACAGCTTTTCTGTGTGCTGTCAGTACTGCCTACAGCTCTTTGGGCTGGGACCACTCATGACCAAGTGCATGTGAAGTACCTTGCAGAACAAGGCTGCTGCTTGTGACCTGGTGGTGTTACTCAATGAAATATTAAGAATAACACAAGTGGAATCCCCTGCTGGGGTTAGCTGTGAAATCTGTGGCCTCCAGTTTGTGAGTGGCCTTTGTCAAGGAAGCACAGCGCAGAGAGAGGCTGTGACCTCCCCAAAGCCCGGTGTGCACCTTTCCTCACAACGGGAATGGCTCAAGCACCATAAATCCTCCTGCCCAAGGCAGCACTCCCCCGTCCTTGTACAGAACGGGAGAGCTTGTACTGCATGAAAGTGCTGCACGCTCACAGCCTCGTCTTGCTAGAAGCTGGAAGGCACCCAAGCATCTATCTAAGCAGTGTTAGCACTTTGTGTTTTCTTGGTTTTAAAGCTCAAGTGTTTAGTTAATGTCTGTGCAGGTGGTTAAACACAATGGCTCCCTCTGCCAAGTTACAAATCTGAAATTTACTGGAAAGGGGAAAAAAAAAATCATAAAGTCAAAGTTTTATTAATGGTTTTGCAGGCTGCAAATGTAAGGAAATGAGACCACTCATGCAGATGGGCATAGTGTATGCCTAGTGTGACACCTGAAAGTGCCACTCAGTCATTATAGGCCTTGAGCCTCAAAGCAGCGGGCCAGAGTCCCCTTCACCACTGTAGTTTGACATAGTTTGTGTTTTACGAGCTATGTTTGGTCAGTGCAAGTATAGCTTGCAACCATTGCTGCAGAAAAGCTGTTTAACAGCAAAGCGTATGTATTTTAAACTAAGCACAAACAGATAACTTTCTGAAGAGCTGCTCTGCGGGAGTTTGGAAGAGGATTCTGCAGGGGGATCACAGCAGCCGGAGAAGGGGCACTCCAAGGAACAGCGCAAGCTGCAAGGCACTGGAGCTAAGGTGCCTTCAGTTTTGTGGTTCTGTCATATTGATGATTCTGGGAAGAGCTAAATGACAAAATGAAGTTGAATATCCTTTGAGGAACAGGCAGATTTTCATCTATTTCTGGATGCAAGGATGCAGATGTAGTTTACTGTGAGTGACCTGTGAGGTAACGTGCGTGGGGTTTTCTTTCCCATTACGCATCACTCCAGGAGAGCTTCCTCCCTAAGAAAGAAGGACCTAAAAGCTTGTAGGTAATGATGTCCTGCTCTGTGCTCAAGGAAATGCTGTTGACAGACTCTCTTCAAGAACTGAGCAAGCTCTGCAGCAGCTGGGGTGGCAAAGCTGTAACGGGCTGGTGCAGATGCCCCTCGTGCGGGTGGCAGCAGAGAGAGCGGTCAGCACGTACCAGGAAGCCCTGTTCATCTTCTCTCAATTAGCACCATGGAAGGAGGAACTGGAGGCTGCTGGGGAGGTGTCCTCTTGGAAATGGTCTGAAAAGCATTGCTGGTATTGCTGCTGCCCTGCTACTAGTTCTAGTAGCAGTTCGCTCCTCTAGATTTGTAAACAGAAAAACGTTGATTTTCTCCTGCATCCTGGTTTTCATGTCATCTTCAATTTTGGCTTTTATGAAAGGAAGAAAATTTGTATTCCATTTCTGTAAGCTCTTTATGTAGAATACCCTTCTTGCAATGGGAATACGCGTATATATTCGTGAGTAATGGGCAGTGACATACGTGGTTGTCAGGCCTTTGAAACGAAGAATTTTGAAATGCATGAGACTGTGCTGAATGTGAACAGAGCACACAGAGAAACTGAGCTTCTTGGGGACGATGGCGGCCTGTTATAATTCACAGAATCATAGAATAATTTGGGTTGGAAGGGACCTCAAAGATCATCTAGTTCCAGCCCCCCTGCCATGGCCAGATTGCTCAAAGCCCTGTCCAACCTGACCTTGAACACATCCAGGGTTGGGGCATTCACAGTTTCTCCAGGCAACCTGTGCCAGTGTCTGACCACCTCACAGGAAAGAATGTCTTCCTTACATCTAAATCTACCCTTGTTCAGTTTGAAACCATTACCCCGCATCCTATCGCTACACACTCTGATTAATAGTCCCTCCCCATCTTTCATGCAGGCCCCCTGAAGTACTGGAAGGCCACAATAAAGTCTCCCTGGAGCCTTCTCTTCTCCAGGCTGAGCAAGCCCAACTCTCCCAGCCTGGCCTCCCAGCAGAGGGCTTCCAGCCCTCCCATCATTGCTGGGGCCTCCTCTGGCCCCGCTCCACCAGGTCCATGTCTCTGCTGTGCTGAGGACTCCAGAGCTGCCCCAGCACTGCAGGGGGGTCTCCCCAGAGCAGAGCAGAGGGGCAGGATCCCCTCCCTGCCCTGCTGCCCACACTGCTGGGGATGCAGCCCAGGGTGTGATTGGCTTCTGGGCTGTGAGCATGTTGCCAGCTCATGTCCAGCTTTTCATCCACAAGTACCCCATAGTCCTTCATTCTCTGCAGGGCTTCTATGTTATTGCTGAATATCTCTTCTGAAGATAGAGTGCTCAGTGGCCATGTGCCCTCCCACCCCCTAAATGCCCGGTGAGGAGTGATGGGTACGCTCCCATAAGTCAGGCATGTTTTTATGATCAGCCTCGTCTCTGAGACTTTTCCCAGTGGGTGAGCTAGGAGGCAAGGAGATACCTTCTCTGCCCTGGTGAACTTGAGTCGTTTAGATAGCAGAATCTCCTTGAACCATCCCCAAGGAAATGATGATTAAAAGAGCCCCCAAGTGACACATGTTCTTCTCCGCTGCTTCACAGTGGAAGGCTCCTAGGTCTGTTGGTGAGATCAAGCTTCCTGCTGAGAAGTCAACTCAAGCTGGCTAGAGATTAAATAACACTTTTAACTGCCTGATACTGTGAAGCTTAAAAGAAGGAAAAAAAAAAAGACATGCCGTGTCACCTAGGGAGTAAACGAAAGCTTGCTGAAGCCCATTGAAAGGTTTCCATTGAATCCAGCAGGTATTGGAGCAAGCTGCCAGCAACACGCTGACATGACCTCAGGTTACAGCTGTGCCACGGCCACTAAAGGAGTTTGTTCATGTTTGGAGCTCAGCATCTATCCCAGCAAAGGCAACTGAAAAAGAAAGAGAAGGGGTGGGTTTGAATGTGGGGCTCATTTCGGTGCTTTCAGTTTGTAGACTGGATTTATCACCCAGAGCTGAAATGATTTCTCAGGGTTAGACACCTGCCCTTCCCCATGGCCAGCTCATAAATGACATTGCTCTTTAATATAATGGTTTTAAAGGTACAAAGGGTAAGTTCCAGCTGAAGCAATGTTTAATTTGGCTTTTGTGGCTCAGACAGCTAAAGAGCCACGGGCATGTCAGTTTGAATTTCAGCTGCAGCTCTGTGTCAGGCACCCAAACCCGGCCTTCAGCCCGTACCACTGTGCCCCGAGACGGGGCCTCGCGCTTTAGGCAGCCCCGTACTTCAGGGAGCACTTAACATATGAAAGAATTTATTCCTGTTTTGAATTTGAGCAGCGCTACAGTGCATTGTACTTTATTACAATGCTTCTGAATTGCTTTCATAATTTCCCCTGTGCTACCACCCAAATGTAATTCTTCTCCCGTGCACCCTCTGCTCCGGCTTAGCACAGGGCTGGCTGCTGAAGCCTGCGGGCTCCTCTGGCCCAGCTGATGCTTCACATTCCCATATCATCTCTCAACCAGTCTGAATGAATTCCAGTTCACAGTAGTCTTGTATGGGAACCGAGTGCGCTTATGTCCTGTAAGTGAGGAAAAACAAGGTGAAGAGAGATGAATGCTGTGCGTGAAGACGGGCAATCCGTGCCTAGTTCATGTGTGCTACTGGAGTTTGGTTTGGCCCGCGTGTTGTTGACTGGGAGACAAATCTTTGGATTGCCTAAAGCTCGTGCCCATCCTGGCAGAGGCAATGGGCAGCCTTCAGCGCCCTCATGTATACCAGTTTTAATTACTTTTTTATTTTGAGCTTAAGAGTTTCCCTTGAGATGTGTATATGCTTCTGTTTGAAACTGAGATCAAATGAGAAGATGAGTTTTCTTTAAGTATCCTTCTGCTCATTCTCCTTTCTGGAGCTGCAGAGTCCTTCAAGGTGTTAAACAAATCTGTCAGTGAGGTTATTTGTTACATCTTGGTCCCATGAACATATTGAGAGTATTGCATTAGAAAAGTGCTCAGCATACAGAGACCCACTCCTCTGCTGTGGTTTGAGAGAAGAAAACGGGATGCAAAGTTCCCTCTTAATAAACGTGTCCTCATTTATCATCACTTACTGTCTTTGGAAAATGAGAGGTTGTTTTTCCAAGTGATCCTGCAGCATTGGGAAGAATTCTGCAGCTTTGACTCATTGTGATTATTCCCAAGTGTTGTCATCGGTTCTTCCTGTATTTATGTGAAATTGCTTCTAGCCTGTGCTTGGCTCCCAAAGCTGATCATATTCAGAAGTTCTTTCAATAGGAAAAAAACACATCCCCACCCCCTGCTCGTGGTCTAAAATACGATTTGCTTCGTTCAGTTTCACGCTGCTGGGAGATGCCAAACTGAAACTTCTACAGATGCCGAAACTTCTGTTTTTCTTTGTCAGGCTGTTGTTCCTGGTATAGGTTGAATCTTTTGGTTACAATTAAGGAGAGGCTGAAAGGAATGTAATATAGATCACTATACAATCCCAATTAAAGCCGTGCCGTGTGGTTCTGTTCTCTGAATGCCTGAACATGTGAAGACACGATGCTCTGCTGCTCTGCATGTTGTAGTCACATCCATCAAAGCAGCGTTAAATTGGACTGGGGATGATTCCACTCCTTTCATGTCAATGGCTGATGCAGCTTCTAGTCCCGCTGTGCAGGGTGCTGTGTGAGGACGGGTAACTTGCTGGAAGCGTAAGGGAGAACTGGCCCCTCGGAGCGGGTGCCTGTAGAAACTAGTGTAAGCTCAGGCTCGATACAGTTCAGGATTATGAAGGACAAGTGCAACGGCTTGTTCCAAGCCGGGATGCAGAAAGGATGACTTGACACAAAGCAGTCAAAAGGGAAGGTGCTTTAACCTGTAGCCTCCTACATTCATTGTGCTGCTGAATGGAAGTTTCTGAAGTTCCCAGCCTTGCATGGTGTAGCAGGATCCGGTCACAGGGTTGTGCAAAGCCCCCCATGAAAGGTGAAGTTTATTTCTGTCAGCTCAGTTTAGCTTGGAGCTTGAGTGTATCTGCTTGTGGCAGCCATAATGTGAGGATGGTAATAATGACTTTCTGTATGAGCTGGGCATAAAAACTGGCTGTATTCTCTTTAGCAAGTAAACACTCTTTTTGCACCAGGGCTTGTAATAAAGGCTTCTTTCTCTCATTCCTTTTCCTTCCAGATGTTTCTCCATTACCAGTGTAGCAGCGAAACATCTTCAGCTCTTAAGGCTGCCATCAAACTATCCCCTACACCCTATCTTAATGTCATCTTTTCTCTTTTATTCATTCTATTCCAAGTATGTACTGTATTTTTCTTTTTAGAAAAAGTGTAGCTACTTCTAAGAAACTTTCTCCCACACTGAATGTCTTTCCCAAGCATGAGAACATTCTACCCTTTCATTCGCTCACCAGACATTGCATGATTTGCAATGGAAACTGGCAAGAACATTTAAAATAATAAAAATAAAAACTGCAATCATCTCAGCCCTGGAAGATGAGTGCATTTGCTGAGATATGCAGGGGTTTTGAGCACTGTGATTGAAGTCTTCAGGAATGTTAACTGAATTTTAATTTGTAACAAAATGATGTGTAGGGAGAGAGTGTGTTAGAGGTCAGAAGAGGGTGAGGGAGCCTGAGCCTTGCAGGGTAAATGCATGGCTTAGTGCCTGCCGAATGGGTTTTGGGTTACTGCAGGTTTCAGACTGGTGCTCTAATGTTTATTGATTTAAACAGGGGCTCTCACACAGTAATTAATGCGGCATTAGTGCTCTTGGAAAAGCTGTGTGCTCTATATTAGCATTACTCCTGCTGGTGTGGGATCTGCCACGGCTGTTGGGGCTGGAATGGGCATGTGTGTGTGGATCCTTGGACATAATTATCAGCAGTGGGTGCCCAGGTATCAGGGGAAGGGATGCTGGTTTCCCCACCTGCCCACTTTTCTTGTGTGCTTTGTGGGTGAATCCATGGGCATTTGTTTTGGAATGGCTGTTGAGTTGACTTGTTTTTCAGGAACCCCTATCAGACCTTGGGTCTGGCTTTGTGTAGCAATTTGTTTCCCTAAGCTCTCATTAATTCTGGTTCAAAAGCAGTACATCATTTAGCTCCATTCAAATGAAAATAAGGAATTCAAAGCAAGTGTTGGAGACAGCCCCCATATTGAGGATTCCTTCTAAAATAATAATTAAAAAGGCTTGATTCCTTTCTGTTACTTCCTCAGGCCACAAGACTGAGCAAGTAACTGCAAACCAATTTTGAGGTGATTGTACATGGGAAGGTCCTGCATATTGTCTGATGGAAACAGCACTAATTGCTGTGTGTGAGGCCACTCAGGAACCAGTAGCAATCTGGTCTTTAACGGAGTTGGCTCGCCCGGAGGCATGAAGCAGAGCTGTACTTGTTCTGCTCTAGCTTCTTTAAGGTCAGCTTAAGACGAATTCTGTGAGTAGGTGTTTGTTTTATACTGGTGTGAGAAGGCTGGTAAGCAATCCAAAGAGGAGCGGGTGTACCTGAGGTCACCGCTCTGACTCCGGCAGTGCCACGCTTGGGTGTTGTGGGCTTTTGTCATTGTGTGAAGTTGCCAAGGACTGTTGTGGACTACTATTAGTAGCTTTGCTGGGACAAAACTGGTAGAGCTCTGCATTGTTTGTTGTAGGTAGGACAAGGTGAATGCTCTACCATGAAAAAAGCCTTTGTGCAGCTGCTCTTCAGACCTCTCCATGTAGTGCACAGTGTCCTCCATAAATTACATCATATCCTCGGTTTCTGTGTGTAAGTATATGAAGCTGTTATCTAGCTTGAGTGTTTCTCCTGCTGTTTTGTGCTCCTGTGCCGTCTCCTGCCACAGATCTCCAGCCGTTGAAGCAGTGAGGAGGAAGGGTCATATAGCAAACGTGGCTTTGAACTGAAACACAGAGATCAAGGGGAGTAAAGGTTTTGTTTCACCAGCATTGTTAGACCTTGCTGACATTTCTCACTCAGACCTTAATCCATAAAGTGAGACTAAAAACCCTTCCTAAATGCTGGCAGCGTGGAGAGGGTGGTTTCAGTATCATTTGTGAGGTATTAAAGCCCAGATCCTTGAAGTATTTCAGCATCTTTTTCTTATTTAAGAGTTGCTGAATGAAGCATCTAAATAAATCAATCTCATGGTTTTGGGCTGGCTTTATTTGTGATTTTTGAGCCCTTTTGGTTTGGCAAAACCATGATAAACTCTTCTTGGATGGAGGCCACGTTTCTCTTTGTGGAGCGGCACACGAAGCTGAGCGCCTCGCTCCGTGTTTCCTGGTAATAAGGGAGCGATGGACTGGGAGCTGCGCGTAGCGGTCCAGCTGTTCCCACACAAATCCTTCATTTGGATGAAAGGAGCCTGTCGCTGTTAAAATGATAGCGGTGAATGGCATCAGAAATACGACAGACAGATGGATCTTAATGTAACAGCTGTAAAAGGCCCATACGAGAAAACTGGGATAAAGGCTAATTTATTCTCCTTCAGTTGCATTGCATAGTGTTTTTCTGAATGAATTGGGTACTTGGTGATCCAATGGCGACATAATTTCCAATTGTCAAGTGATAATGCACAATTGCCCAAGCTGTCAGGTACTGCCAGCTGGAGGACTGGCTGCTGGGATCCTACATTTGCCCAAATAAATGGGAAGCTTCTTAGTAAGTCACAGCTTCAAGATGTGGGCGCCTGCTGAAGTGCAAAAAAACTTGTTGTTTCCTTCCTTTCCAAGTTTACTCCCATTCCCTTGCAGTACTTGAGTGCTGACAACGGAGAGCTTCAGCTCCTCAAAGCAGAGGGAGAAAGTCCAGCACAAAGCTATCGAGATGATCGGGAGCCAACAGCGTGTGACGGAGCGAGAAGGTTCACAGAGCTGGGCTTGTTTGGCTGGGTGAGAGGAGATGAAGCAGCTCCCTGCTAGCAACCTGCAGCTACTTGGAGGGGAGTTACCAAGACGAGGGAGCTGTTAGTAGTGCCAGATAATAAAGTGAGGGGGCAGCGGCTGTAAAACAGCCGTTTGGAAGCTGCAAGTTGACTATTAGGAAAATAGTTTTCACTCGAAAGGAAGTGCAGGCCTGGGCCGGGTTGTCTAGACAGGCTGTGGAAGCGCCATCCTTGGAGGTTGTTGAGTCTTGGCTAGACGAAACCGTGGCTGACCTGAGCCAGCGCTGGCAATGGTCCCGTGTTGAGCAGGAGGCTGAGAGGTCCCTCCCAGCCAATATTTCAGTGATAAGAGATATTGGAAAGGAAAAGCTGTATCTGCAAAAACACTTTATTTTAATACTTGACATTGGACAAAATTAGTTGAGGGACAGAAATAATGAGGAAAGCATTTCTTAAATACGTGGAAAAAAGAACAGCTTTAAAATGTAATAAAAGAATAAGAAGTCCAGACACTGTGTTTTGCTTCAGGCTTCTTGAAAAATCGTTCTGCAGCATCTCAAACTATAGCTACCCACTTACATAAACGTAAACCTGTGTATCAGGGGATGTCACAGCTTTTCTTCACTTTGAGACACTTAAGCATAGATTCTGTGGGTTTCTTATCCCCAGCACACATGCTGTATAAACAAGACTTGGTTTATTATGTTTACTCATTTGGAAAACAGCGGATACTTTGGGTGCGTATTCTAAGATTCTTTTTTTTTGAACTCACTTCAATATTTTTTCCTGTGTCATAATAGTTGGCTTGTAACAGCAAAGTGGAGTAATCGGGTGATTGTGGCTGAAATCAGAACCGTGTACCAGAGGCGGGTTTGATCTTTTATGTCAGTTATAGTTACTACAAAAATTTGGGTAATTTGAAGATAGAGAAAAATCTCCTGAACAACAACAACAAAATACTTGGAGCCAGTAGCAGTTATTTAGCTTTCACAGGTTCAGGATTTCCCATGGATTCCCTCTTCTCCCTGAGATGTGTGAGCTGGCAATGACTTTGTAGAGTCACGGGAGAAATGGATGGTGAAGGATCAGTCCTGTTCGTTTCCAGGAGGGGACAGTGCTTGGTGCTTTGTATCTCCAACCACCAGGTCTCCTAGGCAGAACAAAATGCGTCCAAGCCCTGTGCTGATGCTGGGAAGGAAAGAGGTGATATTCTTCTGCACATAGACTTCCTAAACTCCTATGTTGGATCTTTCCAAGCTGCAGAATAGAGAATAGGATTTAAAGATCCCTGTGAAATGGCAGAACTCCTGGGCCTTCTGTGGAACAAGAATTTCATCCATATTTTCAGTATCTACTGTCCTCTGTTTTTTCTTATAAGAGATCACATCTCTTGAGGGCATGCTTGTCATGCTGGCCACAGGGAGATTACCTTGAAGGTGTTCTGCCAGAAGACTAATTCTGGGCTGATTCCAGTGTGCTTCGCTAATGGGTAAAAGGTTGAGTTATCTTGGGAGCTTAGTCACACCGAGATATTGCTCACACTAATTCATTTAGTTGTACAGAAGGCTTTTGAGATGATGGCTTCATCATGAGTCAGTTATTCGTTATCACGTTCCTCTGACGTTACACAGCAATATTGGAACTGCCACAAGAAAACAGATGAACGGTACGAGATTAGATGGCCCTTGTCTCTGGTAACGGGTGATGTGTCATGCCTCAGACAGATGCAGACAACCAACATGTTGCATCAGGCCGCTCACGTGAGGCTCGGCAGCGTGTCTCAGCCCCTGCCTGCGGCTGGCTTCTGGATGGAAATGTGAAAGTGCCTTTGCAGCTTGATTTCAATTCCATGGTGAAATTCCTATTCCTAACCATGTCTAATCATTCCTTTTGAAAATCTTGTTAAGGTATTCTCTTCAATTAGCACTTGTTTCAGTGAGCTTCACAGATTTAATTAGATGTTGCATTAGAAAAATAATTATGCCTTTTAACCATTTTCAGTTATTTACTTCTTTAAATGTTAGTTTTGTGAAGCGAACTGGCTTGGTGCCATAATCATTTGAGCAGAATCTAACGCAGATTAATGAACGAACTTGAAAAGCAAGCAGCAAGTCCCCCAGCATTTTGTAATTAAGCAGTTTGATTAAAAACAACTGGAACAACTCTCTGCACTGAGAACCAAAGTGAAACAGCTCTCTGCCTTGAGATCTCTGTAACAACAAATATCAAAACCGGGTCTGAAAGTCATTTAGGTAGCTTAAAATTTGTCTTGGCTACCTGATAGTTTCCTAGGAGAGGGTTTTGACGAGCAGGTATGGAGGCTGTGCTGATGTTATTCCCCAGCCTTCTGCTGGGCAAACACAGAATGACAGAGGGATACAGCTGATTTTTTCGAGGAAGGAACTCGAATGCTTGTCCTGACATGCATCTGCTGCTTTACAGACACAGCTCATGTCCTCCAAAGGAGTTGGATTTTTAACAGGAGCTCAGCATTTGTGCCATGAGCTTTCATGGAGTTGCTTCTGTCTTACTGTGGTGTTAAACCAGGCCCTCTAGAAGAACCCATGCGTAGATGGGCTGTGGTGATGAAAAGCTGTGTTACCCATGTGGACCAAAGGCTTAAAATTGCTGCTGGGGTAAAATAGCAGCAGTGATTTTGGGGAAGTGTGTGCTTTTAGAGCAGCTAACAGGCTGGCTTCAGGTAGCGTGATAAGTAGTTTGAGTGTGGGTATCCTAGAGCTTCATCGTGCTGGCTCCTGCGCGTGTGAACAGGGCTGTAATTGATGTGAACAAGGCTCGTCTGAAAAAGCTGGTACCGCAGCTGAAGCGTGAGGCAGCGCGAAATGTTGTTCACCTCACATTAAGGGCAAGTCAGGTAGACAAAACCACAGACGTGCTTCTCTCGCTGTCCTGGCATTACCTGCCTGAGCTACATTTCTGTGGAAATGTGCCTGTCTGAGGCCTCAGAGATCCATTTTCTCATATTTTCTAACCCATTTAACACTCTCTTTCACAGGCAGATCTTGTTTAGAATCAATAGCTCCCCACTATCAGCCCATTTAGTGTATATTCATTTATTGGATTTTAAAAATGGAGAGGAAGAAAACTTAAAAGAGAAAATATGGGGTTTTCATTGGAAGTCTAGTATTTGAAATGCAGACCCTTTCTTTTGGCTTTTAGTATTACTACATTGGAAAACACAGTTGAAACCATTTATGCTCCAGCTTGGCTTATAAAATCCTTAAGCAGGCTGTAAAGATCTCTTGTGATGTTCTTCAAACCTGAGGCATCAAATGCTGCTTGGACCCTTTCAGTCAGTCCTCTCCTCAGATGCATCTTCCACACATTTGCAGCAGGTCGGAAGGTCTTTCGGATGTGATCTCTGTCAAGGTATGACATGAAATGAGTTCTTGGAGACATCTGACAGTGACTTGTTCCATCATTCTGCTGTTCCTCTGCAGAGGGGTCGTCACCTCCTGTACTGAAGGTAGCTTAGATGGCATCTGTAGGGCTGTGGTGCTGCTGGGCTGTCTGGGTTGTAGATTTGTCAGTCGTTCCTGCAGACTTTAATTTGTTAGCTGTAGTTAGGAATTGAGAAACATCCAGTCTTACAGAGGGCCTGCCTAGAACAGGAATGTTTGGAGAAAAATAAAGTTTAGGAGAAGCTGTGCCCAAAGGCTGGTCCTTAGCAGTTGGTGGTTTCCTTCCCAGTGCTGCTGTGCTGCACACCCCAGTGAAGGAGTATAGAGCTCCTGTACCTTCCAGAAAACTTGACTAAGAGAAACATTTCTCGTACCGATAAGGAAAACTACATTTCTTTATCAATAATGATCTTTCCTCCCAAAAACGGGTAGGGGGTTCCACTGAGGGGAAGTGGGCAGGTCTTCATGTTGTCTGCTCATGAGGAACCTGCAGATAAGAAGTGTGCAGGTGCTGGATGACATTTGCTTTTCTTTGTAACTTTGTGTGCTTTTGCCTGAAGTGAACAAACCTGCATGTCCTCAACGTAAATCTGTGCGGGCACTTCCCCTCTCTTCGTGTTCCCTTTTTCCATGTGGTATATTTATTGCCTCGTTCAGGACTTTCTGTGCCGCCTTCTTCCTCAGGGCTGCAGTGAGGAAAATGTGCTGATTTTCTGCGTGTTGAATGGCAAAGTGCTTGAGGGGTTCTGTGGGGTTGGGCTGCGTAACGGTGATTTAAGACGGGTGTATTTAGCCTCTTGTGTACATGGAATGACCCTTGCACGGAAGCCATTCCTCGTGTGTGCAGTTCATATATATTCCGTTGCATTTACATACCTGGAATTCATATTCCCCTGCAATATTTATGCTGCACATACATGTATATATTGTATATGCAATAATAGATGTGTATTCTACAACAGCGAGCTTTTCTGAGCTCACCCAGCCCCCAGGAAAATGCTTTGCCAGACAAAAGGGTCAACCAGGAGACTGGTTTCTGCAGTAAACCAAACAAATGGCATGTATGGCTGTATAACCTGATTTCAGTACTGTTATTCCTGATTTGTCTGAATATAGAAAGAGCAGCAGCAGGTCAGTGTATCCTCTGCGCTGGGAATGCCGACAATCCACGCTGGAGGTGTGATGAAGTTGGTTTAGTTTGAGAAGGTCCAGCCTCGTGGGAGGGGTTGCTTCTAGAGGGTAACTTCCATCACACATGGCTCCTTTAAAGCCTGATTTGGCATGTAAGAGGGTTGAAGAAGAAATAATTTTAGTAATGGCCCTGTGTTACATCTCGAGGGGAAAATGTCCATCTCTCTGTACAGTTCTCAGAAAAGATCTCAAGAACAACCCAGTGAACATGAACATTTCAAGAAGCCCCTGGTACCTCGGTGCAATGCAGTGTCTTGCTCAGGAACCAGGCCAAAATTGTATTGTAGCATCAATTATCAAAATGGGCCAGCACAGCTCTCTTCTCAGCAGCCTTTCTTCTCTTGGCAAGGAGGACGCTTTCAGGGTCCAGGGAAAAGAGATACTTCTGCACCTGCTGTTTGGCAGAGGCCTCAAACACACCGAGCACCAGGGGCAAAAGCCTTTCTGTTGTGAAGCTCCCAGCCCACCTGCTGGGGAGTCGTTCAGTGACTGTGTCAGAGTGGTTAGTAAAAGGCAGTTTGAGTTTGGGACTCTGTTTGTTTGAGCAGCCTGGGATGGAGAAATACGGGCACAAAAATAAGTTAAAGGTAAGCTAAACTGAGCTTGCAGAAGAGGTTGAGTGCGGTTACTACAAGTTATTTCTTCCATCCGTGCTGAAAGGGACTCTACTGTGGACACAAACGTAGCTTTAGTCCAGGTGGCTCAAGGGCTGATAGATCTGCAACTTAGTGGTCCAGGCTTCAGCGCGAGGTGCACACAGTGGATCTGAGAGGCTTCACGTGTGTGCAGGATTGATCTTTGCAGCTCCTGCTTCACTGCCTTTAGTACTCAAACCACTTGTGTGTCTTTTCTCCAGCACCTCTCCTGGTCATTATAACTGATGTATTTTTGTAGATACCACGCTTATAGCAGTGATTACTGTGAAGCAAATACAATCAACTTTTTTTTCCTTTTCCGTCTACCATCTGCCTATCTGCTGTTTAACTGTGAGCTTCTTCAAGCACAGTTTCATCTTCGTACATTTTTGGAAAGCATCTGGCAAATAATGGATGCGAGTGCGTACAAACAGCGATAAGCTGCACCTGGTTTACACTGCTTTTCCTGTAGTGCTTTCTGCTCAGAGTGGGAGTCAAAACTGGAAAAAACTTCATGAAACATGTTTTATTTCCGTGCTGCAGTACAGTGGCCCCCTGAACTCATGGCTCGCAAACCTCCTATTATCTGTAAAGCCCTGAGAGAGCGGAGGCTGACCAGGAATGCAGAGTTGCATTGTCCTTGCATCAAGTCTTGTGCTTCACTGCTGCTTATGGCCTCCATAGGTTAAGGGTCAGTGCACGTGCACGTATGTAAAGTCTGAGCCTGCATTTAGGCCAAGGCTTGCGCTGCCGTTACGCACTTGCTCTTCTGGTTGGGGTATTTTCCTATACTTTGTTCGTGGTCTGACTGTGTTCCGCTTTCTTTCTCCCTGAGATTTAGAAGACAAACACCCCCAGTACAGTGGCTCCAAACTAGTTGAATTCTGTGGCTCCACATGGGTCAGGGCTGCCAAATCTGCCCGTTGGGTTAGATCTGCCTTGCAAAGCTCACGTGGGAGTTTAACAGTACAGGTACAAAATCTGCAGCATTTTCTTCTGACGTGATGACGGGTAATGCGAACTCTATTCTGCTATTTATCTAAAAAACACACTAATGTGAAGCAAAGAGGTGTGAAAAATGTTGTAAGGATGGCCATAATGAAGTTTCTCCCCAAACAGTGGAGTCTGCATAGACTGGTAATAAGTTCACCTTATTGCTAAGCAGATGAAGCAGCTAAATGTGTAAAGGCTCTGCTCTTAAGCATTCCCTTAAGAGTAAACAGCCCTTCCTAGAGGTTGGGATAATGATCCATTTAGGCTTTTATTCAGGGTTTGAATTTCACCTACATCTCTCTGCCTAGGCTATATCAAAATCCAGGCACTACTGAAATGCTCTGGAGACCCAAATGAAGATCTGAAGACCTGAATCTGAAGCCAGCCAAGAGGCAAAGGGACTCAGGAGAGATCTAGGCAGCCTGAATACGCTCTTTAGTGGCTATTCACATCTCATATGTTCTTTAGCCAGCAACTTACATCCAAGAATGTAATATCCTCCTCCACTCTTTCCCCTCTTTCTGTCCAGTCCTACAGCCCTTACGTGAACTTTGAGTAATTCCCATCAAAGTCAGCTGGTTTGCTGAGTGGAGTTCAAATCCCTCTTGGCTCTGTGTAGTGCAGCTTTAAGTCCTGGTAATAAAAGAGATTGGGAAATCTGCAGAGAATTAGCAAACCACAGGCCAAGTCCATATCCTGCTCACTGCCTCATCAGCCCTTTTCTGAAGGAAAGGTAACTTGCTGTCCAGTCTTCCCAAGTCGGGCAGAGAGACCTTAAAGCCTGCTGCTTTTCAGCTGAAGATCTGTCTTGAGACCCTCTGCCCTGAAGCCTCAGAATAAATTATCAAGGAGTCCTGTTGTTCCAGTCCTAGCGGGGCCGTTAACGAGATAAGTTCTTGAGACTGACAGTCTTTCTTGACAGTCTTCACAGCATCCCTTTGATGCTCTCCTGACAGTAGTTTCCAAGGTGTAGTAAATTATAACTGGACATAAAGCTTTCACTGAGAAATGAGGCACTATTTTGCACTAAATGCAGAAAGAGGCAATTTTAAGTGATACGCTTACCAGGCTGAGCTTGAGCAATGATTCAGGCTTCCAAGAAGAATCCTACTTAAGTGGTTTTATTGCTATAAATGGGATTAAAATTCAAATTTTATCAAAGCATCAAGATCCGTAAACATATATACTTAATCAAGAATATTAGAGTGTAGGCTGGGTTGTTCTCTTCCTGACTTTGGTACAGAACTTTTTAAGTGAACGTGGTGCGTGCTACACGGAAGAGGGTAAATGCCCCAGAAACACTGGAGCTGTTGCAGTTGTTGTCCTGTGCCCTGCGCTGCTTTTGAATTGTAGCTGGGCCTTTTCTCTCTGGAATCTGGGTGCTTTTCAGGTTTGAAATCACTGAGTTTGTAATTGTCTTGGTCTGACAACGCGTGATGATGCAAGCGCAGTAGAGAATCCCACTGAAGTCAAGGAGAAGGCCCCTCGCCCAAACTTCAGGGCTTTGCCAGACAGGTCTGAAACCGAGCCCTGCATTTCAGGGCAGCTTTATTGATGTGTCTAAACTGCGTCGCTTACTCTTGACCAGCTTCAAGCTAGGGGAATTGATAGGAATATGAATCAGTGTCTGGATCCAGTGTCTGTGGCTTAAGATCAGCTCAGTGAGATACAGACATTTCGGAGAGATGTTGTACCAAGGGATAAGACTAGGGAACTGCCAGCTCTAATGCAGCTTTCTCTTCTCCCTACTAATTGTTTTAGATAATGAGGGAGACGGAAGCACTCATGATGTTTAAGCCTAGAGGGTTGAATCCCAGCAGAGTTGACTCAGCTATTCATCTTTGCAAAGCAGATAAGCTTGGTGGTGTGCGTAGTAGGAAATGAAAAATACTCTGCTTGCCATTATGAAAAGGGCTGTGTTTGAAGAAGGCTTATAGAGCTGCCCTTCCCTCAGCCCCCACCCCAGTGAAGGGGGAAAACAGCATTAGAAAAGATGCATGTATTCGGAATCATTGTTTTAACAGCTTTTGCCCGAGATAAAATAAAACAGTAACGTTCACAGCATAAAAGAATCTACAAAACGGGGGAGAGCTGATCCGCATCGCACTCACTGCAGAGCTGGGGATGCTCCGCGTGCCCCGTGGCTGGCTCAGGAGCAGCTCCCACTTCAGCTTTTTCATTTCCTACAGTTGGAGGTGCGGTGGGGGATTATCTTGCATCTTTCATACATGCTGCTTTTATTTACTTTTCTGAAATGCTTATCTTCACCTAACACGCTCCTTTTCTGGCTCTGTGACAAATGTGCTTTTGGTGACATTCGCAGAGCTGCTGGGGCAGAGGCACGCGCGCTGTCGTGTAGCTGGGTGCCAGGAGCGTGTCCCGCTATGGGACGTGCCCGTGTGATCTGCCATGACAGGACTGAGCTTTTTTTTTCAAGTTGCAGAGGAGCTGTCCCAGCATTGCCACGTGGAAGTCGTTGGTGAAATCTGCGCCACGGTGTCAAAGAGCACGAGTGACCACTGCGGCACCTTGAGGTGCGATGGGGCAGGGTGAACTCTGACAGCCTTAGTGTGGTCTCGTAGCGGTGCTGAGCAGTAATTTCAGTTTGTAAGCAAACTAGAGTAAGGAGATGGAGAATAAACGTGGCTGGATGGAGAAGTTACTGCTTGGGGAAGAAAATTATGCCCGGCCACGCTGGGCTTGACGCTGCATTGCAAGAGGCCCTCCCTGGCTTTTAGGGGGACAGAGGCATTGCTTTGCCCCCTCCTCGCCCACTGCTGCGGTCACAGCCTGCAGGACCGGTGCCTTGGCAGTGCCAGGATGGCACATGGATGCATGGGAAAAGAGAGTTCTCTGTTCTACTTGGTCATGCACATCTCTGCAGAGAACTGATCAAAGCCTGGAGCTTCTTCCTAATACCTGGACATCTCTTTAGTATCTTCTCTGGAAGATCTTTTTCAGTAGCTTTTGCTTTATCTGTATTTTGTAGTTGCAGCTCCGTCACAGGAAGTCTATGGGACTTACCCTGCAGCCATCTTTCTCAGTGGGATGCTGTAGGTCAGAGGCAAAGTCCTTTTCCCTATATATTTTTCTTTACAAATATCCCATTCTGCTTATATTCCCTTTGTCCCTGAGTGCTGATCTCTCATGCGTGTTTATTTTTTTTTCTCCATTTCCTTTAGGATTTGCAGGAATGTGTCTATTTGCAGTGGGGAGAAGCACCATTATAACAAGTGTCGTGTTTACCCTGTGACTCTTGTTTCTGAAAAAGGAAGAATTTCCAGGGAGGAGCGGGGATGTCGTTAGGGGAATCCGCTTGATCTGTCCCCACAGTTTTCGTGTTTTCTTATTCTCTGGGGGGTTCTTACTCTAGTCAGAATTGCAGATTGACACAGCTATTTGTTATTCTTAGCTGCTTTTGAGAGAAGCCAAAAATGGTGGTTTCCATTAGTCATTTCCCACGTTGACTATCTAAAGGCCATGGCAGGGCACAGTGCTGGCTCTCAGCCTATTGCCAGCATCCAGGAATCGGGGTGGAGGGCTCTCCCTGCAGACTGTACATTAAGGGGAATTCCTTTTCATGGGTGAAGGTTCACATTTTTCCTCTGAGGCTGGGGAATCATCCTGTTCCCTCATCCCGAGATGAAGCTATGCTAGGCAGCTTCCTCAAGTCTGCCATGTCTGGGGCTCCCAGAACTTGATAAGTTTTGCTCAGCCACTGAACCGCAGCACAACGTGGCCTGACACCAGGGAGAGCCTCGTGTTTGGCCTGCAGAGTAAAGGAATCAGCATAGATGTAACAAATACAGAGTAAGGTTAGCCCCAAATGCGTATCATTTCCTCTTTTGTTTTCTGTTCTGATTGTTTGAGGGTGGTTATTTATTCCTCCGTTTCCCTTTTCTCAGTTGCTTTTTGGTTTTGCCAGCCACCTTGGCTCTTGTACTGTTCCCGGGGTGAGAGGCAGGACGGGCACTAAAAGGCAGCTTTGAAGGCTGTTTGTGACAGTCTCGAGTCCAGGTTGACAGACAGAAATGGAATAAGGGCTGGGTGAAAGTTCATGTTTTAACTTGAGCCTAATGATCAGTGCTGTCATTGAACCAAGCTGTTTGGGACATCCACCAGAGCAAAGGCTTTATTTGTTCTCTGAAATGCTTAGCATGTTCTAAAGTGATAATGGTATTAGTAATAATAAAAAGGTATATGATGTTATGGAGATGGACTTTTTAAAGTAGAGAAGACACTGACGGTGGTAGAGAAAGCTGTTGCTAGATGGTAACTTGGTTTTATTGTTTGTTCTTGCTATTACTAGCTATACCTTACAGCTTTGGGTGTATTTTTCTTGCTTATTTATTGCTACTTGAACTTTTTGTGTCCCAAATGTGCCAGGAGGCCTTCAGATGAGTCACATAGCTTCATGGAATCTTAGGACTCATCTTTTATTTCTTGACATCATCAAAGTTTGTTGGAGCCTAATAGGCAGTAATGCTTGACCGACGGCGCAGAGAACAGATGTTCAAGTCACTGGTGTGTTGGAACAGGTCTGGAAGCAGGTCCAGCTCCTGGCATGCCTGCGCAGAGCAGACTTCCCTGCGCCGCTGCCTCGGGGCTGCTGTCTGGCAGGGAAGGTGGATCCACCTCTGCACTACCAGCAGGGTTCTGATTCTGTTGCACTGAGTTGCATCTATGGATGTCTGGAGTGTTTTCACGCTTTCCTTTTATCTGCTTTAAATGCAGGATGTTTCAGTTTAAGGGTGATACCCAGCCCGCCTCTATACTGAAAAATAAGCACGTAAGGCACCAGAGTAACATAAAGCTGAAAGCCCTAAGGGCTGGCTTCTGTCCTCGAGCGCAGTTCTCTGCTGTCAGCAGTGTCTTAGCACTGTGCAAGGAGTACCTTTTTCAGTAATTGTTCATTTTACATAAGTTGTAAGGAAATTGCAAGAAAGATATAAACCAAAGAAGCTCACCAAAAGAGCCCCATACTTTAAGAGAGAATTCTTAGGAAGAAAATTCAAGGAGAAATTACCATGCAGTCTCAGGAGTCAGACCTAGGATTCCTCCTCCCCTTACTGCCCATCCAGGCTCTTCTCCTTACTGACTTAATTCTCACATCCTCTTTCTAGTTCCTTTTAATGACATTATTTACCTGGAGCTGTGGCTTGCTGAACAACTCAGAGCCCCAGAAACTGTTGGATCTGCTCTTTTCTAGGCTTTAGCTGCAGCAGAATGAAAACTGCTGCTCCTTGTAGAAGAGAGAGCACCGCTGCACAGCGAGTTGCTTCTGCGGTTCCAGGTTGCCTCTGTGGTGAGCACAGCACGTGTGCCAGCTCCACGGGGCTGTGAGGAAGGATATCCAGGGGAAAAACTTGAGCTCTAGCTCAGTGAAAACTCTCCAAATGTTCTGGTGGAGAATAGAAGTGGTAAATATTTTGTTTTTTAAAAAGCCAGAGTTGGTTCTGTTAATTTCAGTAATTTTTCATGTAGTTAGTTTATTACAGAGAGCAAGACTTCTGGTGCTGATCTTCAGCTGGTAAAAATTAGTGTATTTCCATAGACGAATGGATCTGCTCTGACTTATTCCAGCTCAGCATTAGACTTACTACAAATAATGAAATTGTGAGGTAGGGATGCAAGGAAGGAATTAGCCAAGCTGCAGCTTGGCAGAAGTCACGGTGCTCTTTTCAAGAGTCCTGAATGCTCAAGACTAGAATTGGCCAAAACGCTCATTACAAACAGTATTAACAACTTAATGTCTTTATAGCTGTTAAATGGTCGCAAATCAACTCGGCTTTGCTTTCAGAACGTTGGTTGTTTTGCAGTTACTCGGAGGCAGCTCAGAAGGGTTGAGTTCAGGCTTCAGGCCCAAATCTGTTTTCTATTCCCACCGCCTGTGGTGCGGTTGGACGTCCAAGTGACGTGGGATCGTTTCTGATCCCTGATTGGGCAACTGAAGCATTTTAAGCATGAAAATAATTAATAACATACTGCCTCGTTATGCTAATGGCAGTTGCAGGTGTTTGACGTTTCTGGATCCTGGACTTTTGTAGGACATGAAAATTTATTAATGTTGTAGCTCTGAGGGATTTCCGCCGTGGACAAGACCCCCGTTGTACTTGGAACTGTACATAGGCCTGAGAGATTTCACCCTGCTCCAAAGCGTTTACAATCCAAGTGATTTCTAATCCTATTGTTTAAAAATGACAATGCATCGTGCCTTACAACTGCATAACACAATGTTCACGAAGCAGAAACAAAGATGCTCAGAGAGACACAGTGCCCTCTCGAAAATCATACATCTGTCGGAAACGCTCGACCGACTTTGTACAAATGACCTTCAAAGGTGCTGTCATGGATAGAGACTTGGAGGGGTGAGGGAAAAAAAATTGCCAAAACATTGCCTTTTTTAGTTAGCTCCTGTTCTGTATCTGAAATCACTTTGCATGCAGACAGTTGTACATCTGAGCTCTTCGCTTCTCACCCTCGTGATGTCGATGGAAGAAAATTATTAGCAGTGAACTTTGCATGAAGCATCTCTTAAAGTCTGAGGGTACATAAACTTCGATTCCTGCTCATGCATATTGTAAGCATGTAAAATTTGATTGTCTTCACGTTTCCATAAGTGTATGCAATTTACAGCTTCCAATTTATCACTCTCCCCCCCCTTTTGGTTATCAATCACTTTGTTTTCTTTGTTTAGGAGTCGTTGTGACAAATAGTTGTGCATTGTTTTTTGCGCTGAGTAGACCTGGGGACTTTAAATTTGCCAAAGGAAACGTGCTGCTTAGTTGCCTTGGAGAAGCTCTGTGGGTGAATCACATTCCCATTTATCTCTTTCCTACAAGTCTGATCTATCTAGTTACAGTTTGCACCAAGCTGCTGCTCAAGTGGTACAACCTCAATTTTCCCCTCCCTTAGACAGAGGCAAACAACCTCAAATAGAAAAGAAAAAGGTAATTTCAGAGAGATTTCTTCCCGGATTTTTTGATTAAAAGGTAGACTTAAAAAGGGAATGTCTGTGGAAAGACTCACTTGTGGTCATTACGATCTTCTGTAGCAAAGAAAAAGATACCCTATTTGTTTCATTTCAGAAAGTTTTTTGGCCTTTGTATTTTTCACAGAGACATAGATAATTTCTTTTTCTGCTCTAGAGTTCTGTAAAAAGCTCTGAATGTCTTCCAGAGCTGCATGTTAGAGACCAGCAAACTGAAGAGTGAGACTCTTGAGAGTAATCTACAGTTGGGAAACTCAAAAGCATCCTTTCAGAGATATAGGTGCTGTACTTCATTTAATTAAATGCAGCACTTAGAATGAGTGAATTGGCTGTATGAACTATCTTTTATCTGTCATGTTTTTGTAAAGAAATGAGACAATTTAAAGGTATGCTAATCTTTCCCGTTATTCTGAAGCTAAGCTTTCAATAAGAAAAACTGCCTTTCAAACACAAGTGTCATAGTTAACACCTCCTTATAAAAGATAAATGATAATGGAAGAGGAAAACAATTACCTTAGTACTTCTAGCCATGAGGAAAGCCCTTGTGGGCAAAGCGGAGGTTCTTAGTGGAAGATTTTAACAGACAATGCGTCATAAAACAAACAACTAAGAATGAGGAAAAGCTAAACTTAACAGAAAATTATTTCCTTTTATTTTCATTTAACTTGACTTATTTTCCTGTGGCAGGCAAAATTGATGCTTCTGGTGGAATTTGCGTGTTTGTGACACTCTCTTTTGCTGTTGTAAATGTACTTGTACAAAGATTTAAGGACCCGCCGGAGCTCTGGATCTCCTTGCAGAGGATCTTCTCTCTTCCCCTGTCGCCTCTAAGGCAGGGAAATCGTCTCTGGTCCAGGCTGGTTTGATGCCTGTGTTGTGCCCTGCTGTGCAATCCTGGAGATGAGATTTTCAAGAGACTCAGTGGGAATTCCATGTTTTTGGCAAGAATTGGCCATAAAAATACTTTAGACCCATTTGATGTTTCCAGCCTTTGTATTTCACTCTCTGTTATCTTGGCACGCAGCTGGCGATGGCAAGGGTCAGTCAGAAGGGCCAGAGCCAACAGAGCACTCTGGCATGTGGTTGCATTTCAACAGTAAAGAGCTGTGGCATCAAACCGTGTGAGTGATGGATGGTGTTGGTCAAAGCAATGAGCATCAGTGCTCTGGATGCAGATGGTGGGTCTGCCACAGCATCCTTGTATGACCTTGGCAAACACCTAACCTTGCTGTGCATACCTGTTAATCTCTGTGTTTTCCTTGTATCTTTGGTTCTAGGGAATTAAAAACCAAATAGTTAGGGCCTTGTGAGCTTTATCAAGTGGACATTTCTACTAGCAATAAAGCAGGCTGAGTGTCTGCAGGCTTCCTCAACCTGTTTGGTTTTCTGGACAGATTAGTGATGTATGGAAGTTGGTCTCTGTCTTAAAATACAGACATTTGGAAGCTAGAGCACGTCTAGAGCTGGCAGTCCCTCACAAAGAGGTGGGAGTATGGTGTGTTGAGCTGTGTCTGGAGACCTGCCCTGGGGCCATGTTAAGGACTGGACTTGTGATCTGCAGAGACCAGCAAGCTCAGCTGAGGTCAAGCCAGGCGAGCTCTTTGGAAAACAGCGGACCATGTGTGCTTGAATATGCCCAGCTGCTTAGTCCTCTGCAAGCTCTGAAGTGTGGTTCCCGGAGAAGGGGGCTGTAGGCTGCCCGTCAGGGATTCAGAGCCCACGCAGGGTATGGACCAGCTGCTGGCGTGTCTGCTGAGCAGCCACAGTCATCGCTGGGCTCTTCCTCCTGCCTTCAGGTCCTGCAAAAATCCTACCTTCAGTTTGTGCAAGTTGAGAGGTCCAATGACAATAAAGTAACAGATTATGCAAATGCTTAAACAGTTGTGATTTCCCCTGAGACTTTCCCAGTGCAAGTTGGAGTGACTAGAATGAAGGAATATTGCTCAGTACTCTTCAGCATGTGAGGTCTGACCAATAATACATTATTAAGATAATACTTTCTTATTTCATACACATGCTGGAAGGTCAATTAGCCTTTGCCTGTAATATGCTGGGAAACTGGGAAGCGTTATTTGCCATAACTCCTAAGTACTGCTCTTGCTGAGGCATCCGTGACTCAGTTTTAAATAAATAAAACCCTGTGTCATTAACAAGAACAAAATAAATGCATAAGGGCTCACTCAACTGCAGATTTGTAGTTGACAAATTTGTACTGACAAAGCTCAAGTAATTAAAAGCATGAGCTAGAAAAGATCCTCAAACTTCAGAATAGGTCTGAGACCCAGAACTCTGCAACGCTGAGGACTTTTAGCTTTGGGTCTCAGTGTGTGTTTTTTCCTCCCGTTTCTTTGCAGCCAGCATTAATATCTTGGCTTTTATCTGGCCTGTTAGCTAAACGCAGGGTTATCCCAAACTATGTGGACATTGAGGGTTTCTAAGGATCCCAAAGCAATACCAGTAGATACCTGTAGATGCTTGTATGTTATCTCGTGTACAGAGCTTCACTTTGGAGCGCTGTTATGTTGCACGCCTTCCCAGCATTGTTAGCCTGGAGAGGGAATGGGATGGGCTCCCAAGGCAGATGGTTTTCTTTGGTTTGTGAAGCTTTGGTGAACACTGAGAGCAATGCCTCCGGGAGTGTTTCTTAGGTGGGTAAAGCTGATGAAGGTGCTCTGCAAGAAACCTCCTCATGGAAGTTCTCTGTCTAGCTAGGCAGAGATTTGCCAAGAGAGTACTAGACCTGGGTGGCCTAACTTCTTTGCAGGTCCTGCGCCTGCTAGGAAATGTCCTCTGAGATACTGAGCAGCTGGAAAGGGCTCACATCTCTGCGGTTGTTCTAAAACACGCATCCAGCAGGCACCACTTCCTGCTTTCTGTTGGCTTCCTGGAGTTCTGCACTTCTCC
Organism: Eurystomus gularis; assembly: GCA_013400335.1. Classification (NCBI taxonomy): domain Eukaryota; kingdom Metazoa; phylum Chordata; class Aves; order Coraciiformes; family Coraciidae; genus Eurystomus; species Eurystomus gularis. The sequence goes on from VZZY01020740.1 coordinate 552,762, forward strand.
ACCTCCCCGTTTGTGTCCTTTGCTACCATATCAAGCCCTTAAGATCTAGTGGATTGTTTTTTCTCTTTTAATTCCATAGATGAGTTGACAAACAGCAAATTCCACACACTCTGGCTCATGAGTTTTTCAAGTGAAGCGATAAGCTCAGCATCCTAATGTGGTATTGATCTGAGCCCTCTGGAATTTGAATTTGCTTGACTTTGTAAAGTTTGCATAGGTAGGATATCTGAACATCAGATGCCTGTCAAGCTAGAGACTAGCCTGTTTGATCTGGCTAACTCATAATTAATTGAGCTGTTAATGTGAGTATTTGATAAGAACACCTGGGGGTGTTTGGCACAAAAGGTGCTGGAGATGTGGAGCTTGACAGATGGATGCTCTCCAAATTTAAATCAGGTAGGTCTTTAAACAATGATTTATAGCTGGGGAGAGTGGAATGTAAAGTGATGTGATATTTTCCAAATGAAGCCGTCTGGTCTTCCTTAACATGGGGATAGAGGATGGGAGTGATCTGCGCTGTCCATTAGCAGCCTTCGTTTCAGCTGGAACAGGCTTTTCTATTGTGCTTTTTGTGCTGAGAATCTCCCTAAGCACTTGGCCATGACAAACCACATAATAGTTCTGTTTATGGACGCAACAAATAGAGCAGTAATAAGGCGTACAATACCTCAGCACTGATTTTGGGGTACGCTTTGACTTGCTAGCAAACCTCGCACCCAGGAAAATTGACTGCAAGCCAACAAGGATTTCATCTGCAGTGATAGATAGAGAGCACATGAAGAGCTTTTATTCTTCCTATGTTACATCTACAGAGAGATCAGCTAGGCTTTGTCAGGACTCCTGTAGCAGCTATAGCGATGCGTGCCGCAGCACACTCCCATCTGAACAGGCAAGTGAGCAGCACCTCCTTTCTGTAGCCTAGCACGTGGGCCTGGAGAAAGGGAATCAGCTTTCATCCAAAGGGCATGTGTCACTGGTGAGACTGAAGCGTGCAGGGGCTGGAAATGAATGGCATGGTATGTTTGTCTGGTTGCCTCCTTATTTGCTGCCAATGAAGCAGCTTTCCATCTGCAAGTGCTTATTTGGTTCCTGCCTACTTCTTCTGGCGTTAACACCCACCACAGGAGTGGACCCAAACAGGGCTGTGTTATCACAAAGTTCCTTCTTCCTTCAAAGTCTGGACTTGCCGCTGCCGGTTCCTCGTCATCCTGGGCTGTTCTAGCCTAATTTGGCAAAAGTCGGAGCTGACTCTGGCCCTTGATTCTGAGCGTGTGCTTTTTGAAGAGAGAACAACTGACAACCTCCGCATAGCCCGGCTTACTCTATGGGTGGAGGGGAGCATGCAGCAAGAACTTATTATCTTTGTATTACATCATTCCCAAATATTTTTAACCTCGGTTGTACCCAGAGCTGACTGAAACACCTGTTTTAACACATTCTTGGCTTGTTTTGCTTCTCAGACTGGAAAATTCCTCTGGGGAATGAATGCATTGCTTGAGGAGGAGGGTGTAGGAACCAGAGGTTGTGCAACGCACACTGAGCGCCGCGTTCCTTCCTGCGCGGTACGTTATAGCTGGAGCTCCGTGTGAAGCCTTCCTGCAGGACAGCACTGAGGATAGAGGCTCCACTGTTTGCTTTGTGATCAAACTCATCAGGTGCTGAGCCACCAGAAACATTCATTTACTCAGGAAGCTTTCTCCCTTTGTGTCTGATGGCTGCTGAAGTGAAGCCGGAGTCTGCCCATGCAGTTTTGGACTTTGTGCTGTCGCTGTTCAGAGAGGATCTGAACTAACCACTGTGCCATTGTGAAGGACATGTAAAAGCTGAGTTTCTCTGCCAGTCTCTTCTCAGTTGCCTTTGTTCATTCTGTCTGTATCAGCAAACCAAAGGTGTCATATTCCGCTAGAAAGAGTATTGTTATTTCACAGGAGGTTCTGTTGAGTGTACTCGCCATCAGAGGCACCGCTGTACGCTAAGTGACATAAAGAGGGGTTTGTTTTTTGTGCTGATTTGTGCTCGTATTCAAGTCATAGCATTTTTTAAATTAACTTTTGTTGCTAAAAGACTGACTCCCTCTTCTCATAGGAAAAGCATTGTCTCAATAGAAGATGAAATACATAATAAAATAACTAGGTTGGCTGTGGGAGGGGGGACGTCTGAGTGTTTCTGGTCCAAGCCTCCTGCTCACAGCAGGGCTGACCTTGAAGTTAGGTGGGCTTGCTTCGGGCTTTGCCCAGTTGGGGTTTGGTTATCTTTAAGGATGGAGGTTGCAGTCTCTCTGGGCAAATCTGTTCCTGTACTTGCTCTTACTGTTATTTCCCCCCTCTTTCTAGCTGGAATTTCTCTTACTGCAATCCGTGTGTTTCCTCTTGCTCTTTGTGCACTTCTAAGAACAGCTTGGATCTGTCTTCTCGTTACCCCCTTAGGTGCTTGAAGACTCTGAGATGTCCCTTTAGCCCCCAGGTAGAGCAAACTCAGCCTTCCCTGCTGCTCTTCATACTTCCTGTGCTCTGAAGTATGGTCTGTGACCATCCTGGTTGTTCTCTAGAGCTCGGTCTCAGTCTCATTTTATTGACCTTGCTTTCCCTTTATCTGCGGTTATGCCTGAGACCCATTTCTAGGTTAATGTCGCTAACTTATGGCTCTCTTCTGTTCTTTCATTTTTGCTGAAATGAATTTCAACTCCACTCATTATTTGAAACCGACCGTTGCTTTATGCAGATAGTGGGAGTGGAAATAGTGAAAAGAATCAAGTATAGACATAAACTACTCAAACGATTTGTTGTCATAGCTCAGTGCAAGCATCACAGTGAAGTAGGCATGAGCCTGCAGAAATACTCTGGGGTTTTGCACGTATCCAAACATATACACTGTTCTGGCTTCCTTGTCAAATTCGTATGCTCAGTATCCAAAATATCTCTTAATCTGATCAGATCTCTTCTGTAGTAGACAGTCTTATTTCCTCAGGCGCAAACAGGGTTGGTAGCCATGTATCCTTTTCAGAGACAATTGGGAAATAATTAAAATCTGGAAATCATCATTCAGGCAAGGATGGAAAATATTTTCAATTTCCTAAGTTGCTGTGACAGTTTTCACACGAGTGCTTGCTTGCTTCTGAAACCCCTCGCTTTTCTTTTTGGCCACTCAGTGCTCATTGTTTCCCCTCAAAAATCTCTCTCCTCCTGAGAAGCACAGGCAGTGCTGGGGTAAGTCTGTTGGTGTGGCGGGAAGGCAGCTACTTTATGCCCTGAACATGTGTATCATAGAATTATAGACTGGTTTGTGTTGGAAGGGATCTCTCAAGCTCATCCAGTCCAACCCCCCTGCAGGGAGCAGGGACATCTGCAACTAGAGCAGGTTGCTCAGAGCCCCGGCCAACCTCACCTGCAATGGTGCCAGGGATGGGGCAGCGACCACCTCTCTGGGCAACCTGGGACAGGGGCTCAGCACCCTTAGAGTCAAAAACTTCTTTCTTCTCTCTAGTCTAAATCTCCCTTTTTTAGTTTAAAACCATCACCCTTCATCTTGTCACAACAGGCCCCCCATCTTTCTGATAGGGCCCTTTAAGTAGTGGAAGGCCACAAGAAGGAGCCTTCTCTTCTCCAAGCTGAACAACCCCAACGCACGTCTGTTCTTTCACGTTCGTTCTTCCTGTAATATCAGTGCTTCAGAATCCTGAAGCTTTTCTCATTGTTCCTCATCCATCTCCCCCCTCTTGCATGTGATGGGTTTTTCCCTAAGCTGCTCTCAAGGGTTAGAGTCCAGAGCAGTCTTGCTGATGCTGAGTTCATCAACAGATCAAGGACTTGCATTGGGTCATAACTGTGACAACATCCCCATCTGTGGGCGTGCTCCGCTACCCGAGCGGCTCAGCTCACAGGGCTTGTCCCTGCTCACAGCCTCATGTGGGTGGCTTTGAGCAGAGCCTGCTCAGCCTCGCAGCGTGAGGGACCCTTCTACCCAAGTGTGTTAGATGGCCAGGCACGGGGGACCTTTGTGCGGTCCTTGGCCGTCTCTGGAGTCTCTTCACAGCAGCTCCACCATACGGCACCCAACCAGCGGGATCCACTGGAATTGCAGGACAAAACCAGGAGACTTGAGTTAGGGACCTGAATCAAACTTCTATCTAAGAGCCTTTTATTTCTAGCTCCACTTGTGAAGAGTGGTAGAAGGTGCTGTTATTTTTGGAAGGGACTTTGGTTGTGCAGAGGTGCTTGTTAGGAGCTGAAATACAACTGGCCCTCCGTTCAGCTGGAGGCATTTCCATATAAAAGCTTCTTTAACTTGTTGCTGTATTGTAAATTTATTTTGGGGGTTTTCATATTGAAGTCTGCCCAGCATGTACTGTTAGGGAGAGTGAAATTACATGAATGTGAAATGGAGGAGTTTAAATATTTAAAGGGCACTAAATGAATTAGGTTTCATTCTCCCACAGAAGGAACCGATCTGTGTTTCTCCCCAGCACTTCATGCCACACATACATTATCACCTCAGCCTATGGATACATAATGCATTCAGGCACTATTTCCACTTTCTCCTTTTCTTCAGCCTGCGGTGTCTCGCTTAGCTAAAAATCAATTTGTTATTACACAAATTCCTGCAGGACATAAAGCTGTCTGTGTAACTAGCCCAATTAATTAATATTTTTGCACTGTACTTTAATCAAACATAATAGCCAGGCAGTTAAATATGACCGCTCATCAGTATTTTTCAGTGGAGCTTATTTCTTGTGATTAAATTATTATCGCAATCTATCCTTGTGCCATTCCACTACGTTCACGTTGAAATGAAGTGTTCTCAGCAGCGGCAGAGACTAGCAGTGGGGGAGGTGGGAGTGGCGAGGTGATGGCGAGTCTGCCCAAGGCTTTCCAATGAACAAACCTGTCCTCGGTGAACGTGTAGCCCAACAGATGAGCATGAACCTGCCTCTGAGCATCTTGGTTCCATTAGATGGTCCATCTCATTATAGAAGATCACTATAGAAGGTCACTAGAGTGACCTGGGGTCACTTTAAAGCCATCTTAAACATGGTTTGCTCCTTTCAGGACTGGTGGAGACACCTGAGCCCTCCCCATTCTATAACTTACTCCAGTTTGCCGCAGTGCTCAAAGGGGCATCACCCAGATGGAGGCTGTGGCAAAGCAAACCATCCAAGCCCTCAGCTCTTCTCATTCCTCCTTGTCTCTCCTCACCCTTGAGATCAGGGTGAGTTTCCATAGGCATAACTCTACTAGTACCGTGCAAGCAGAGAGATACGAAGAGTTCGTTGTACCAAGTTGGTTATTCTCCTGTCCCTGGTGGATTAGAGACACTCCAACGTAGTAACGTGTTCTATAAAAATAATGCTCCTAGCTTTTATTGTGCGTTCTCCTGCAAGATAAGACATGGAGTTGGAAAGTACATTCTTTGGGAAGTATTCTCTGTTACCTCTCAATGCCAGGAGAGAACGGAGCCAAGAGCTCTATGTGGTGGTGGGTGCTGTCGGTTGCTTGAAACAATGGCAAAGCTGAATATAGAAACGAGTTCCTGGAGGCTACCACAGCAGCAGTTTGCACTTTAGCTACGACTCTTAATATCTGTCCCAAATACCTTGAGTGCTTTTTGGGTGTGCTAAACCCAGAAGCATGGCAGTATGTGTGGCGGGTCAGAGAACTGCAGAAAATCGGGGCTGGAGAGAGTCCTGGGAGCCTTGGAGCCTGACAGTTCACCAGCTATTCTAACTCAAGGACTATCCGGACTTCTTAAAAAAATATAAAGACTATCTTGACCAGCTTTGCCACAGTTGTTTGTTGTTTGAGTCAAGCAAATATTAGGCTAGACTACAAATATTGATGGATTGCCATTTATTTGCATGCATCTACCAGAGGTTTTACAATTGGTTTTTCCTGCAGCTCCCAGCACTCCTGAGACACGGACTAGGTTTAGATTGAAGGATTTCTGTGGTGATAGACTTTGTTTTCTTATAGTCCTACTTTCTCTTTTCTCTTGTTCTCTATCTTTATTTCTGTGATTTTAGGAGTAGAGAAAGATAGGGACTGGGTTAAAAAAAAAAAGGATAAAGAAAGAAGGAACTTATGCCTAGCCTAGTAACTGCATAAAAAGGAAGAATCCAGTTCAAATCCTCAGTGTGTCCAATGTCTCAACTTTCCTTTTGGAAACAAAAAGCGGTTTTGACTTTCAGGAAATCTGGGTTCGTTGCATTGAAACTTTGACTGAAAAAAATTCTGTTAAGCATAACTTTTGTGTCAGACCCTCTGCTGAAAAGTTCTCAAACGAAAAAGTAATGGAATGGTGAAGGATTCACCTGCTGCTTCCCCAGCACCACTTGGTGCACGGAGGTTCCACGGCCCATGCGCTGATCCCAGGTACTCTGGGTTAGCCATTCAGACCATGACTGCTCCTCACGCCCTCTGCAAATACAGTTATGGTTCTTGCATTAATTACAAAAGTGGCCTTTTTACTTTCTCCAGAAGTCCCATCACTGTGCAAATGCAGCCTGAGGGATATTTCTTTTCCTCTCCCAGCAAAGATTGCATAAGGACTGCTAGCACGTGGATCCAGTGCGTGGTGTGCGGCAGCCAAATAATCATGGATTTAAGAGTCCCTCAGCACTCATTCACACGCCAGACCGTAACCGCTCTGATTTTCCCCTTTCAGCAGCTGCAATACCCAGGCACAATGGGGTGAGTTAAGGTTAAGGATGTCGTTTCAGCTTTAACTTGGAATGTCCTCGCTTTGATGGCCCCAAGCCAAATCCTTAACATTATTTTAATGTCGTTTTTCTTCTTCGTTTTATGTTTGCATACGTTTAAAAACAGAGCAGGGGTTACTTATGTCACAGCTGTGCATACTTTCTAAGGCCAATGGATAAATAAAGGCTTTATGCTCCAAGAGGAAACTTTTTGTAGGACCCAAAATATGAGTTGGTTGAGAGTTTGGTTGGTGGATGAGATTGGCAACGGGTGCAAAGAGATGTGTCTCCCTTGATTTTGATGGAATCGGGCTGATTTCTCTCTGCCGAGGATCTGGCCCCTGTTCCCATCTCAGCTCAGAACTTTCTTCTGGCTACTTGACATATATTTTTGTTTGTATAGAATTATCTGTCTCTTCCCACCCATTTCCTATATCCTGACTTTCCAGATTTAGGGTTTAATTTTGCACAGACTGAATCTATTTATCTGATTTTTTTTTTTTCTAAAGGAAAATATTTATTTTTTTTTTTTAAGCCAAGCAAGTGCTGCGTGTTCAGTGTTAGTACCCAAGTGGCTTGGTTGAAATCTTGGCTGAGTGAAGACTTTTCAATTTGTTTTCTGGAGTCTTCCTCAGCAACTTGACTAATTCTTCCTTTCTGATAGGATTAATGCCGTGCTAAAAGGTGTTTCAGTCTCTTTCTGGTGCCGAAGCATTGAGCCAGTATCTATAGTATGAAGTGTCAATGTACAAAAATGCTTTCAGAGAACCTTTGAAACAAATTTCTTAGGCAAATAGTAGTGAAAAGTATTGTTTGTTTTCTTTGAGGTCTTTTTGTTTGTTTTCTTTGTAACAGAATGGACATTTTTAGGATTAATATCTATTTTTTTTGATTGCCTTGTTTTTATCCTGGGTAAAAGTTTCAGCTTCTTGTTTTCCTTAGAATCAGAAAGTCTTTGAAAAGCTGGAAGCCATTTTTTCTGCCAAAACAACGTGGGATTTTAGTGGAGGAAGGTCACAGGGACCCAACAACTACAACTTTAATGAGATACATGAAGTTGCAGTGGCAAAAAGAAATGATAGCAATGCTAGCTGAGACTAGTGCTTTGTGTACCTAGATAAAAATTCAGAGAGCTCAGTGAAGGGTTTTCCACTGACCTTAATAAAGCTTCGGGTCAAGCCTTAGGCTTGTCAGATGAGATTTATTTCTTTGGCACCCTTCTCTACATGTGAAGCCATCTCATAAGCTTAGAAGCTCAGGAACAACACATGTCCCACCGGATTGCACCCGCTCTGGTTTCCTGCGGCTCCCTCTGGAGCAGCAGAAGGTTTGAACGTGGTGCTCATTTAGAGATGCACAGCACGAGTTCCATCCCAGAGCTCCTGCGTGTGCTTCCTCCCCTCGGGGCCGAGGAGGATGAAACATTCATGGGTCTCTGGCCCCTGAGCGCAGCTAGCTGAAGAACTGTGGGTTTTTTAACGCAGTCACGCTATCCCTGCCGTGCACGGCCTTTTCAGGTGAGCACGAACGCTCAACCCGAAGACATAATTGCGGCGTTTGTGGTCAATGTAATATTGAGTTGTCTCCCCTGGCAAATGGATGTCAGAAGCGTTCTCCTTCGTCTCGGCGCTCCTGCAGCCGCCGCTGCGTTCCTAGGGGGAAAAAACCGTCGCGTTCTCGGTTCTTTAGAAATCTCTATTCTTATTAAAAATACATATTCTCTATTTGTGAAAGGGAGAAAGAGAGCACAACGCAGCAAGCGAGAGAAAAGTCCTGCTGTGAGCACCAGGAGGGTTTGTTCCTCTGGGTGTTTTGCTCGCAGTGCGGAGGGGAGCGTGTGGCCAGCCCTGCCTGCGCTGCTGCCAAAACCGGGCTTTTCTGAGTAGAGGGGCTATATGAGGTAAAGCTTCAAGGGGCAGCTTCCTGCTTCGTTGGAAAGAAGCAGAAAGACATTTTTGGATTCTGTCAAGCCATATGTCTTTTCTCTATTTTTTTTTTTTCTTCTTCTTGCCTGAACTGCTGCTCAAACGCAAACAGTGTCCGAGGAGCTCCCTGGAGCCGGCACAGCGCGGTGGGGCTGGAGGGACAGACCACTGCTGGTCAGCCTTGTCTTCTCCAGTGAAGCCCGTTCTGTTTGCACGGCACAGGAGGGAGCTGTCAGTTCAAAAGTCTGCGAGCTGTGCCCTGTTTCGATGAGCGATTGCCCCGTGGAGGGCCGAGGAGCCGGCAGGGTGGGTGTGTGCTCATCCATTGATGTGCAAGAGCAGTTGAGTCCTGCTGCCCTGGTTCTCCAGGGCTCCCGGGTCTTTGTGAGGCAACCAGCAATTAGGACAGTAACTTTTTCTTCATGGGCTTTAGTGAAAGGCACCAAAACTTATGAACTATCTTGAGTGCTGGACTATGTGCTGACATGTGAAACTCTTTATTCTGGAGGATGCTGACCTGAGGCTCATGCTCACTCTGGCAAACAGACTGAAACATCATTGCTTCTTAGTAGACGCGTTTGTCATGTGTGATGCTCCCAATCGCCACCGAGTAATTTGTGTCTTGTGAAACAGCCACAGCTTTCATTGTCCCGACCCACCAAATGGCTTCAGAGGTGTGTGAGAGCTGGGTGTAGATCCTTGTCGTTCTACACATAGATTTGTGTCTGGCCTCGTAGGTTAATTCTTACCTCTCGTGCACCCACTTGTGAGGCTGCTTTGGTACCTTCCAGCAGCGATTGCAGGTTGTGCGTGGATCTGCGTGTCACACTTGCAACTACAAACGAGGAGGAGGCAGAGCAGGTGAAGCAAAACAACCCAGAATTAGCATCATGAAATCTTTACAAAGTTTTGCACTTTCAGTTCAAGGAGTTGAGGCTGCAGTTCTTTCCAATGAAAGCATTCAGCAGTGTCAACAATTTTCCACAAAATAAAAAAAAAAAAGTGTTTGGAAAAGCATTTTCCCCAGAAGAAAACTGTTTAATCTGAAAAATAATGTCAGTTCTCTCTGGTACGATACAAACTTCACTCTGCAATAACCTGTAGTAACCTGAGTAGACTTGGAACTGAAAATTATTAGTCTCCTTTGAAAATACTGTGTGCTTGTTGAAAAATAAACAACTCGGGTGTACAGGTGCAGGCAGCAAAAGGCCAGTATCTTTGTGCTGGGATTTTTAAAACCCCCCTATCTACAGCAGGGGTTTTTACACCAACCTCGCAGGATGCAAATTGTTACTTTTATCTTTTTTTTTAGAGCCTTGATCTTTAGCCTTAATAAAAAAACCATCAGCGATGTGAGAATGTGAATAAAAAAAGCCATCGGTGATGTGAGAATGCTGCTTTTGAAATAGTGGGATCCAGTACCAAAATTTGTCATTGCATCTTAATTTAGGAGGTGACTTTTGCTGCTAGAACTGGCTGATTTTTTCCGTGGCACATGGTTTGTGGGGGTGGGAAAGAGTATGTTACAGACATCGTCTGGTGAAATTGTTGCTTCTCTTAGGCAAAAGAAATTTATCCTCATTTACTGAATCCCACAGCAATTCTCCTTCTCAAACAGCCACGCTTGTGATGGACGCAATTTTAGCTGGTCGTAGAAATGGAAACTATGTCCAAAAGCCTGAAGCTATAACTGAAAGGAAGACTAAAAGCATGGGTTGTTTGGCTAAACAAATACCCTTCAGCAGAACACAGCCGCGGAGCCGCGTTTTCTGTGGGGTAGAGAAGTTTCACTCGGGTAGCTCCTGGAGCAGAGGTGTTTGTGGGAGGTGGATGCACAGGACTGAGTCCTGTCCTCAAGTGAACTAAAAAGTACTGTCCAAAATCAATCTTCGGTGTCGTCCTTAACTTGAGGAAGCAGGACCAGGGTCATGTGGCAGATACTTCAAACAGGGTCGTTTAAAATGTCAGTTCTAGTTGCAGTTCTTAGAGGCTGCTGAACTGTGTCATGAATTATGTCCAAGCCTGAACAAATACTGGGATAGAATAATACGAATATTTCTAAACATGAAGAAGTATTATTATTCTCTTAAATGGTAATAAACAGATGGTGTAGTTACTGTGGCAATACCTTTTTTTTTTCTTGTGGTGGAATGTACTGATCATATGCTGGACTAGTCAAGTCAACCCTTTCACAGAAGGAAATCTGTGGCTATGGAGGGAATACTTGACTTGATTGACTAAATAACACCAGCAGACTTGCTGTCGTTGTAGTCCTGATGAAAACCTCAAAATCTTCCAAAAAAAGGGGGGCTGACAGACTCACCCAGAGCTCCATCCATTTGCATCAGCCGCTGAAATGTATCAGAGTCAGAAGTTCAGTGGATAGAGAAATGACTCACTTTTTTCTAACAATAAAGTCATTCAGCCAAAGTGGAGACAAGTCATATCTGATATCATATTTTTATATCCTTTTTGCTTATTATAATTTATTTTCTTCAGATTGATATTGCACAGAGAAACATGATGCATTGTTCTGAAATTAAATTTGAATCTGTATCAAGGCAATTTAATCCCACTTGGAGTTGGTGGATAAAGAAGCAAAGCATAACCTTCGATAATTCCCTTGCTCGTAGTTGGCTTTTTCTCATCCACAACAATTTAAACCAAAAATCACTTTCTCTAATGAGGGACTATAAATTACTACTTTAATGAGACACGTGAAGTTTGAAGAGTTGAATTCCCACGTTCCTCTTATCTGTAAGCCTGGGTACCCCGAGGGATGGGGAAAGATCCATAGTGCTGGATTTCTGTGTTATAACATCGCTCAGCATTAAGATGATTATTACACTATCATTAAGTCCCAGAAGGGAATCTGGACCTCACTAGGCTGAGTATTGTTTCCATCTAATGTGAGAGTCTTAAAATGCTTAGAATTGAAACAAGAATTGGGAGGGGAGCGCGGATCTGCCCAAAACCAAAGAGCAATGTGGTGACATAGTTTCTCACAGTTTCTCCTACGCTGTTCTGCAAGTGCACTCTGCTTTGTGTTCCAGTAACTCGTTTTTCATATAGATACTGGCGTTTGCGTGCTCTCTTGCAAAAAAATACTATTTGGAAAGGTTCACTTATTTCCTTAGATAACTGGCAGGTTGTAATGTGGTATAAAGAAGCTAGGAACAAAGAACCAGAAGTAATCATTGTGATGTCAGTTCCGTGGATCTTCTGTAGCGTGGGCTGTAGTAGCTCAGCTCCACAAACTGAATCCTTTCTGCTCAGGAATAAGTCTTGGGTATCAGGAGTCCTGCTTTGATTTACAGATTGGTAGGAGTGGAGAATCCAGTATGGCCTTTAGGCAGTTATCCTCATGGTTAAGTGTCCATAATAGCAAAACCAACCCTACTTCTTCCATTGAGGTGTGCTCACTGTGTGCTTCTAGGTGTTGACAGGTCTAGTGCATGGTCCCCAAGCATTGCAAATGCTTTGTGCCCTTGTGTAAAGCTTGAATCAGAATAGTAGGGGTTGGAATGGACCTCTGGAGATCAGCTCGTTCAACCACCTGTTAAAGCAGGTTCACCTAAAGCAAGTTGCACAGGATTGTGTCCAGGCAGGTTTTGAAAGCCTCCAGAGAAGGAGACTCCACAACCTCTCTTGGCAACCTGTTCCAGTGCTCCATCACCCTCATGGTGAAGAAGTTTCTCCACATGTTGAGATGGAACTTCCCGTGTTGCAGTTTGTGCCTCTTGCACTTCATGCTATCACTGGGCGCTACTGAAAAGAGGCTGGCCCCATCTTCCCAACACCCACTCTTCAAATATTTATAAACATGATCAGATCCCCCCTCAGCCTTCTCCTCTCCTGGCTAAACAGCCCCAAGGCTCTGAGCCTTTCCTCATGAGGGAGATGTTCGAGTCCCTTAGTCATCCTCATAGCCCTCCACTGGACTTTCTCCAGTATTTCCCTGTCCCTCTTGAAGTGGGGAGCCCAGAATGGGTCACAATGAGCAGGAGTACGGTGGTGGGGAGCAATCTAGTCTGTGCGTCCTTAGGTTCCACATTGTGGCTGTGAACTTCTGCTTCTTGTGGGGTCATGGCAAGTTTATCTTTTCTTGACCTTACTCTGTGGCAGTGCATGAGACAGCTGGAGGGAAGGCCTGTTTGCAGCATCACCGCTGTGCTCACAGTGCCACGCTCCTTCCTGCGTCACTGTGCTTGTCAGGGGATCGCTCTCAGCTCCACAACTGTCCGGGGGAGTTCTCCCTTCAAGGGTTTTTGGAAGTCCACTCAGCTGGTGCTGGCCGGGAAACGGCAGAGGTTGTGGTTGTGGGTGGTGGCATGTGGCCGCGCTGTGGGGTTAGCACCAGTGAGGCAGGGACGGCATTTGAACAAAAGGTCCTTCTCCAGAGGCTCTTCAAAGAGGGGCCATGTAGCACTTAGGGCCAAAGAGGCTTTTGCATCTCTAAGGAACCACTATTTATGCACAATTATATTTATATCTATACATTTGCATACTAAATACGTAGCACTCAATATACTGGTCATGCAAATGCTGCACTGGATGCCCCAGTGGATTCTTTCCTGATGTTCTTCAATCGTAAGCGGTGTAATCAGCGTAGGATCACTAGTGTGATTGCTAGCTTATTCTTCTTTCTTGAGGAAAGGCGGTTTCATTTCTTCTCCATGAAGTGTCCCGTTGCTGGTATGATGGCAATACAATTTCAGGTAGTAACGTGTCTATAAAGCAGCGTGTTCTCGTGTGCTGTTTCTGGTTGGAGTCACATCTATTACTGGTCCTTTGCCTCTGCCAAGACCAGCCCAAGGCAGAGCTGTCTCAGCAGACTTTATGGATGCGTCTTCTTTTCAGAAGATGTGTTCTTTGCGCTGTGGACTTTCATTTATTATGTATTTATACAGCACTTAGCATCATGAGAGTCCTAATCCGATTGATTTCTAGCACTTGGGCAGAAGAAATGTTATGCAATCGCGATCGTTGTCCCCTGTTGCCTTTCAGACGCTGCAAAATTTAAGCAGGCTACAGTCTTAAAAGAGGGCTAATTAAGTAGAGTTGTTCTGCACAGAGAACCAGTGTTTCTCAAATGCTTTCAAAACCGTAAAACAATCTGTGAGTAGCCAACAAAAAAGTATGTTAACAATGGCCAAATCAAACAGTGATTCAGAATTTGAATTAAAGGTCATAAAAACCCTGTATGCATTAATCATGGAGCTCTGGTATGAATATTAATAGCAGCTGAGAGTTGTGGAATAGATCTTTTAGCTTAATTTTAAGCATTAATTAAACATTTATTAAAACTTCACTCTATAAATACTTTATAGCCAAAACGCTGTAAAAGGGCAAGGCTGGACGAAAGCGTGGGCTATTAGTGCCTGTTGTGTTGAGTTGGATGTATCACCAGTAGGGCTGAAATTGGTGTGAAAGTACGATTTAGGAAACCATGTTTGCGATATCTCAGAGCTATATATCTTGTAGCAAGCTCCTCGCAATACCAGACTTTAAGGTATTTGTGAGAAGGTTAAATTTTCAAACGACTACAGTTATCTAAATGATTTCTGCACTAAGGTTGTATCCAGACATTCTTTCTGCCCTAACCCAGCTCTCAAGAAATCCTTTGTGGGCAAGATCTGGTGCATGAGATGGACGCTTCTCCGAATGGATGGCTTAATAGCCAATTTGGTTCTCGCCTTTAAATCTGTGAAAAATCCAAAAGAAACGCCAAAAAATGAGTCAAACATGTCAAGTGTTTACATTTGTGGATCTGCTGAAAATACAACTTTAAGTGGTTTTGCAGACACTGAACATTTTTCTCTCTGCAGAAATAGAAGCCTAAACTCTTCTTTACTTGGCACCTTAGCGTTTCTCCAGATCGTCATTTCTTTCTGCTTCTCCTGTTCATTGTTATTCCAAATAATTGGCTTGATCTTGATATTATGGTTTCATGTTGATCTCTCAGAAAGAGGGATAATAGCTGGTTAGGTAAGCTTGGGGAATAGATGGAAATGACCCGTGAAGTTAAAGAAAATTTAACCTGTGGGTACAAAGCTGTTTTAAGTGACTGGTAGAAAATACTGCGAAGGGAGCTGGGAGCCCCGCGGTGCTTCTCAGTGTCTTCGGAACTGCTGGACCATGACAGCCACCCAGATACTGGTATTTGTAATACCTAACAAATGGGGCTCCAGTGTTGAATTGAGGGCACTGGGTGTTTGCCTACTAAAAGCAATGGCTATATTAATGTTAAATGAGAAGGAATGGTACATGTCAGCAGGCAGCAAATGCGCTTTTCTAGTAACGACACTTATCTCCATAACGGTCAGATGAAATGACCTAATATTCTTTTTTTTCCCCTGAATTCCTGCACCATTCACTGACACATTGTAGGGTTCTTGCAGTAGCGTTTCCTAATGAGCCGTGAGAACGCAAAGGGTGCAAGTGCTTCTTAGTTGACCTTCTTGGCTTGAATTCATGTTAGCTGGAGATGTTGTAGAGGTCAGGCCTCTGTTTAATTTCAGGAACTGCTCAATACCAGTTTTAGTAATTTACTGCTGTGAAAAGATGATTTAGCGTTTCAGGTAAAAACACCTTGTACTTAAAATGCACTGGATGCCTCTTTTTGGACAGTCTGTGATTCCAGGGCTCAAGAGCTTGCTTTAGGAAACAAGGGATTTTTCCATGAGAAATTACATGCCCCAAAGACCTTATTTCATCTTTCAAAGCTCAGCTCAAACATCTGCTGGCATATGTGTGTATCCAGGGGGAAATGTGTGTTGTTTTGCCGAGCTTGTGCATGAACCTGAACCACGGCCGGTGGAGAACATGGATGGGAGGTGTTTGCAGAATGAGCAGGATGGTGGGAGCAGGAGTCAACTGAGTAGCAAGACAGTCTTCCTTTGCGGTTCGATGCAATATCGACAGCACATGGTACTGTTGTTCAGGAGAGTTTTGAAGGTAGGAGTTACCTTGGAAATCTGTAAAATCAAAATTCTACTTGGGGGTTGCAAAAAGATCTTTACAAATGTTGAAGACTTAGTCCCAATGTTCTGGTTACATTCCAGAAGTCATAGATTTTATTGGTACTATGCCTCCTTTGTGCTATTTCCAGTGGATACGATAAAGTTCATCTATTTTGCTGTGCCTGAGGACCTGCTGCACTTGACCTTTGTGGCGACTACATTTTGATGTCAGACAAAGTGCTAATTGTGTTCCACTGGGGTCCTTCCAGATAAAAATGTCATGCAAATTTATTCTTTACATTAGATTTATTTATACCCCAGCTGACATGATAGTGGAGGAGAAATGGATCCTCAGGAGATGTAAATTGGTGAATGCCCATTTCTGTCTGCCAAGAGTCTGTCCAGGATGTCTTCAGTCATACTGCTCAAGTTGAAATCAGGCGGAGGCATATCTCTGTCTCTCAAGGTCTCTTTGTCAAGCACTTGGTTCTTCACTTAAACCATCTTCTGATCCCAGAAGAGGCTTTTTTGCTGGCCTGAGAGACAATTACCTCTAAAATATTTCATTCTCAGTCTGCCCTTGCACGTTGTTCCTATCCCCTGTGCTCCTGCTATTCTGTCACACACAGAGCATGTTCTGTGGCACGGAGGCTGAGACATCCTTGTTGTAGCAGACAGCCAGCCTGGCAACATCCACCAGCAAAGCTCATTGTCATCCTCACAGCGCAGAAACAGGAGAAATTGGCACCATCAAGGGAAGAAGCTCTGTCTGTCTGTTTTGAACTTCCCTGGCTGCCTAGTGCAGATCTTCAGGCCTGCAGAACATGCAGTCCCCTAAAATCCTTTTAAGAGTATTTGACTGATATTCAAATAGTGTAAACTAATAGCCTAACTTAATGCAAATAGAAATCTGCAAGAACTGAAAGGTCAGGTAGGCTGCAAAACTGAGCAGATAAAACTTATGAAGAGCTCTCCCTCTGCATAAAGAGGCAGAACTGGTTTGGAAAAAAGTCAGTACAATTATTAATATCCTCATGACCAGGAATAATCTGGATTATTCCAAATTTCTGATGAGAAAGGCTCTGTTTCTTATATATTCTTTTATCCAGCAACAAAGAATTCTAAATTATATAATAGATGAAGTTAGGCTAAATTTAGAGAAAGAAACATGAAATAAAAGCGATCTAAAGCAAACCAGGATATCTTTAAAGTTTAAAAGCAGAGCGTTCCACTTCACCCAAACCATTTTTTTTCTCCCTTTCCTCATTAACTTTTTTCTCCATACAAAATTTCTGCAACTTCAACTTTTGTTTGATCTGATTTGGGCATGGGGGTGGGAGGGGAAGGAGAATCTTCAAAGTCCTGAAAACCTTTTCTGCCCGGAGCTAACAGCAAGACAGAAATCACTCAGTTACCTACTGCTGCAGGTACTCCAGAAAGGCTAGTGTACATCCGTACAGAGGGAATTAACTTCCCTCTTACCCCTGATGTTTGCTTCATGGTCTGCATTTCTCACCACTGCTATTTTATTTGCATTTTAGCTAGATGAAGTTCCGTTACAATTAGTTCTTAAGGCTTCCTGTGGAAGTTTCTTCGTTCTGAGGTCAGAAAAGCTTCACTCTGCTGAGAAGTGTCTGAGGAAATGGGAGCCAGCAAAGCAGGGAGCTTGTTAGCAGAGCTGGTCTGTGCTTTGGATTGATTTTGTTTTCTCTAATGGCTTGATCATAACAGTTGCACTCTAATTTTTGTACAGGGTTGTGCACATTTCAGGCAATGTAAATATATACATTGGCATGCCTATTAGCTCTGCTGTTTAAGTTACGGATATTTGATAGTGTACAATAAAATCAAGTGGTCCTGTATACCATTTGTCATGCTGAGCTTGGACTCATCTCTTTGTACTCCCACTCCACCCTTTCCAACTTCATTATATTCCAAATGCTCCTCCTTGCTTGGAGCAAAATCAATCCTCGTTTTGCATTGGGTGGAAGAGGAGAAATGTGTGCTGGGATTTTTCTCAATGCACAGAGCTGCGTGCAGACTTAATACTTGCTTAAACGATAAGCGTGGGGCTTCCCTGGGGGGGGGAACATTGTAAGACAGCTGAGGTCATGGTCACGGCCTCAGCCCCCATGTTTTAAACTGCAGAAAGAAGTGGAAATATGAGAGGGCCCTTTCTACTTATCGGGAAAGAATACTACTGTGAATGCTGCTTCCCCCAGCCGCCGTACGCTGCAGGCAAAATAGCAAGTCCCTCCAGCTCTGAGAAGTGGTTTTTGTTTAATCATCCCTTCATTTCGAAACACCGTTTTCTCCCTGCTAGCCCGATCTGTGTTTCCCTTGCTAAGGGACTGGCTCGTGTCACTGTTAAATGCATCAGGCCTGTGTTGGAGTGGTGGCAGGGCATCAGTGTTTCAAACCGGGGATGAAAGTCTCGAGGTGAAGTTCAGGGGGTGGTATTTATACCCTCAGGACCTCGGAGAGGTTGAAAAATGTGGCTTTTTTGTTCCAAAGGGAGTCAGGTGCTGATTTACCCATATAACTTGCTAAGGTGAGATGCCAGAGGTGAAGTAGAGATAGAAGAAGCCCCAGTGTAACTTTGAGGGCTGCACGGTCCCCAGGCTGTGTCCTGTCTTGCAGGAGTACGTGCTCACAGCTTACACTATTCAGGGGGAAAAAATGCCCCAGAGACCTTTGCCCTGCCATGGTACTCCCAGTGTGGTAGGTTTTTGGGGTGTACATTGTTCTCAGGGGTGTCCTTGGCCCTCACCCCTTCTCCTCCCACAAGGACCAATGGCTCAGGCAAACCCTCAGAGTTTTACTCTGAAGCTCTTGAAATTATCCAGCATTGCCAAAAGAAAGGATTTGCTGACAGTCAGAATCCTATTGGCAAAACTAGGTGGATTTATGATCTTGGGTGGAAACCAGTTTGAACTATAATTTTACATGAATCCGATCCCTCTCCTGAGCCAGGCAAAACTTTGTGATTCTGGCTGATTTTTCACACTCAGCTTTTGAGCACTTCTGTTCACGTTTGAGCCGAAGATAAAACTCTGGGGCACACCAAAACTTCAGGCCCGTGCAAACAGATAACAACACTGTCCCTTGCTGCTTGCTATCTCTAGCTGTAGGCTGAATTTCTTGATGTCTCCTGCCTGGTTGCCTTTATCCTCTTAGCTCTCTTCCACCAGTTGCTCCTCTCACAGATTAAGTGCTATCTGGGGAAGAGCAATTTTGGGTATTCTGGGTTCAGTTCCTGCTGCTGCTCCAGACACTTGGTGTGAACTTGGCAAAGGAATTCATGGTTCCCTGTGTGCCGGCAGGCCTAAGAGTTAAGTGGGTGCAGTCAAGTCCTCAAGCAGATTTTCTGCTTGCTGCAGCCACCGTTTGTAAACAGGAATACACATAATAGGTTGAGAAATCAGCTCCAAAACAACAGGCATTGTTTGTGTGCTGAGTAACTCTAGCAATCAGTTAGGATCTGGGAAAAAACCATGTTGTGTCCAGATGAATGTAAAACCAGAGCCTGCCCTGCCAAAAACTCCAACTGATACCTTTGGAAATAATGGAAAGTTTAGTTAACATTTTTCCCCATATTTGAGTTAATTTGTGAGAGTATTTTTTTTCTTGTTTCAGCAAACTAATGAGAAACGTTATAAAAATAATGAAGTATCAAGTGGATGCTGGCTAGTTGCACCTCTCACTGTGTCATGACAGGAATGTGACAGGGTTGTGTTCACACCAGCCAGAGCTCAGCCCCGTGAGCCAACCGCTTGCATTTACAGTGGGCAAAAGATGGGCTTAGTCTTGACGTGCTGTGAAGGTGCTGTCATGACCCATCAGAGTGAGAGCTTCTGCCATCCCATCCGGAGCTGTGCTGCGCACGCTGTGAAGATGTATGAGTTGTGTTAGAGGATCTGTAAAGGGCAATATACAGCACGTCCCCTTATTAGCAGGTGATAATTGTGGTCTGACTTGGGAAGGTGCTGAGAACCAAAAATGAGCAGTGATGTCTATCGGTGTAGCAGGAGCGCACTGGTGCCTTGTAGCCATCTGGGCACCAATGGAAATCAGGCTTTGGTGCCTCTGGCTGGGTCCAGAAGTTCTGCAGCTCAGTTCTGGTAAAGATAGAGGTTCACATGAGCCACTTTATCTCTTTTTTCCCTGTAATGAGGGAACATCTCTCAACATTTCTTACATCTCTTTAACCCCTCGGGCATTAGGGCTTTGTCCCTGACTTGCTCCCACATTGCTGAACGCAGCAGTCATCTCCTGCCTGAGTTACACCTACGGCAGCCCTTTCCTGAGCTGTGTTGGTGACTTCAGAGCCACTCAAGGTCAGTGACCACGCAAGGACAGCAGCAGCATTGTTTGTGATGTGAGGAAAGCGCTTCAGTTGCTAAATGGATTTGAGTTGAGTTTGTTTTTTATCATCCTGAAATAACCACTGCTCAAACAATTGTAATTCTCCTGATGTCTTTCTGGAAAACATTTGGCTTGTTTGGCAGTGCAGTGTTGTGTAAATAAATATGTACCAAGCATCAAAGTCAAGGAGGGGAGGGTGAGTTCTCAAATAATTATGTAAATAAATCCACATAGTGTGCTCTGATATTGGCTACCACATGTATTTATATTAATCAGTACGGACGTTACTGACAAGTGAATCTATTCTGCTTCTGCTCCTGAAGGTTTCAAAATTAATGCTTCATTTTGTTCCTTGTTTCGCTGTAAGGGATGCAGGGGGACGCCAAGGCTGTCTGATCTCAGCATCCCCTTCAGGTGTCTCTGGGAGGCTGAGACCAATCAAACTTTGCATAAATAAGAGTACTTGGCATGAGAGAGTTTTACGAGTTTGATCCAGTACTTAAAACAACACATTGGGAAAAAATAAATATGCTCATTTGCTGGAATGGCGTTTATTTGTCAATCTCATCGTGACCTCTTTGGGGAGGCTAAAGGACGTTCAGTGACTGTAAAGTCCAAAGACTTTTGTATATATCCCCAGATGAACTTTTTCGATGCTTCATTGACAACATGTGTAATCCAGCCAACTGAGTGGCTTTCCATTTTTCTTTATCCGGAGAACTCATTTGTTTGTCCAGGATTTGGCACCTACTCTTAATCACAGAGTAAGTGAGAAGAAGCAGTTGCTCTTGCTGCTTTGGTGATATTTTTCCCCCTGAAAAAGGAAGCACGTTCCTTTTTCAATACTTTGAAGTGTATTGCAAGGAGATGGGAAATCTTCCAGTCTGGTGGTGACACAGGCTACCTAAATTGTGAAGTTGGAGACTCATTCAGGGTTCCACCAAACCCAGGGCTGCGTCTGTCCCTAGGGAAAAAGAGGACACGAGTAAAACGTGGCAGGAGGTGGAGATGGTCAAGAATAAGGTGTGAGGGTGCTCTTCTGGAAGGAGGGGAAGTAACGAGAATAGCGGTGGGAAGTGATGTTTTCTGTTTGTGAAGTTTGAGTTGTGGGGCAATCAGCCCTCTTGTTAAAGTGATGAGGGTAGGAGCGAGGAGTAGAGGTGGAGGAAGAAAGGATTGTTAGCATCTTGTAATTCAGTGTCCTGGCAAACAGGAACTGAACTCATGACTAAGTCACAAAATCATGGTAAATGAGAAAGAGCTGAGATAAGTATCTCACCGCTTTTTAATTCTTAAAGAGATGATGGGTTGCTTTCTTGGAGAGGCAGGTTGCTCCAGCACCAGAAGGAGCGAGCGCCTGGGCAGCTGCAGAGGAAGAAAACTGATGGGGCACAGAGGACCCAAAGGGCCCACACCTAACTTTTGGGACCACCTCTAGCTTGTTAGCTAGAATTTACCCAGCTTTCGTTTTCTCCTTTACAGCGATATGGCAGGTTCCAGGTAACACGTGTTGCCGAGTACATTTCAGCCAGTGAGACTGTTTGCATTAGAGCAGGGTAAGCGTTGTAATAAACAGAGCAGCAGTGTGGATCTTCATGTTCTGCTTTTTAATAGATGCAGGATAGTTTGAGAAGGACCATGTGTTCGGTTCTCGGTGCGGGGATATCGTACAGATGCAGTTTATCCATGCTCTTGGCTGTTTTCGTTGCTGCGGATGGGATCTGTGTTTCCATTGTACCCTGAAGGTGATCAAACGCGCCGCATGCATTGTTAAAATTCATTGCACCTCCACTTGTTAAGATGCTCAACAAGAGTTGCATTGGTAAATTGATTAATTAGATCAATTACTTCAGATTTTTTTCCCTTGTGCTTGCGCAGTTTGCTTCAGATACCAGTGTTCCAAAGAGCACTGCCCAGGTTAGAAGATTCCTTCTCTGACTCGGGACCTCTGGCCAGAACAGTCCATGTTGTCAGTTTGAAGCTGTCTGTTCAGTCTGTGCTGCCTAACGAGTGGCTGTGGCAAATATTGTATTTTTACAGGACGATATATTGGTTAGCTACAGGACTGTGTGTTCATAGAATCTGCTCTTACTGCTGCTCACCACTCTTTTTCTACTCCTCCTACTTGCTGCATTTTATTAAGCAGATATTATATGTAAAAAAATATGTTTATTGGTAGATTATGTGCCTTTTACAAAGGCCGTAAAGCAAAATGGATGTATTTTATATGGTGAAAAATCACAGCAAAACTTCAAAAGCTTTCAGGAAAGCAAGGTAAATGGAACAGGCTTTAAGAATTAGGAGAAAAGATCTCCTGAGAAGGTGAGCTCAGGGAAAAGTGACTGAAGGGAACCTGACAGACCCTTGGGGAGCCTTAAGGCCACAAGTTCAAGCTATCCCGTTCAGAAAGTATAGTAGGGGACTAAACTGGTGGAATCATGAGCTCATCGTTGACCTCAAATGCAAGAAAGAAACAAGCAGTAAGAGGAAACTAGGTCAGGCTCCAAGAATGAGAACAGAAGTGTAGTGGGAGCATAGGCAAAATCAGAAAGGCCAAGGAACTAAATAAAGATATAAGGTTTGGGAGCCAGTGGCAGTAACTAGCTGTCGTTCCGTATCGCTGGTACAAGAGGCTGTTCAGCTTTACAATAGGGAAAGCAAGCTATCGACATATCAGCACCGAAGAGAATTGCTTAATGTCTGTTCATATGAAGTTCAACGCTAATTAGATGATTTCTGTAATTAGGACTACTTATAAAGCAGTAAGGTCCCAAACTAGATAAGTGAAAGTGGGTTAGGGCCAACCTGGATAATTTAGGTGTTTTCAAATTGGTTGTTACTATAAGTTTAATTTTAGAATACTTAAAAAAAAAAAAGATATTTCAGTGCAGCAGGTGGGGTTCACTTGCAAAGCAGAGAATCAGGAGCCTGCAAAAAAGACTAGCACAGTGAGTATTGTTAAAAAGGCAGAAAGAGGAAGAGTTGCAGCTAGAGATCCACCAACTTAACACCGATTGCTGGAAACATACATGAACAACTAATCCAACAACCTTTTTGAAACACCTGCAAGATAATGGGATAAAAATAACATGTCAAAAATCTCATCAAAGCTATCTAATTTCCTTGTGCAGCGTGGCAATAGGTTCTGTGGACAGAGGAGCAGCAGATTTGTGTGTTCAGATTTCAGTCAGGTCTTTGGCAGCGTCTCTGTGACATCGTAACGTTGTCTTAGTTCTTAGTCCATCTAAGATCTTAATTACTTTCAGGAGGGCTGTTGTCTCTCCGCTGATTAGAGTGGGGATCTAGAAGGCTTACCCTAGGCTTTGCCTCCTGCACTTTTTACTTAAAGGCTTCAGTAAGCGTATAAAGTAAGGTGGGATAAAACTAGGCCAGCATTCAGTGCTGTCACTTAAGTCTGTTGGCTCCATGGAGTTTCCAGCAGAACCATGTCTTCATACTCAATCCCATAGGGGACGTGCTGGATGCTCCCCAAGGAGAGAGGAACCTCTTCTCTAGGAGATTTGTGTTTGCCTTGCTGGGAGTAGATGGAGGAGGTCACTGTGGTAGAGTAGATATGGGTTAATAGAGTTCGGTGGTGGATACAGTGGAGTTCGATTAGTGGTTGGACTCGATGATCTTGAAGGTCTTTTCCAACCAGAGTGATTCTGTGAGTCTGTAATGTGAGTAGCCAGTACCAGCTTCTTCCCAGGTGCAAGCAGCTTCACAGGATGCAAGTAGGGAATGAAACCACTGTGGGATTAGAGATCTGAGGTGACATCGAGGTGGGAGCTCCTCCATCTAGCTTCTGCAAATGCCCTGGCTTGCACTGTTGCTGAATTTAGCCTTGTACTACCTCTTGTGCCCCAGCAACCCAGAGCAATAGCCTGGTTATTCAGTCTTAAATCAGGCCTAATTGCAAACCAGGCCCAGTGGCCAAAGGACAAGAGTATTGTAAATGCCAAATATTTGTGAGAAGCCGACTTGTCCCAGGGAGGGACAGCTGCTCCTAATTTGCCTGAGAGAATCATATTTTAAAGCTTAAAAATACAATAATTTTTGTGCATAGCAGGGCAGCTACTCCCTACCCAGAAGGGTTTAGTATTTGTGTGCCTTGGCCTGCCAGCTGTGAGATGGGAAGAATACTTGTCTGCTCAAAAGGCGACTCAGAGACATGCTTAATTATTTCAAAATAGAATCTTTGAGACCTTCAGAAGAAAACTGCTGAACTGTACTGAGTTTTTAGATACTGGACCCTGCGACAGGTTGACAGTGTCCAAGTTGGATTAAGCCAGGTCTTCCAGTCCAGAAGGGCCTCAGTCATCTCCCAGTGTAACACAAGAAGGTAAAGACTCTGGATGTTTCACTCGGCCTTGTGTTGAAGGAGCTATAGGAGAAGGCGTGTCTTCCTAAAGAATGCCTCTGTCCTGAGACACGAGGGAGGATGGATGAGTCCAACGGGGCTGTTGGCACAGCTTGCACCCAGGAGGGCTGGGAGGAACTGGAGATGAGGCTTTTTGTAGCACACAGCTAAAAGCTATGGCTGCAACTGGGATGTCCTCTCCCAGCACCAGTTTTGTCAGGCAGGTGGTTCTGCCTGGGACAAATCTTGCTTAGCCTGGGGACATCACTGTGACTGCTGTTCTTGAAAGGGCTTGTCAATCCTTGGTGGGAAGGAGCCCCACTGTCACAAGAAGTGACTAATAGGCGAGTTGGGAAGTGATACCTGCACATGCCCAAGGTGCTCAGAAAGTCTTTGCGTGCTTTCCGGTGAGGAATGGTGCTTGTGGGTGAGGAATGTTGCTTGTGTGTTGGCTGCACAGTCTGGCTGTGTGCTTCAGACGCTGCTGCTGCTTCTGTGAAGGCCTAGTGTGAAAGGATTGCGGTGAAAAAAGAGACAAGAGATGTGAAGAAGATCTCCAGCCCTCTCCCAAGGAGACTGTCTGTCCACCTGCCTCCTGACAGCACGCAGGGAGAGGATGCAGTGAAATTAGCCATCACTGGACCTATATAAGAATCTTGTCCATGTGCTGCTATGACTTTGGATCACTAAGGTCCATACAGATCAGACACTAGCTTCAAGAAGATTCTGGCATCCACAGATGACTTTTGTCGTCCTGCATCAAGTGGTTCTCTTACATATCTAGTACCTCCATTCCTGGTCAAAGTGACCGAGAATTTTAACTGTTGAAGTGTGTTTTTTAAATGTTCTCATTGTTTGTAGCCACAAGGTGGCATTGCAGATTAAAGGGAAAACCTCTCGTCGTTCAGCGAGACATGAGAGAGGTGGGAGACTTGAAAAAACTTGTACAGCCACCCTGAAATTCTTTCTGTGTTTGAAGGTGCAAGGAAGACTTCTTTCAACGCACAGGCCTCCAGTTTTGATAGGGGTGGGCACGATGTTTGCTATATTATGATCATGAAGAGTTCCAACTGATTCAGCATCTGCAAACACGTTTGAGCTGTTCAGAGCTGTTACTTCACTCTCCTCCAGCCTTTGGGATGTGAGGTAGTTTGTAGAGCTGTGAGGAGGGTGATGGTGTCACCTCACAGGCTCTTTTTGGGTTTGTGTGAAGAATACTTGTTTCTTCCTTCCTACTTCTGCCCCTCCAGTCCCGTTTCCCTTGGTATCAGTGCGGGTTCAAATTCGGCTAAACTTTGGGCTCTCTGGAAGGATGGCAAGCTGTAGCAAGTGAAACTAAACCCTGAAACCAAGGTTTGAAGCTAAACAAAGTCTGAAGGAATTTATTTGTTTATTTCTAAAGAGTAAGGTGAATTGAGCATGCTGTAGCTGGACTTTCCCTGTACTTGCCAGGTTTAATATGATCCAGGGCTCAGCCTTTCACATCAAGGGTAAGAAGACTTGGATCTGGATGTTCAAAGGTGTTTGCTTCTCTGCTGAGTCCGGATGAAGTAACAAGACACTTTAGGAGACCTGAGTGAACCCTTTGGAAGCCTATTTTCCACCCAAAACCTGACACCGAATTTCTTACTCGGGAAATACTGACCACTTAAGATCAGAATGTGCTTCATCGCTTTATTTCCTTGTCTTCTTTGTGATGAGTCCCTGTCCCAGGGAGGGTGTCGTTGCTGTGCACGAGGACAAGCTGAAACACAATGAGGGGCCTGATGTTTTGCTCAGTCCCCACTATTTTGCTGTAATACAACTGTGATGTTGCTGATGGCTCCTTCCTAGTCCTAACTCTTCTTATCAGTGCTTGTTGCCTTTGTCTGTATATACTCTCCATGTAAAGCAGGAGAAGATCCATCTCTGCTGAAAGATGGATCTTCCCAGCAGTGGAACAAGTGCTAAATGGAGCTGGGGAGCACCAGGCCAGCAAAGGAAAATCTTATCTGTTTTGGAAAGAAAGTGAAAATAGTTTTATTTCTACCTCAGCTTTGAGAAAGGAGTAAAAGGCAGATGAACTAAAAAAAGGTAGTTTTTACTCAAAAAAAACCACTTAAAGTGTTTGTTATGAATTTTGCAGATAAATGGGAGATAACTGACAGTGTGTTTCCCCCGGCAAGGGAAATACCCTTGTCCTTCCTCATTTTTTGAAAGGGGGAAAGCAGTGAAAACTTCTCATCAACATGGCCATGCACATGACAGTGGAGAAAAACATCGTGTGGTTTCACTTGGACAGTTTTCACTGGTTGAGAAAGCCAGGGCATATAAACACTTAGAAATCCACAGATTTTACATGCACATATGTATAGGAGATTCTTGATATATTGGACATGTCTGATTTGTTTTGTGACCAGCTTTTTTTTTCAGAACCATTTCTGAAAATTACTCCCGGTGTCTTCAGCCATGTTTGCTTTTCCAATTGCCTGTGAATTTAGCCTTGTTTTCCCTGCGTGTCTGCCTTGAGGTTACAGCACTGGGTGGGGAGGCTCCCGCACAGACCCCCATCCCCAGGCAGTGAAACTCGGTTCCTCCATGGTCCAAAAGACCACGAGGAGCCAGCCACAAAAGCGTGCAAAAATATTGTCGGTCTAGGTAGCGTGGGAAACAGTGCTCTTGCTCCAGTTCCTTGTTCTGTTAGACCTCGCAGCTGACTTTGCCCAAAATACTCATCTGCCTCTTTTCTCAACGTGCCGATGGCGCTCTGCAGTTCGGAGCGGACAGTTTCTATTCCTGCTCGAGCAGACACTGTCTCTTGCCATGTGTAAAGCATGGTCAGACTGGGACTGGGAGGCCTGATGGAATATAAACATCAAGTCTTTATTAACTATTGTGAATATTCTGCCCATGACATGTAAATAAGCAGTTGGCATTTTGATCTACGGGATGATTGACCATGGTAGAAATATGTAAGGCTAATGAGAACATCCAGTGATGTTAGGACAATTTAAAAAGGGGTGTATGTGTCCTTCTAGGCACTATGTACTTCTGGGTGTAAGCCAGGTTACTAAATGATGGGGGTTAGGATGAGGCTAGCAAGAAACCTCCCCTTACCAAGGTTATTTCATAACCGCCTACTGCAGTTTCACATTTACCACTGGAGCAGCTGGTGCTGGCTCAACTCCTCTGTCAGGCAGGGTGCCGAAAGAGATGTATTAGTGGACTGACCCGAATAGTGAATCCGATGTTCTTGGCATTTTTGGTTTTTTTTTGTCTCCGGACTTGAAGGAAGAAGCAAACCTTTAGAAAAAGAGAAGTTATACATAAAAAATTCTGTGCAGTGCACATTTCCGGATGAATGTTCAGGCCAGCATTACTCAACGCTGAAATCAAAGCTTTGGGGATTCGTGGGCATCTCCAAGACTGCTGTGATACCACAACCCCTGTGTCTAACCTCATGCTTAACACAGGGCTTTTATTCACCTTGACATTCTCTTTTGCTCTTCAATCAGCTCTGCTCTGGAAGGAGAGTGGGGGAAGGAGTAATATGATTTAGCAGGATCTCTGGAGAGGAGCAGATGCAAGTCCAGCTCTCCTGGAGTAGAGACCTTTATTCCAGAGGAGTATTCCAGAGGTGGCGGTCAAAAAAATTTGGGACAATATAAAGGTTTTCTGGGGAAAACGTGCTGTTTAAACTACCATCTGTGTGTAATTGTTGAGTAGCATGTATCACAGTAGAAAACCAAATTCACTACATCCTGGAAAAGACCGTGTGAACACGTTTGGTAGATGTAGTCTAGTAAAGACGGGATCTCTCGTGCATATTGCTGCTGACTGATAAGCACCTTGGGACAGTCTCAGCCTTGCTGAATTTTTACTGAATGCTTTTTTAATGGGAAAGTTGTACTTCTGCTCGAGGGGCTTGTTGAACGACACATAGAATCATGGAATGGTTTGGGTTGGAAGGGACCTTAAAGATCATCTAGTTCCAACCGCCCTGCTGTGGGCAGGGACACCATGGTCTAGATTGGTGACACAGACGTTCAGACGTGTGTTCCACTACAGAATGAAATCACAAACTGGATTTCTCTTTTACTTTCCTTCCTTCTTCTATTTCCAGAAAAGGAACTTTGCTATTTCCCCCCACTCCCTAAGCCAATAAACTGTATGGTGGTTGTCAGGGCATGCACAAGGCATGGGGAGTACTTGAATTCAGGTGTTTCTGTAAAGCAAACAGGTCTTCAGCCTGCACAAATTTGAGTTTTATAATCACTCGGCTACTGCTCCTTAGTTTGAATTAGGAGACGGGAGGAAACATCTCTCTGCTTTTGCTGAAACAAATACACCTCTGAAAAATAGCTTTGTTTTTGCCAGATCAGGACTTTCTTTAAAATATTTCTAGTGTGTGTTGCTGAGATCAAATGCCAAGACCTTCATAAGGAATGGCACTGAGGTTGAAAGATTTAATTTGGTCTTCAAATCTATAACCTGCTGACACGCTACAAAGATCTGAGATGGCTTCCAACACCTAAGCACATTTTCAAAGAGCAAACAGTAGCTTTAGTCATAGTTAAGTTGCATGAATCAGACCATTCTTCCTTGGACAGTCCTTCTGAAGATGAAATTTGTTTAAATTTCTCTGTTGTGCATCTTCAGTTCATGCTTTCATATGGGAACAATTTTTTCTTGTGCGTCAGGAAGGGATGGGTAAGGAAATGGCAACGTGCTGACCTCAGAAGCTCTCAGGGAATTTTCTAGAGCCTTGGGCTGCCTGTCTGGAGGGGTGTGTGGGCTTACTCCGGTCTGTCCTCATTCCTCTGGTCTCCTGTGGACACCTCCCACCAATCCACCGTCCCTGCCAGGGGCTGTGAAGACCCAGACAAGCCTTACTTGCACAGCAAAAAGCTCACAGGTATTTTGAAGGTTAGTGCTGAGGGGAAGCGAGTTGATGGGAAGAAGTTTATACTATTGCTATTTTTGTTCTACCTGCTGTGTAGATGCAAAGGAATATACTCTCATCAGCTGTCAAGTTAGCAATTTCTGGTATCAGTAGATTCACTTCTTGAAGGGAGAGCAACTACTGCCCTTGATTTCCTTAGCATGGAACCAACGTCTCAAAAGGCCCTGTTGGTGCCCGCTTGAGAAGGTGGTTTCATTTCCATGACTTGAAATGACACCAAGAGATGTGGGCATCTTGTGCCTAAGGGATGCTGAGCTTCTGTTGCCATTCTGGAGACGTCTTTGCTCATGTACTCTGTTAGACACCCATGTTAGCTGCTGTTACCGCGTTCATGGTCCATCACTTGGAAAGCAGAACCCGTTTTTATTAACACTCATCTCTCAACCTCTCTGTGCAAGATTTGGTTGGTTTAAAAGGCTTTATTCCCATTTGTTCTTGTGGAAATTAAGGCAGAACTAGACCAGAGTAGATCCATGTGTGTGGGCACAGATCTGGCCGTAAGAACATCCCGGAATGGGGCTGAGAGGAGAACAAGTAAGCACTTCTCTTTGGGTAGTACCAGGTTCAGCTCAGGAGCCTGAGATTAAGGGCTATGGATAAGAGTTACTTTGAGGTGAATATCTAGGTTCTATGGGAAAGCCTCAGGGGGGATTTTTTTCATCTATTTTGGACCAGAAAAGTACAAATTTGAAATTTTCCATGGAAAATAATTGCTTCTAATTTAAATCAACCCCCACCCCCTAGTGCATGTAAATATTGGAATGAAATGGAAAAAACTTTGAAGGCTTCTGACTGGTCATTAAAAAGCTACCCAGGAGCTGAGAGCACAGAAATCTCTGGGTGATAACGGAGCTGAAGACTAACAGCAGTTACTCCTGAGCTCAGCAGTGCTGATCTGTACCGTGGCGTGGGCCCAGCTGTGGAGGAACAGGAAATCTGCGCGCTGGTTTTTGCCTTGGGTTCGACCATGTCATTTAAGTATTACAATTAGGAAACACAATCACTGTTCTCATGTACTTACCTGAATAAGTGCCTTAATTTAATATCACTCGTATGTTTTATATCTGATGCTCCTTTTCTTTAGAGTACCTTTCTGTGGAGGCTTTGGGCTCCCTTCCTCCTTCCTTCCCTCACTCTTTTCACTGCTGTCTTGTTGCTCATCTGGGGTAGGCAGAACCGTGTTGTTCTTTGTAGTGTCACAACCCAGAAGGAGAATTTTTTGTGAAATAGTCACTACCACAAACCTTGAAGCCTCCAAATAACCCTATTTGTAATCCAGTTATGTTGTGTTCTCATAAATTCCTAGGCCACAAGACACCCCGATACTTCCCCGAGTCGATGACTGCCCGGTAAGCGGCTGTCGGTAGGTAACTGAGTTCACCCTCGCAGCTCTGCCCGTTGGAGTACAGGATTGTTCATACATATGACTAGTTCTTGTGGTTGAGCAGGGCTCTTTCTGGAACAGCAGGGCATTAGAAGATGGTTTTCTCTTCTCTCTCTCTCTCTCCCCTCCCACTGACCTTCCCCAACATGTCCTTGACTAAATGCGTAGAGCTGCACACGAAAGGAAGGAATTTAGGAGTGTGTGAAGTTCTTGCAATTAAATGTCATGCAAGCCACATGTGGTTTTGTTGCTCCAAATTCAGCTCAAATAAATGGAAAGGATTACAAAATGAGGGAACAACTTGGGTCAACCTGGAGCGTTAAACAAAGTATGTTTTCCTTCGGTAGCACCTAGGAGTATGTGATGCATTTTACCAAATGAAGACGACGATGTGGAATCCAAGTCAGGGGCTCAGACGAGGTATAATTGTCAGAGAACTGAGAAAGTTGGGCAGTGTTGCTTCATGAACCTTACTAGTTCTGGTGCTTGAAATAGTTGCTACTTGCTTTGTTTGGCTTGTGCCGCTGCGGTGAAGGGAATGTTTTCCATGCCCGCTGTCACAGGACCAGAAGGAATGAAGGTAGAAGTCGGAAGTGAGGTGATGGCTCGGGCTCACTAATGGGAAATTAGGCAAAGGAGAGACAGGAACCGTTCATGTTGAGTCTTCAGTGAGCCAAAGTGTAGGGGGCTTCCAGGTCTTTAAGATTATTTAAGGTTATTTTCCCTTGCTGGACCATGCAGTGAATGAGGTAGCCCAGATGTGAGATTTTATTACTCACCCTTCGTAGGGAGACGAGTGTAGTTTCTCACTGACCTCACTCAGATCTCTGACATTCCTGTGATCAGGAGATCAATTTAATCTTCTGGTTGGGAAATTTTCCACTGGTTGTAATTAAAAATTGCTCCGTCCTGGTAGAACTGCTCCACTTCTTTTGTGAGCCAAAAGACTACAGCAAACCCAACACAGCCCCATTGTCTTCTGCACACCGAGCTCGGGAAGGTTTGGGAGCATTAGGTGATGGCGGAAGGACGTGTTCCTTTTCCTGAAAAGCTAAGGAGAATTATTTGCTCTCTGTATCAGCGATGCTGTTGCTTTTCCCAGTCAACTACTGCCAGCTGTGGAAGCCACGTTCCCTCCTGCCAGCCGTTCATTGTGCTTTTGCAGTAGGAAGGGGGGATGGAAGAAGGGGGGATCTTAATTGAAAAAATAGGCCTAGGGCTTCAGGGACATAACAAAGTCAGTGGGAGTGTGTGAACAGCAATTTATTTTGTCAGTTCAAGTTACAGTCACTCTGACATGTGAAAATTGCAGATGCCAGTTTCTCAATGTGTCAGTGTGACACGCAGCATCCTAAATAAATAAATAATGAAACTCTGGACTTGGTTTGCAGAGCTTTGGAAAGCCCAAAGAAATGGGATATAAAAATCGGTAGATACACAGAGAGTTTTCTCTGACATAAGGGGCACGATCGTAGCTCTGCTTTTCACAAGATCATCTTCGTACCTTTCATTGCTTCAGTGGAGTGTTCCTGTCGTCACTGTAGTCTTCATATAGTTTACGGCCTTCATACCCTCTTAGAGCTTTGAAAATGGAACTGTTTTCATGAAGAATGAAGCAGCAGGAACTTTACAGCAGAAGCTGTAAAGGATTGGAAGGAGTGTGGCTGAAGTGTTGATCTGAGACTGAGTAGACCTCCAAAGCAACTCGTTACGGCCAGATCCAGTTGGGAAATTACCTGCTGTTGCCCTGACTGCTTAGGAGCCTCTTAAATGTTCCATTTCTATGTTCTGTTCTCTACCTGTGAAACAGGAGTAATGGTGATCCGTACGTCTCCTGTCTTTTCTGACTTAGTTTGGATCTTTTTGTAAGGAGCTCTCCTTTCCACATGTTTCTATAGCACCTAATATAGTTGAGCTCAGCCTTTATTGTCGTATCTAGATATTCTAGCAATCCTATCTTGTTTTGTGCAAATAGGGTAGTGCCAATAGTAGTCTCACCAGTGAATGTTTGTTCATGGGACTTACAAAAGTAGACAAATAGCCATTAATGATCGGGTGAGCAAGTTAGACAAATGAAGAGAATGAAACTGTTCTGCAGAGACCCTTGGCAGGAGCTTGAGCAGCAGAAAAGACATTCATTGCCCTTAAAAGAGAAGTTCTTAATAGTATGGCAAAGTTATGAAAGGTTTTCTTTGCCATTTCCTCAGGTAATCTGGGTTAGGAGTCAGCAGGGTGGTCAGACTGTGTGACTTTGGAGGAAATCCTGAGTAACTAGACTTTTTTATCTACGAAGGAAAGAAAGAGAGGATGTGAGTCTTCAAATGCATGAAATGTGAAGTGAGCTAGAGAGGGATCAGCTCCTGGGGAGCTGAGTGTCCTGAGGACAGGGCATTTTCTAGGAGATGGTTAAATCTGAAGTTCTTTTCCGTGGAGAAGTATCCATTGACTTTGTATCAGCGCTCCAAGGGAAGTGCTGCACTGCCCTTCTCACGCTTTTGAGAGGACCTTATCTGCTTCCTCGGGAGCTATGGAAAGAAACTGTATGAAGTAGGCTGCAAATAAATCTTAGAACTTTTACTGGATGTTCTTCATCCACGACTGTCCTGGTCAAACTGTTCTGAGTACATCCCTAGATGGACAGACTTTGAGAGAGCTGATGCAGTTACTTGAGAGACCACTTAACGTGATATTAGCTCTGAGCTTGTCTATACTCTTAAAACATGCGTCATTGTACGCTGTAATTATAAGGAGAGCTAACTGGCAAGGAAGGATGATTGCATCATTAGGACATTGGAACAGGAATAACTAATTCTGCTGTTAACTCCTCCTGTAACCCTGGCTATGACACTGAAGATCAGTTTTCTGATCTGAAAGGAAAAAAATTCCTACCTTATTAATCCTATTTTCTTGTATTGTATAATGTCACTGTGTCTACATAATATTTTGAAGGGACAGAGACGTGAGGAAGTTGTGTCTACAGCATAAGCAATGAAGATCAAATTCAAACTGGAGTTTGAACCCAGACTGTAGGTGTCCTACAGTAAGAATATTAATGTCAATAATAATATTTATAATAAAAACATTCACAAAGAGTTTGGAAGATTAATCGTAGCAGAAACAGCTAACAGAAAAGTCTGCAGTATATAATAGAACCTGGTTAATTTTTGGTGTCAATTTGCAACCTTGACATCTCTCACCGAGTATTCTGGCAAGCTCATAGCGCTTTCAAGAAAAGATCTAACAGCCAAGTTACAGCACTGACATCTCATGTTGCTTTTAGTTTATTATTATTGCAAAATGCTCTACTGAACGCTTACTAGTGCATCAGGAAATAAAATGCCGTGGAATTACAAATGAATCTTGCTTGTGAGATGAATGAGTCTGCGATTTAGAATCTTTGATGCTTTCATGCTAAAGATGAATGCAGTCGCGGGGGGGGGG
>VZZY01020740.1:586845-669647 GCA_013400335.1 Eurystomus gularis
GGGGGGGGGCGTAATTTGGAAATTTTGGCACAATTTTGAAAAGGTAAATTTTGGTGAGGTTCTTTGTAATCTCTTTCCCAAAGAGCTCAGCCAGCTGTGAGGTAAGAGTGGTTTTGTTGGTGTCGTGTCCCCCTCCCTTCCCTTCTGTTTTGGCTCTTTGTCCTCTTCTAGATTGAACCTTTTTAGTGAAGTCTCAACCTTTTCCTACCTCTGCTCCTGCCTCCCACAGCCCTGCTCTCCTGCACAATGTTCCCCGCTCCCCTGGGGCTCTGTAACCCTGTGACGCTGTTGGCGAGAAGCGTCCATTCGTGTGCTGTGTTCCTCGTACCTCCTTTTTTGTAGGTGTCGCATTATAAACCTATGCAAAACGATGGCAACTGAAGAGCAAAGTCATCACTTTGAAATTCACAGTGCAAAGCGACAGCCTTTTTGTTTCTTAAATATTTCAGACAATGCTTTGATCAAAATAGGTCCTTGTTCCATCTAGTCAGTGTGCTGCTCCTGGCAATGACCAGTTCTAGGTGCAAGAACTGCTGCAGTGGGCAGTAATGGATTCAAGATGTCCACTCTGAGAGAGTCTCCCATGATTGCATTAGTTTGAGGTTTATTTTATGCCCTGATACGTGGCGTTGAGCCAAAGAGACCACAATACACCTTCCTCTCCCAGGTCCGAGTGCCGAAAAGTATCCCTTTACAAGAAGGGTGCTTAAGTGCTTTTCTGAATCAAAGCCTGAGTCAGTGCTTTAATGTACTCTGTTCATGCTTGGAAATGGCTTATATTCCTCTGAGCAAATTTCCTTTAAAGAAGCTAAGCCTACTACAGCGTCTGAAGAATTCAATGTCACACTGAAAACTTATCCCCCAGATCTGTGTCCAAAGAGATCCTGCTTAATGGATGCTACCTATTACTTACTGCCATAGAGCATTCCTCTTTCGAGCACTGAAACATGCTGTTCTCTCTCCAGGCAATGTGTCAAATTTTCGTCTGGTTGCCTGTGGTGTTTTCCATTTATATTCAAGGTTCTAGAGAAGGTCACTTCAGTGCAGCATCAACAGCACCTCCATACCCATGATCTCATACGTGTGTTTGAGGCTGGCTCCAAGGCAGGAGTATGGCAGGACTCGGAATGCCCACTGGAAAGTTTAGGCAGCCGTCGCATGTAGGAGAGTGATTCAGAGATGTTCCCTTCGCCTTTCAGCACAGTGGACCACGTTGTCCCTTCAGAAAGTCAGAAGCAGGTGCCTGACGTGTCTGGAAGTGCTTTCTCGTGGTTCGTTTCAAGCCACGCTGCTGCTGCCGGTTCCTTGTCTGCCTCTTGCAGTCCTCGAGGAAGATTCCTCCCGTGTCTTGCCGTGCTATTTTAAGGCAGCACTTCTAAGTATCTGCGTGAGCCCATATGCTTCAATTAGCTTTTGTCTGGCCTGGGCTGTTTTTGTTATCACTCTTTTTGCTGATAAAGCAGGAACGTTTTTAGAGGCGATTTCCCGCCGCTCCCCGCGCCCCGCAGGAGCCCTGGGATGGATGGGAATGAACTTTGTCAGGTGCTTAGAGGAAAAGGAATTGTCAGGATACCTGGATCCCTGTTGGTCCTGACACATCGCTCGGGGCTTTGTGTCTTGGATTGCTCGATCTGCAAAGCAGGCTAATATTTATTTCCATTATATGTATTAATAGCACTTAATAACTTTGAACAAGGTCAGGGCTTCACTGCATTACATGCTGTGCTAAGACACGCATACATTAGTTTCTGTCTCATGCCTCCTGTAAAGAAGTGATGTAAGAATGCGGTGCCTGAGAGACAGATGCAAGAAATGATCCATAATGCATGATGTGTTCTGAGGTTCTGTCTGTCACTCTGGCTCATCTGATGTATTATGGGCGGGAGATAACTTGAGCTGGCCTTTTGTAACTTGATTATCTTATTTCAGTATTAATACCCGTGGTAAGGATCCATGACTAAAGGGGGATGATGTCTGAAAAACCTCTGCAGAGTTTTGGTGCTGCTGCTGGTGATGTAAACTATGGAGAATAAAGCAGCAACGCCAAAGCGTGTGTTCCTCCAGCCACGCTGACCCACGGCGTCTTGAAATGTAAGCTTCTCGCTTTCATCCCGCCCTTAGGTACTGAAGTCACTCTCTAGATCATAGAACAGAATCACAGACTGGTTTGGGTTGGAAGAGACCTTTAGAGGTCATCTTAAAGGTCATCTAGTCCAAGCCCCCACAGTGAGCAGGGCCATCTTCAACTGGATCATGATCCTGTGCTCCTTTAGGTTCAGACCAATGGTTCTCTGAATTAATAGATCAGTAGATAGCAGCTCTGTGAACCTACAGTATGAATTAAATAGGCTGTCTCCAGCTACCGTTAATGCATCCCAGATTTAGGGCTGCCTGACAAGCAATGTTCTGCCATTGCCACCGTGACTTTGTTCTATGCTTTAAGCTTGGAAACCGTTGTTAAATAAAGAATAGTTTGGAACCTCTGGTTGCTAAATGACTGCAAGCTCCTGTTGTGGATTCACAGTGACGCCGCGGTCACTAGTGTCTGTAAAACTGCTTTACAGGACTAAGTTACTCTGCTGGGACCCACACTATGTCAGATCCTTTGCAGACAGGATGAGGGACCTTTGTGTGCAAAAGTGACGCACTGGGGCAGCGTTGCTGAGGCTACAGAGATGTGAGTTTGGATCTGTGATGGGACATGACTTTTTTTTTTTTCTTTTCCTTTTATAAATGGGCAATACTGATAAGTGATGCTTCCTCCTGGTATCATCATGCCCATGTATTCTGGTTTTGATCTTGGAGGCAATAGTTAAAGTTCACGGTGGGAGCAAAGACAAGTGGATGTGCTGCTGATCCTGATCCCCTAACTTTGTTGGTGACAAACGGACTGCACCGGTCCAGGGTTGGACTGAAGTACAGTGGGTGCTTGTCTCTGAAATATTAAAGCAGGAGTTGCTGACGTTTGAGGGAAGAGTGAAGTCTCTAAGGAAATCTGTAGTCAATTGTCATCCTCTCTAAATCTTAAGAGGTGGACCTGCAAACCCAGTTCAGCAGCAGAGCTAAAGCTTTGTATTAGTAGGAGTGGAGCGAGGCTAGTGATGGACTGATAGAGATGTCAACAGGACGTCACACACTGAACTCAGATGGTTGTAATGGAGCAAAATCAGGGCGCACAAGCTCTGAAAGCAGAATGAGTCTGAGAACAGCAGCGCTGTAGGGAGAGCTACAGCTTAATCTTGTATGAAAAGATACATAAAATAATTTATAAAGTGAAGGCCCAGTTGCAAGATGGCAATCAGTTGCTGAACTGTGATATTCTGAAGGTTTAATGCAGGATTAGTCCCAAATCTTTAAAATCAATGGTGATTAAAATATCCTTTTAGCTTCCCATTTCTATCTTTTAAAAAATAATATAATCTGACTTTATGAAGTTTGAAAGTGAGGTACAAGTTTAGCAAAAGCAGTGAATACGGTTTGAGAGATGCTGGCTCTTCATGCCTTGCAGTCATGCAGGGCAGTACCGGGGGGAAAAAGGGAAATGATCCAGAGCCTTCATTCCAAGAAAGAGTCTAGACATGAAGCCACTGCATAAAAAGCTATTGGAAATTCAAGGATTTCCTTACAAGTACTTGCATCTTTCTTTCCTGGCCTCTTCTGGAAATTGCAAAGAGGTCCATTGACTTCTGAGAGATTCACAGTACCACATAAATTAGACGGAAAGACTCCATGGGAAGTGGGCCAGAGGAGAAGACAGTTCTTAAATATATTATCGCTTTCATTCTTCTCCTTTATACGTTTCTCTCCACAGCAACTCTTCCTCTGTACTTGGTGAAATACGCTTTGAAGTAAGTTGAATTGCCAAAAAAGTAAGATAAACTGCCAAAAAAATAGTTAAATTGCATTTTCATTCTCCGTTCTCTGTGAAATAGTGCAACAGAATTAGTAAATACCACAGTCGTGTTCCTTCCAGCTTTGATGCACAAGTCACCTCAGATTCTTCTGCACATCTCTCTCTCTACTGCTGAAGTGACAATACCAAACAAGCAGCAAAGCAAGCAGAAGGTCCTGGAGAGCAGTTTGAATACTGGGTGGTTTTTAGAGCTGGAGGTTGTTTGGGTGAAGGAACTCATGGAAAGAAGCCACAGCTCTACAGCTGGTACCCCCTAACAGTCCTCTGCTAGTGGGTACCAGCAGAAAATCATCTAGTCCCAGGTGAGGTGTCCATGTCTGGTCACAAGCAAGGGTCATCTATGCTTGAGAGAAACATCACTGGGAAGGTGATTTTTGCTGTTGACTGTTTCGGGGTTTAGGGGTGTGGAGTGTGGCTGTCTTCTGCTTGTTCCTGTTGGCCAGCTCCCAGCTGCTTTTTGAAGATACTCAGTTGTGAAACTGTTGCATTTATCCGGGTGGATTAGCCAAGGCTGTTGACTTCAGTGCTTTGGCACAG
Source organism: Eurystomus gularis (assembly GCA_013400335.1). Taxonomy (NCBI): domain Eukaryota; kingdom Metazoa; phylum Chordata; class Aves; order Coraciiformes; family Coraciidae; genus Eurystomus; species Eurystomus gularis. The sequence goes on from VZZY01020740.1 coordinate 591,296, forward strand.
GCTGTCAGAAATTATTTTAGCAATACTCTGCCCTGGACAAAATGCATTTACTTTTCAACCTCTGCTCTCACTTCCAAGCAATAAGCTACTGGGCGTTTAATTTACAGTCAGACATTCAGTGGAGTTCCTATCTGCAGCTCTTTGTTGTACGGTGGGTTTTTGTTTGTTGAAATCAAAGGGAAAGAGAGAGGCCCATCTCCACCTAATGGCTTCTGGCTACCAGTAAACGGTGGCTATTCTGTGAGGAGGTTGAAAGCACAGGAGGATGTTTTCAGAGAGGTAATAGACCTGCTGGGATTGTCACGAGGGGTGCCAACATCATTTGAGAGGGAGGAACTTGTGGCATTTCCTTTGCTCCATCTCAGGCATCATCTCCATGAAGGCTTGAATACATGAGCCAAATTCTCTGCTCAGCAGATTTATCATTTTCCAGCACCAAAGGGCTGGGCCCGTTCTCTGCAAATTGTTTAGGGTAAGGCCATGCTTTATTTTCACTACTGGTGTTTTAGGGGAACTGGAAAACCAGCTGTCTTGGGTAAGCTGATCGACCTTTGATAGTACCTTCAGGGCTCTGCAGAAGTTTTTATTGGAACATATTCACCCTAATGTTGTTCAAGGTAAAGAAGAATTTAATCTCATCATTTAAGAGGCTTTCACTGGAAATTGAATATGCTCTCTATGCCATTTTCTCCAGAAAAAAGTTCACTATTTTCTCCCGCACGACTTGGGCTAACCCTTATGTTCGTACATACCTTTAAAGTCAGCGCAACAATTCACCTCAGAAAGGTTTCTCGCTCACGCAGCTTAGTTTGTTGGTTCTCTTAATAATTCCACTTGCCTCCCCTGCGGATGAATGTCACCGCAACCTCTCTGCTTCCATAACAAAACCTGATCTTGTCACTCACTTCAAAGATGCAAGTTCACTGCCAAATACCTCCCCTTCATCCATCTCAATCTAAACTCAGCAAAATGACCTCTCAAAAAGTACTCTACAGAGGCACTCTTTAATCAACATCTGTTTAGAGCTTTCCCCGTTAACTTCACATAGGCAGATTGTTTTCCATAATTAGACACAGATAGGCTTTGATATAACCAGCTGACATATAGAATACATATTCATTTCTCCCTCTGACTTCTTGAAGGATCTGAGTAATGCAGAAGAAACACCTAGTGCATTTAATACTAGTCTCAAGAGCTTCAGACTTGTCTAAGAGAGCTACTGAAGCACTTCAGGTAAAACTCTCATCCCTTGTTAAAATGAGAGGCTTAGGACAGTGTGACGCTCTTGATGAACTAAGAGGCTGTATTTAGATAAGAAATGGAGAGGAACTTGGAGCTCGTGGCTCCTTGTTTTCCTTTGCTAGATGGGCTCTAAGGGGCAGAGATGTTCTTTAGGGATGAGGAAATGATGACATTAATAGAGCTATCACTGCAAAGAGTTTATGGTTTTGTAATTACAGCCCTGAAGAGCTACTTGGGGCTCCTTACGCTCGCTGCTGTGGACTCTGCTTGATCCATATTGTCTTAGGCCATTTGTAGAGACTCTAGTTCAGATAAACACTTAAACATATGCTGAAGTTCTTCATATATAAAATACCCTTTAAGCTCTCTCTGCTAAACATGACCTTGATCTCTTGGTGCTGCAGTTCCCCAGTGAAAAATAGAAATACGATAACAGCTTTATCAGTCTGAAAACTGCCAGCAGTCTCATGCTACTATTTCTCATGTAACATAACAAAACATATCTATAAACGTGATAGTATTTACTGGCTTGATTCTGCCCTTTCCCTTCAGTGAAATTAAATAACGGCTGACTCCAGAGGCAGGCTGATTGATTTCAGTGAAACTAATGCTACTACTCAACAAGAGTAAAGGCAGAAGTAGCGGAGTCAGGCACCGAGCAGGTTCTGTTATCCCCCTGTTACTGCCACAGAGCCCTGGTTATTTTGAGCAAGCCTGTTCGTATTTTCTCTTTCGCTGTCTCCTAATCTTTTCTTTTTGCCTCTTCTCAGCTTCACAGAATAGTCTCAAAACTCACCAATTGACTGTCAGCTTTAAAATCTCCTATTTCTGGAGTTTTCAGGTTCCTCAAATGAGCATTTAGAGCCACTGTATCTCCAAACCATCTGCTCTTATTGAGGAAAAAAAACCCCAAACACTTTAAAAGCTGACAGCTGACTTTCAGAAGTCTTTAGTAATTGCAGCCCCAGTTGAAATTATTGAGAACTAATAATCTGAAATGTTTTGGAAAGTCAGGGCATGGAAGGGTTCATTTGCGTTCTGCTGCCTCCAGCCCCGTCATTTTCTGCTGTTACTCAGTGTGTTATTGTTGAAGGTGTCAAAGTTTGGAGGTGATTAAAACTCAATAGTTTGTTTGGTCTTTAGCATGTTTTTTTCAAACATTTCCAACAGAAGTAAATGCTTAAATCCCCTTAAACTGGAGTCTAAATGCCTTAGGTTTCTTTACAAATCCTTCTGGTAGGCATCAGATATCATACGGACAAAACAAAAAAATTCAGCTGAAGCCAGGGTATTTTTCTTTCCCTATGGGGAAAAGGGCATCCATTATGCAATGAATCTTCTTTTGTAATGGTTTGGTGGCTTTGACAAAATCCATTTTACTTCATTGTCCTTTTACTTTACATAATGGCCACAAAATGGCAAAGCAGAAGATGTTATTGCTGATCAGAACAATCAGTAGAAAGCTCGAGTAGAGTAACGTTGCAGAAAACCCTGACCTTTTGGGCCAGAGCAACTTTCTCAGAAGCTACATTCTGCATAAAGGGGTATGACTTGTCTTGCTGTTCCCAAAGCAGTTTTGATCTGTTGTCTTCATATTGGTGGGAGGACAAAAAAGGGACAAAGGAGCTGACTTAGCTCCCCTCATGTTGTAATACCCAGCACATTGCAAGATACCAGAGTAAATGTTACAGGACAGGTAGAGCTGAACTTTACCATGATCCCAGGGGATGCTGAAAACTGTAGTAAAATGAGATTCTATGAAACAAATAAGCTTTTTTAACATTAGGCTGGGGAAGACCTGAAACAGAATCTGTTTGGGAGACCCTGCTCTCATATGGACACCTCATGATTCCAGGGAGGAGTTCCAGCCAGGTGTAGGGCTGTACCCGCACGTATAAAGTTACCAGGAGACTGAAAGATCTTTCAGAGCAGAGAGAAAACTAATAAACCTAGAGTTCATATAATCTGGGTTTACCTTGTAGTGCACTAGTCTTCCCTAGGTAAATCCCTGTGGTGCAGAGGACACATTTAAGGACAGCCAAGCTGATGCCCCAGTTCCCACTGATTTTTACTGTGAGTCCAGCTCCCATTTGCCTTTGATTCTTGGTCTCTGGTTTCCTATGGATATAACCGCCCTGCTGTCCTGAGCCCTGTTGTGTTCACCAGTGGGCTGTCCTCTTCTCCTGCTAAGTAACCCTCCTGGCAGGCTTTGAGCTGTGCCCAAAGCCCAGGGACAGCGGTGACGGGAGGGAGCGAGGAGCTTGGCTGGTTGAATGCGGAAAACTCCGGGAGCATAGACGGGAGATGCTAAAAGTGTTACGGGAGGCCTTGTAATTGGGACACAGCTCTGGAGATGGTTATTTCATTAGAGAGTGGTCCCTAATTAACACAGAGCTTCCAGAGCCCACTTTCTCCTCTTTCTTCCCATCCCTCCCCTCACGTATACATCTGTGCGCATTCATCGCGTCACTCTTTCGTTCTGTCCGTGAGTTGAACACGGTGACTGAATTTCTTGCCAGCTTATGCATAAGCTAAAGCCGAGGTATTTGATCCGTGGAAGCTGGCTGGGCTGCGGCACTCTGCAGCGAGCAGGTCATGGTCTCTGCAGGCTCCCTGCCTCTAGCTGGCCCTGATCCTTCATTTCCTCTGATGTTGTCACTCCAATTTAAACAGAAAGCAAGGCAGAAATTTGTGTTTGGCTTCTACCTCCGTCGGGTTCGGGCCTGTTCGGACATGTCCACGGACGTTTCAGGAAGCGGGAGTTTCTGCAGCGAACGCAGCCGTTCCTGCCCTCTCCCTCCCAAAGCTGTTTGGCCTCAGCTCGTGCTTCCAAGACCTCCGTTTTTCCACGGGCTCGGTGATGTATCAGGGGCCAGCCGCTGATACTTCTCTTCAGTTCTCTGAAGTCAAAGGTTGAAATCGAAAGCTACAGGAGAGTGCTTTCGCTTATCACGCAATTAATACATTTCCCATGTTTGCAGGCAAGTGGGGTCTCCCGAAACCACATCCAGCATCTTGGCTGGGGATAAGGCCCTGAGGAGGGAAAGAAATGTCTCTGGAGAGATGGGGCTGCCGTCCATGTGCGAGCAGCTACTCTCCCTGGAAAACCTTTGCACCCAATCACTTGAGTACCGATCTGAAGTTCTTTTCCTTAGGCTCACACTTTCTGTTCAGAGGACGCTGCAGTCAGCACACACGTCCCAGTGTTTTACAGGAGCAGTAAAGAAGTTCGTAGGCTACAGAAGGACCTGAACAGTACTGAGCGTAGCTCTTCAGTACAAAAGGGCAGTGTGAAATCAGCAGGTATTTTTCATTAACATTTCAAGTAGAAACAATAACTCTGTCACAGGCCTGTAATTTGTTTTTAAGAAGTCTTTCATCAGCTTTCACTGAGTCCTTAAGCTTGAATTTCTAAGGTTTTGTGTTTCGGCTTGGGATGGAGAACAAAAATCATCCTCATAGGATGATATCCTCATCACGTACCTCATACAGGGGTAGAATTGTGACAAGTTGCAATGTCTTGAAAATGCAGGGTTTTAAGCAAAACTGTTGAGGGATTTTGTCTAGAACAGGAACACCCTTAAAGAATAATGCTAATATTCCAGATAAAAAAGAAATCCTATTTTTTAAGTAATACGCTGGAAAAACTCCACAGTATTTTAATTAAATTAAATCACAATGAAATGCAGAAGACTTAAATAGATTGGCTGTCTAGTATAGCTGCTAATCTGTCTCATGTTCAGTGATCTGGTTCACCCTGCATAATCATCATTTATTCTGCGTATGTTGTTCCAGACGGACTACGTCCCAAAATATTTTGCAAAGTTAATCAAATGCAGCCTGAAATTCAAAGAAGAGGAGAGCAGTTAACATGCATATGCAAGAGAGAAATGTATTGCTTTCAGGTACAGCTTGGAAATAGATAAAAAGCTTCAGGTCTACAAGGGAACTTTCTCCGAGCCCCTGTAACCGCGCTCAGTAGCTCCTGTAAGTGCTCAGAGGATTGCAGCGATTCCAGGTGCTCCGCAGCTTGGTTTCCATGTGTAGGGTCTGTGAGTTAATAAGGAGGAGATGGAAGATGTTCCATCATCCTGCTACAGGCAAGCAAAGTTCAGTACTTATAGGATGTAGCTTGTCTGAAGGAATTCTCCACAGGACTTTGGAATTGGCCTTCACTCCAGCAACATTCATTTACACCAGTTAGGAGTTTAGGCTGAGCCCTCCAGAGCGAGCTGGGCACCTAGCTTGCCTTGAAAACCGGGGATTTATTCCCAGTTGCTTTTCAGAGCTTTTGTGGTTGCCTGACTCCTTCCGTTTCTCAAATTCCACTTTCTTTTTTTTTTAATTTCCTGGCCTCTTCTGGTGCAGCCTTCTCCTTCTTTCCTTTTTTGATGCCCCCAACCTGCTTCTGAACCCTTTACCTGTTTGATCAAAGGGTATTTTGGTCTGAGTTTGGGAAGAACTTTTATGGTTGGTCTGTATCAGAAACACTTGGCCCGATGCTACCAGCGCCATTCTTAGCCAGGTTTATTCGAATTTGCACATCAGCATGTTTTAGGTAGGAAATCAGGCAGAAGCAAGCCGTCTGTTTCCATCCAGACACAGCGTTCAGAAGTCCTCAGTTCAAATTTCAGCCATTTCTAATTAAGAGCTCATCAAGCCTTACAAAACCCACAGGGTTTCCAAGGATCTCTTGCTAATGGCTACTCTTGGAATAAAAAGTACTTCCCGTGGCGTTATTTTGCTTTCAAAGTGCACTGGGTGCGTTTGTCATCCTCTTTTCTTTCTGTGACATCTGTGGACAAAATAGAATTGGAGATGATTTGGTCAGTTAGATGAGAAATTCTATATTGAGCACATTAGCATATAAATTTGCTCTTCGAAATGCTTTGGGTCACCAGCTCACACACAGAGGCACCAGCCTGCACGCGTGGGCTTGCGTGTGCCAGTTACGTGATGAACTGTCTTAAAGGGAAGCTGAAGCCCTTTGCATATGTATTTATATTATTTAGACTTCTGTTAATTTCTAAGGGAATGTTGTATTTTATTATTATTATTATTTACATGGCTCTGAGTTTTTTGAAGTAAAAAATTATGCATAAACTCAACTGCTCCTGGTAGCTGAGTTTCTAAATAATACAGATCCTGCTCTTGCATTACTTTAGCCCCCATAAATCAATCCCTAAGTCAAAACCCTTTAAAAACATAAATGCAAACATGAAACCAACAAATGTTAGGATAGTTAGTCTATTACTTTAAAAGGAAGGAGAGGAAATAACAAACGATACTGAGAATCAAGTATTCAATGCCTTTTTTGGTTGCTTCTCCAAAAAAAAAAAAAAGGTTGATTGTGGCTCTATACTAATAGAGTAAGTTTTAGCAGGAGGCTCATCTCAAATAGCAAAAGACTGTGCTGGCTAAAATTTAAATAATTTAGATGTTCTGCAGTCCAGCAGAACCTGATGAGATCTACCCTGGAGTACTGCAGGATCTAGCCGAAACAATCCCAGGGTGATTAGAGATGATCTTTCAGAGTTCACAGATGACCAAGGTAGAGTCAGAGGCCCAGGGAAGGGTAAACATAAGGTCTATTTATAAATAGGGAAAAATGAGAACCAAGGGGATTACGGAACTGTAAAACTAACTTCAGTACCCCCAAAGTTTCTAGAATTAGCTGTTACAAGCACTCAGAGAATAAGAAGTTAATAAGAAACAGCAAATATGGATTTGTGAAGAGCAAATCATGTCAAACCAGTACAGTTTCTTTGCAGGTTAGATGAACTAGTAAATGAAAATGCAAGAAGTGGATATGATGTGTGTTGATTTGAATGCTTTGAGTGCGGTCGTTCATGGCATCCTCATGGTCAAAGTAGAGATATGTGCTCCATTTCAAATTGCTGCATCGTGGGGGCACAACTAGTTGTAAATTAAGCCTCAAAAAGTAGGTGTAGGTAGTTTCCTGTCAAGGCAGGAGGATGTGTCAAGTGGGGTCCTTCAAGGGTCTGCCCTGGGCCAGGACGTGCTTGGTACTTCAGTGTCTGTCTTGCAGGATGGTATAAAGTGCACGCTAGTAAAATGTTCTGAGATTGCACTGGGTGGGATTGCAGCATTTTGGAAGGGTCTCTGGGGAGACCTTATTGTGGCCTTCCAGTATCTGAAGGGGCCTACAAGAAAGCTGGGAAGGGACTTTTTACAAAGGCCTGTAGTGATAGGATGAGGGGTAATGGGTCCAAACTGGAAGAGGGGAGATTTTGATTGGAAATCAGGAGGAAATCCTTCACTCTGGGGGTGGTGAGACACTGGCACAGGTTGACCAGGGAAGCTGTGGATGCTCCATCCCTGGAGGTGTTCAAGGCCAGGTTGGATGGGGCCTTGAGCAACCTGGTCTAGTGGGAGGGGTCCCTGCCATTGCAGGGGGGTTGGAACTAGATGATCTTTGAGGTCCCTTCCAGCCGAACCCATTCTGTGAAGCAGAGCTCTGAATCTTTTTTTATACCTGGTTATATGAAATTAGCAACTTGAAATGTGATAAAACCAAATCCTAATGGTTAATGAAATAAATGCAAGTACAGAATAGAATGTAAAGCAGAAAATACTTTGCAAGAGAAGCAGTATTAAAAATTAAGGTTGCAGAGCACTGGAAAGCCATAAACTGAGTGCTATATAACATCAGAGAACTGCTTCAGAAAAGACAGCTCATGCAGCAGACTTTTAGTGGGACTTGTGGGTAAAAGACAAGGGGTAAATTTTGCTTTTCAGGCAACCTTCGTACAGCCTTGGCTGCCTTCCGCTTTGGTTGTGCAGTTCAAGAAAAATCTTGACAAATTGGAGAGGGACTAAAGGAGAGCTGTAGGAATGATAAGAGGTTTGGAAAACGCAACCTATGAGGAAAGATTGAAAGAATTGGATTTGTTTAGTCTAGCGAAGGGAAGACTGACAGGACGTGATAACATTCCTCCAATATGTAAAACATTGCTCGAAAGAGAATGGTGATAAATTGCTCTTCATAGCAGTGATGAGTAGGAGAAAAATAATTGGCATAATTTTTAGCAGGAAAAGTTTAGATATTACAAAAAAGAATCCTAGCTTCAAGGATACTTCAGTATGAAAATAAGCTGTGTGAGGAGGTTACTGGATCTGCTTCCATGGAGGTCTTTAAAAACAAGTTAGTCATCTGTCAGGGATGGCCTTGGGAGTATTTTGTATTGTCCTCTGTGTGAGGGAACAGGCTCGACCGACTGCAGCTTTGGGTGTCTTCTGGCTCTTTTAGCCTAGTTTGTACTTATAAGTGTGTTTAAAGGTTAAACTGAATAAAGTATTAGCAGCTGGCAGGTAGATGGAGTGTTGATCGTTTGTCTACGTGTTTTTCAGAAGGATGATGCTGTAGTTGCATCAGAGTTCTCACAACCATGAACAATTTTATTTATCCAACACTTGTGTGAGGTAAGTGACTATTACACTTCTTACAGTAGGCGAGGAACAAGGTAGATTAAGTAGTTTCAAGATGGTGTTATATAAGGTAACCAGTGTACATAACCAGGCCAGGAACCCTGTGAAACATCCTGCAGGTTTTGTGAGAAGCATGTTGTGCCTCATCTCTGGTTATGTGGACAGTAGACACTTGGGAATAGTTGGTCCATATGATCGTAGTCTTCCTCAGCAGTTGTGTTGTAGTTCTTGTATGTTTGTTGACCTTTGTTTTAGTTTTCTTCCTCATTGTGCTGTGATTAGTAATTTAATGTGTTTAGGTTTTTAAATGGCTTCATTTGTTATTTACAGCTGATTGTGAGATGACTGAGTGAGCAGTGAGGGGGTACACACACAACCTTCCATTCCCAAGCTCACACTGGCAGGTGAATGGTGCTTCCTGGAAGCTGAGTTCTCCTGTTTTAAATCACAGATGACTCTTTGGTACAGAGGTCAAGGTGAAGTGCCTGGGAGGTCCAGACACCTACAGCTTCCTGAGACTGATGAACATCTCATGGCTGAAACGAGGATAGTTTAGGATGGAATCCTGTCTTCCCTCTTACTTTCTAGAATTGTGATTAGAAGAATGTAAATGTTATTGTATGCTGTTTGTTTTTCATGCATGACCCCAGAAGTCTAAAAGGGACATGAAGGTAGTGTAAGCACAGGTGCTGCACATGGGTTTTGGATAAATCAAAGTGGCCTCTGGAAAGGCCAACTGTCTAAAACCATCAGCACTTGACGTTCCATGACACTGTTTAGAAAAAAGCCAAAGAACAGAACACATTTCTGCCCTTTCAACCTGAAATGCTTTGGTAGCATTTCCTCAGGGCTGGTCTGTGCTGACTTTGTGGGGAGGCTCTGCCAGGTGAGGTCCAGCCGAGCAGGGCCTGCCAGTCCAACACCGTGTTATCCATCCAAACGGCCGTTCCCCAGGGGCCTCATGGCCTCTGCAAAGCCCAGCTCGTGCAGTTACGGGAAACCAAGACACAACAAGGCTGCCATCACCGCCAGATGCCCACGGTCGGTTTGGCACAGCCGTGTGAGTTGTACCGGGGACCTGTACGTTGGAGGTGAAGTAATTTTATTAAGAGATCACCTTAATGACAAATAGAAGAAGTGGAGGTTGGCAGCTTTTCTGCCTTCAGAGCCCCCATCTTCCCTTACACGATGTTGCTTTCTGCGTCTGAGCAGCAGGAAGCAATTGTCCAAGTAACAAGAGCCGAGTGCTCGCCACTGATGTGTGTTTAGCGCTGGGATTGCCGTTTTTCACGCCCTGGGAGTTGAGCTGCAGAGTTAGGTAGCCTGATGGTAGGCTTGAGGGAGGTTGCACAGTGTAGCTGGCTGCCCCAGCACATGACCCTCGCTAGGGCTGGACCCGCACGGTCCAGATGGGATGTTTTCCAGCTGCACCGACCGCTTCCAAATTCCAGTTTTAAACCTGGGACCAAACAAAATGCTATCCAGAAGGTTTCTTGTTTGGGGTGCGTGTGTGTTCAAGTGTGGTGTTTTGCTACACAGCTGCTTCGTCCCAGAGTAAACTGCCCGCACTAGAGACAGAGAGAATGGACCACGGAGACCTCTGTCTCGGAGCAGCACCCCTCTGTAAAATCCCACCTTCACCCTTTGCCTGGGGAGCGCACCAGGTTAAAAGCCAAAGCTGTGGGTTACTTCCTGCAGTGAATTTACTACTTTTCTGATAAAGTTTACAGGCAAGATGCTCCCCCTCCCCACACACACCTTTTTTTCCACCCCCTCCTTACTGATCCCTTCTCACCCCACCGCTGCACACACCATTTCTTCTGCACTACATACTGTAAGAGAGGGAGATCTCTTGGACCAGGGGCCTCCTGCTTAATGCACTAAGGATTCAGTCAGGCCAAAAATGCCTGTAGCATATGGGGAAGGAAAGGGCCAGCAGTGAGCAAGCTTGGACAGATGTGCTATAGAGGGAGCGTGGTGTTAGTGGGGATGGAGAAAGCTCTTCCCCCTCCCCAGCCCTTTTGGGGGGTGGCCAAGCAGGAGAAACGGACCCTTTTTAGGACCCCAACAGTTTGGGAGAGCCCCCGAGGCGTTTTTGGCCGGGAGGTTGCGCGCACACACACACACACGGAACAGTTCAGCAGCAGTCCAATCCCCAGTGACATGGAGCTTTTTCTTAATTCAGAGCATATTTCAGGCTTCAGTTTAAGCAGGGAGGGGGGAGACAACACCAAAAACCAACCCATAAACCATAAAGAATCTACTGAAACAATTGTAAGGGGAAAAAATAGACTGTGGCTGCAGCCGAAGTTGTTAGAGAGGAGATGCAGGGGAGAGATGAAAACTAAAAGAAACAATTCCCATTCTCCTCCCTGGCCTCAGGTCAGCCTGGCAGAACACAGACCTGTGCGGGGACTTCCCAAAACACCAGTGAGGTGTCTCCCCAGAAGGTGCCCTCAGGTGAACCTCTGCTTCAACTGGACTTTGGGATGGATGTGGCTCTGCTCGTTCACTCTTGCTTGCACGGCAGCGGCTCTTGCGTTTCTCCGTGTTGTTTTTCCAGCAGAAGCTTAAAGCCAGGTGATCAGAAGTTGTTTATCTTCCTGCTTGTTTGTTCTTACTGAGCACCTTCATGTGGGGATCTCAAAGCACGTTTGAAGCAAGAGGCTCACAAGCTTTCTGGTGAAGCAGGGCCATGTGCTGATGCTCAAAGTGGCCAACTGATTTTTAAAGGGTGCCTGACAAGACTGGGAATGGCACCTACATAACCCAACCCTGCACATGATCTCTCTGCAGCGCGATCTTTCCTGACAAGCATTTTCTTCTTTGCAATTCGGAATTACGTGCCTGGACATCGGCATCCTTTACAAAGAGCAACAGAGCTGATCCCTGCCCCAAATACCTTCCAGTGTTTGCTCTCAGGGACAGTTTTCCTCTCCAGGCAGTTTAGATGCACATGACTCGTAGCGCAGCTTGCTCGGTGCTGCCAAGGACCTGCAGCGCAGGGTGCGTCTCCTCACTTAACATCTGGGGTTTTTCACCAAATTGCCTCAGTTTCTGCATGGGCCCACAGCTGATATAAAACGCTGAGAAATTATTACTATTTTTGCTGTTTGGGTGTTTTGATATTTTTGCTGTTGTTAAACCTGCAGTTCCTTTTAGCATACTGAGCTGCATTCACTTACAATTGTACCCAGGCAATTATGATGTTAAAAAAAATTACTCCCAACTTTCCCCGGTTCAGGGAGGTGAAGAAAAAGGGGGGGGTTGTGTGTGTCTCCTGAGGGGGTCTTTGGCACCGGACCAACAGGAGCAGCCGGCATTCGGAGGGAAAAGATGCATGTGCACATTAGGAGGCAACATCTGGTCCTAGGGCCACATGTTCAGATGCTGCCACAAAAGAGAAGTGCGGCTTCTGCGCCGTCGTTCTGCGGGTGGCATTGGGCCTCTGTGCAAAGGGGCGAGCGAGGTGTCTGTGAGGGGGGCCCAGGCACCCCGGCCCGGACTTGTGGTGGTTTTTCTCTGTCAAGTCAAGAAGAAAGCAGACAAACAAGGTCCAGTTTAGGAAGGGAACTGAGCACCTGAGATATTTCTGTTGCCCTGTTTTTCAGTGTTCCTTACACACTTAAAAGCTTCAGAGGCTGCATCAGGGATTCCTTGGCTGCTGGCTGGGCTCTAATTCCAATTCAAATCAGTGAGAAATCAATAGAGTTAGATGCCTGGAAATTGCTTTCCTCTTGAGGACTTGGAGCAGCGGGTGGAGTAATGCTTATGTGCCTTTGACAATGAAGCAGCACTTTGTCACCCAGCATTAATTGTCCCGTCGGCTCTACAGCTCTGTTCCAAGGAGTTCCTGCTGTGGTTATTTCTGACCACATTTAACTGCTTTACTCTTCCAGGTCTCTATCTAGAACTCACCAGGATTGTCCAAGGCAGATAGGAAGACTTTGAACTAAAAGCAGTAGCAGCAAGTTTCTTGGCTTGAGTGGCAGCCTTTGGGGAGCGGAACGCTGCCTGTTGCGTCTGCAGTTAAACCTCGGAGCTGATGGGCCTGATTTAGGAATCTAGGTTCAGCTTTGCATCACCTAAGGCAATAAAATGCCTGGCAGCCTTGAAGACTAATTGAGATGAAAAGGAGACAGTGTGGCTTGCTGCCTTTTCCAGGGGCTGCAGGACATGCAAGCTCAAAACAAAGCGTCCGTTATTATCAGAGTCTCTCTAGTGAATCTGGAAAGCTTGAACACAGGACAGAAGAATCCAAAGTGCAAGGACAGGGGATCGCTTTTCCTTGTTCCTTACTTGATGTTATAGAATGAGTTGTTAATTTTTATACTCTGCATTTCCTCACACCTTTGGGCATATTATGCTTCTTTGTGTGACTCCCTTTGGACCAAATCTGGATTACCTGCCAGACCTCCTCAGTTCAGGTTTAACTCTGTGTTGTCTTTGTAGAATCACAAATCATAGAATGCTTTGGGTTGGAAGGGACCTTAAAGATCATCTAGTTCCAACCCCACTGCCGTGGGCAGGGAATTTTTCTCTCTTTGTAGTATTATGCTGAACTGTAACTCTTGTTTTACTTCATCCTTGCCTCCCACTCCTGCACAGAAATTCTGATCGTAGGGGGAGCAGAGCTACAAGCTGAATCCATGGGGGTGATGCTGCTGGGTAGAAGAGTTGAACATGTGCTGCAAGCGATGGGGGAAGAACCAAACTAGATTGCCAGGTTCTTTTAGTCCTGTCACCTTGTGCCAGGAGGACGTTTCTGTGCAGTGAGGCCGTCCTCCCCCGAGGAGCTCAGGACCTGACTGCAGCAGAGACCACTTTGTAAGGAAATGGTGCTTCCCCTCTTCATCAGCCCACAGCCTGTGCTCCAAACCCACGTTTCCTTCAGCGGGGATAAAAGCCGAGCCCATCACCACTGGCGGCCCGGCGCCTCGGCTCTCGGAGGCTGTGGTCACAGCTGACTTTACAAGAGCCTCTCCATTTTCTTGGCCAATATCTTGGAGTTGGTAACTCCATACTTCCTTGCTAAATTCTTCTTGGGAGTTTTATTTTGATCTGCATCTTGTGCAATACAAAGTTTTACTTTGTCTTGACTAGCACTTGCTCTAAATGCGTTTTTTCGCCAGTAGCGGTAAAAGGTTGAGTCTGGAAAGTGAGAGCTTTTGGGAAGGTGTGTCAGAATGTTACCTCTTCCCCAGTGCTCTTCATTTGCATCCACTCTCGGGGAAGGGGATGGTACCTACACTAAACAGGCCCCAAGGAGTTTGGGAAATGCGACAGGAGTTAAAAAGCCTGTGCCGTAGCAGGGTGAGGGATGAATTTGGATCCTCTGTCTATCCAGATATCTGGGTATGCTGGTGAAATCAAAGAACTGTAAGTTCAAGTGAGTGTTTACAGGCTCCCAAATTCAGTTAATTTATGACATGTTTAATATGTTTTTACAAATGTTTGCTGTACTCAAGTAGTGACGATGCTTTATTTGGTCAGTAAAATTCCATCCTGCCTGCAATACGTAAAGACCTGAATGTCACAAGGATGTTCTGTGTCTAAGGAAAAATATCCTTAGATCTTTTTCCTCGTAAAATATCCTCGTTTTAAACAGATATTCCAAATTCTTCTTCTTTTTTTTAATAGAAACTTAAACCTGTCACTGAAACCACCAACAGAACTTTCCAATTCTCACTAACATTAAGGGATATTTCTGGGTTTTTTTCTGGTTTCCATTCTTCCTCTTTTCCTTTTTTCCCCCCCTTTTATTTTTCTTCACTCTCTTTCTTCAGCATAACAAGATTGGAAATTAATGCTGGCTTGAGGCCATGGCTGCATCTACGAGGCCATATAAAGCTATAGCTCTCTACTTGCTTTGGGCCAGCAGGGAGTTCAGCTGTGATCACAGAGAAAAAAACACCCCAAAATTCTAGAAATAACAATTTTTAAAAGGATAATGGGAAGAATTTGGAGTTGCTTTTATGCAGTCTGACTTTGGGGTGAACATAATTGTGAAAGCAGCTAGAAATACTGAAAAGCAGCTTTTTGCACGGAGGTGCCGGGATTGGTCTGGTGAGACTCGTGGTCCTGGCCCGAAGGGAGAGTCTGTTTTACTTTGAACAGAGTTTGAGCTCCTGGCCCCTGACTTTTGCATAGGTATGATCAGGAACAGTCCTACTGAAGCTGGTGGGTTCAGCTCCTGTGCAGTTGGAGTGGGGGAGCAATCTGAGCATCCATGCAAGTGGGAAAGGATTCGCAGCTTCATTCCCCTTCTAGTTCTGAATTTTGCAAGTCATCTTATGCAGGAACCTGACCTGAAGCAAGCCTTTTATTACAGCACTATGGCTGGGACTCGGACATGGGAAAGTGGGTGTAACGTTGGTTTGAACGGGGTGGAATTTAGTGAAAGAACCTGACTTCTTCTCTTGTAAATAGAAGACTTTTTGGCTGCAAAGAGGGAGCTTCATCCGGTCTGCTCTGTACATGTTACACAGATAACCTTTTTGTGTGTACGAGTTGGTGGCTTTTCAAACAGTTTGTGCACGCATCTGGAAGTGTCTGGCTTGGGCTAGTGGGTATGAAAAAAGCAGATCCTGGTTTACGTGGGGGTGTGGGTACCCCTGAGCCCTCACCCTCTTTTTTTTTTTGCCTGAAGTTGAATGACCTGGTCCTCTGAAATCTATCCCCACAAGCTTTCTTTTCACTTTTGTACAGCAGTAGCTGCTGAGCAAGGTTTGGGCTAGTTCCTCTCGGGATAGGGGTGGAGTTTTTGTCTTTGCAGACAGAAGTAGTTTTCGAGGAGGGAATGAAGGGAAACCTCAAGTATATTCACTTTCAATGAAAAGGTGAAGGAGTTTTCAGAGTCCCTCTATGAAGAGGGAGGGATGTTGTTTAATGGATTTAGGCGTTCTCCCAGCACTAAATATACAAACTGTGTCCCAGATCCACGAAACAGGTTGTAGAGCAGGAAAATGATGAAACTTTTAAAGGAATGAGTCACCAGAATGCTTTGAGTCCTCCTGATGTTTTCTGACTTGTAGTAGCTGGGGATTTTTATTCCACTCAATTCTAAAATGAGTAAATCCAGTCATTGATGGAGCTACAGCCCTGCTTGCTATTGCCTGTGCAAAAGGCTCCAGAGCTGAAAGGCAGCGCAGGGCAATGTCTCAATATGTGATCACTTGGTGTTATTTTGGTGTTATTTACATCACAGAACCTCCATAGGCTCTGACCTTGATAGTGAATTCATTCCTGATGCTACGCACATGAAGTCAATGTTCTTCCTTGCCCCGCAAAATTTACAGTCAATATAAGTGAGGCAAAGAGTCTCACATCACATCCTTGGTTAATGGCAAATTCAGACCGGTCTGCTTTAAGACCACTTATTCTGCAGCTCACTTCAGTGCCATATCCATTTCTCAGACTGTTTTGCACTAATAAAGGTCATCTCTTCACCGAATGGAGATTTTGCCGTAAATGTTAATGGTTAGGAGAATTCTTTAAATTTCCACCCTTGGGTTTCCCATTTCTCCCATGGTCCTCAGTTGGCTGATCCAGCATTAAGGAGCTCCTTGCTTTCCTGTTTGTCACAAAGGGTTAAAAAGTAAATAGCAGTGTGTGTTCTGGGGTGCCAAACTTTTTCTTCTGCTCCGTCTGTCTCCTTTTGATTTAAAAGCTTTGTTTATCTCTCTGTAAAGTCACTGGCAGGCCATAAAGAGATATATTGCCTTGGTGCAGACAGCACAGACTCCGCTCCTGGGAAAGCAATGGACTGTGAAGTCGAGCGTGTGCGTGTGTGGGCCCGCTCATAATTCAGGAAGGGTTCTCTTTTGGGAAGCTCCCAATGGACACTGCCTGCAGCCGCTTGTGGCTCCTTCTAGGAGAAGTGTGCATGTATCCAGGAGGGTTGGTCAGGCTCGCTGCTTTTGATGTTCTCATAAAGCCATCACTCCAAAGCTTGGACTCGCAAGGCTATTGAACTCAGTCATAATAGAGTGGATAAACTACTCCCAGTAGTTTTTTTTTAATTTATGGGTTTTTTTTTGATAGAGAAATAATGTCACGTCCGAGCCCAGCTTGCCCGGGCACCTCCCTGTTGGGCCACCATTGAGTAGTGCGGTTCAAGGCCAGTAGTACCGCTCTGCTTCGCCGACTCTGCCATCGGCTGTGTCTGCGAGTGCTCATTTCTTGGTGAAAGCTGTAGTGGGTTGTGCGTTTGCGGACGGTGTGTTCCCCTCACACACCCCCAGGACTCCCGTGGGTGCCTTCGCGAGTGAGGGGAGCAGTGCTCTTGGCTGGGGCGAAGGGTGAGGTGCTTTTGGAGGGCAGATGGAGTAGGGGAATTATTTCTGGCTGGCATTTAGACTGCAGAAACTGCTTATTTAGCTGAGCACAGGACTCTTGGGTTTAATCTTCGATGGAATTGACTTGTAATGTCCTTTTTTGCTTATCACCAAGGAGGAACCTACTGAAAAAGAGGGCAGAGCACCAAACTGTGCTGAAGCACTGCCAGCAGAAAAGGTTATTGATTCCTTGCAAGAGGAGATCGGAAGCTGCCTCTTTCCTCTTTTAACAGCAAGTCATCCTTTGTGGGAATCCCCTACCTGGAATCACCAATTTCCAGAGATCTAAATCTTGAGAAAAGGAGCTGGGAAGAAGCAGACCCCTCTCTTGGAGCATTTCCTCTGCGCGGAGGATTAGCCTGAGAACAGCAGAGCATTTCGATCCCACTGCCTTCCTCAATACGTTAAGTGACACATAGCCTAGAAGAGGCCCCTGAAGATTAATGCTTTCCACAGATTCCCCTTATCTTTGGAAACTCTACCAACATATATAGAACGTGGGCCCCGAGCCTGCCACCTCCTCATCTCCAGCAGACCGTGCCCACCCTGTTTTCCCTTGCGGATGACACGGAAGGGGTTCCAGACTCGCTGTGTCTTGTGCAGCCCTGGGTCGCTGTGCTGGAAGCCTCGGCGTAAGCTTGTTTGCCTGGGGAGAAATCATTAGTACCTTTTTTTTTTTCTTTTACAGTGAGGATAAATCTGAGAATCGCCTGAAAATCTGCAGGAAATTACTTCTCAAGTGACCGATGAGATGACCTCTAATTTCCTAATGATCTAGGAAGAGTTCAAGCCCAAGTGCTTGTATATGCAGAATGCCAAATTTATATATACAAAGCATCATAATTACTGTCATGGAGATTTACAGCGCTTTACAAATCATTAATAATCATAATAATAATATTTACCATAACTCTTTCTGACAGATTAATTGCAATTCTCTTTGACCATCCTCGAACTACTTTTCTTACAACATCTTTCCCATTGGCATGAAGTAGACAAAACATAATTTATTGACATAAAGGGTGGCTTTATTTGCATGTGTTTATTTGAGGCAAAACCAGCTATTTGCTATTGAAGTGGAAGCATAAGCATCAGTGAACCGACAGATCTTTTACCAGTGCTGGGTGTTGCTCCATCTGGGGGTGGCATTAGCAGGTGATGTGCTCCTGCGTGTTTGTGACAGGCAGGTGTGATTCTTACTGCTCAGCTGAGGTACCAGTGGCTGCAGTACGTGTATAAAAGATGCACGTAGTCGTTTGCACAAGAATCTTTTAGGCCTTCCACGCCTGTTGTGGAGTGGAATATCCACAGATGATGAATCATAGAATCATAGAATATTAGAGGTTGGAAGGGACCTCTGGAGATCATCGAGTCCAACCCCCCTGCCAAGCAGGACCAGAGAATCTAGGGCAGGTTGCACAGGAACGCATCCAGATGGGTCTTGAAACTCTCCAGAGAAGGAGACTCAACCTCTCTGGGGAGCCCCTTCCAGTGCTCTGGAACCCTCACAGTCAAGAAGTTCCTCCTCATGTTTAGGTGGAACTTCCTGTGCTCTCGCTTGCATCCATTGCCCCTTGTCCTATCGCAGGGCACAAGTGAAAAGAGGTTGTCCCTTTCTTCTTGACACCCAGCCCTCATCTATTGATCCACATTCATTAGATCCCCTCTCAGGCTTCTTCAGACTAAACAGCCCCAGGTCTCTCAACCTTTCCTTATAAGGCAGGTGTTCCAGTTCCCTCATCATCCTCGTACCAACTTTGGTACTCTGACTGGTGTATAATTGCCAGACTGAGGGGATAGACATTTCTCATCCTTCTAAATACCATCAAAATTATGAGATTTGGAGAAAGGGAAAAAAGAAAGAAAATGTTTTCCCATTTCCTTTGCTTTCCTGCTTCTCTGTATACAAAGTTTTCAAGTGGTTTCAGATGGGGTAGAAAATAAATGTTGGCACGCAGTGGCATTTTGTAATTTGAAATTTTGTGTGTTGGTATATTTTCTTATATTTCCTGATATTTTATAAGATAAAAGTCTTTATAAGCTGTTTTGTTGTAGCAATTTTATGAATTTTCCCATCACTTTTTGACAGAATGTCCTATTCCTGCCATTGCCATGGGTATTGTTTCTTTTTTATGAATGACTCTATCTCGGTCTGTTTTTATGCATTGCTAGAAATCCGATACAGACCTTGGTCCTAGGGCAGATTCGGTAATTTGAAATGGCAGTGAAATTATTGTTTATGCTTTTTGACATCATGTTATCTATTAAAAGAAGAAGTCAGGCAATATTAACATTTTTTTAATCTTAGTTTCATGCTTCTCTTTGTTCATTCATCCAAAGCGTGTTTTGGGTGTAAAATGATCGTTCCACTTGTTGTGGGAGCTGTGGGGTAGAAGAAATCATCGGCTTAGTCATCTAGAGGGACACAACCCACTGGCTGATGGTTAGAGGTCTGGCTCTGAGCTGTACCAACCACTCGCATCTCTGGTTGAACTCACTGGGAGCTGCGAGTAGCGTGCGTGAGTCAAAAGTTGCAGAAAACCATGTAACCTCATCTTGAAATATGGTTTCAAATATATTAGACAGTAATTTAATCATTTGTCCGACCAACGCAACCTGTAACCGCTTTCAGCGTTGCAGCATCAGACTCCCTGCCGAGGTACAACAACCTGGATATTAGGAGAACTTCCACGGGATGACAGACAGACACCTCTGCCCTCAGCTCTGCCTCATCAAACTTTCATCTCCATGAGACAATTACGAAAGCTCACGTGTCATAATGCAAAACGCTGAACCATTAGTGCCTGCTGACATGGAGAAAAATGGTAATAGTATTTCTCTCCCAGCTGCCTGTCCTTCAATTTAATTTTATAGCGAGAGTCTCAATTTTTTTTTTAAGTTTCCAAAAAAAGACTTAAAGAATCATTTTTAAAAGAAAGTGCCAAGCAAGCTCGATGTAGAAGTTGCTGCCAATTCTGCCTTTAATACTTTTAAAACAAATACAGCTTTACAGGCACGCTCACGCCAAAGCTGTGTGCCAAAGGCCATCAGAGCTAAAGACATGTCTTAGAATATACATGTATAAAGTGAATACATGTATAAAGTGAATACATGTATAAAGTGAGCCTGACGATTCACATACTTTGATGCCTGGAAGCAGAACACATTTACATGACGTTCTTTATTTCTAATTTACATGATGTTCCTTGGTCTAATCTGTTGGTTCCCCGTTCTGTGTGTCCGGCAGTAGACGGTGCGTGTTTGTGTGAGACACGATGACTCTTCTCGCAAGGTCTGTTCTATGTTTATTCCTATATTCTCCGTTCAGTGTAATTCCAGAGAGATAATTACCCATGAACGCGTTCTCCTTTCTCAAGTAAATTAAAGGGTTTCCCATATGGTGCGTCCTCCTGAGACCACAAGGAGTTTTCTGAGAATCTGCAACGGTTCAGGTACAAGGAGACTCCCAGCTTAGCTGTAACCTTTGAGGTCCTTCCTATTTTCATACCGACACCTATGTCATCAATCCCATTACAGAAAAATTCCTCTAATCGGAAAACCCTGCTGGTGGAAAACCTGGCCTCATCCTATGAAAAGTAAGAGGTACCGTGGGGATGTTTTTGTTGTTAGTGAATCATATCTGGTAGGAGTTGTTTCTTTTTCTTGTGCCACACCTCCAGCCCCCTCCAAGCCGACCAGCCAATTGCTTTGGCTGAAACAGCCCGTGGAATATAGCGTGCGGTAATTGCTTCATTGTGTTGCTTTAAGAGGAAAGGAAAACAGCTATTACTGTGAGCAAGTGCTTGTGGGTTCCCCCCCAGTGCTGTTGTGTGTTTTGGTTTGAAATGGCTCCTATCCTGAAATTGTTTTTTTGAGGCTTTCTGTTGTTCGGGTGAAAGGTTGGGAATGGACATCAGCCGGTAACGCAGCTGCTGGTAAGGAGGGAAAACATTCGTTTGGAGAAGAGCTCTTCATTTCCAAAAAGGGAGCGAAACTATTACTGGTTAACTTTTCATCCTGATCTCTTTATGGAAGGTAGCAAAGCAGCACAGTTGTATTCCTGGAAAGCATGCCGAGGCTAGGCTTGATGCCTGTGTGCTTTCATCTCATCTTCTGGTGCATAAAAGTTAATGGAGATTTGACTTTTAAAATTACTGTTCTTACGTGTTTACCCATTTGGCTGTAGATGTAAATATGGAATTTAATGGTCAGTCAGTGGCTGAGATAGAGCTCTATAAATCCAAGGTACTGCCTGTAAAGAAGCTGTTCTTCCGTAAGCCTATTCTGAGAAAAACGAACAAAAAAGCCCAGCTCTAGTAAACTGAGTTCAGGCCTATTACTGAAGAGATCTAGAAATTTATGACTGGAAAAGGTATTAGGTTGTGACCTGATGGTCTCCTGCTGCTGAGGCTCCAGTGGTCATTAGGAAGAAGTGATTTCATCGCCATATGAAGGCTGTTGCCCTCATCCCTGTTTTTTTTCCTCATTGAGAAGCTGAACATGGTATTCAGGACTCGGAGGAAAAAATGCCTCCCCACACATACCCACCAGGCGTTATCACCGCTGGCAGCTTGTCTTCAAAGACCCCGGACTGAAGCTCTGTGTGACTAAGTCCACTTAATTCCCCACCTAAGAGAAAATCGTAGAGTTCAGAAGTTCAAGGAACTCTTTTGCTAACCACACGCTTGTGGTTGTCTGGGCTGCAGGGTGAAGACTCGGGCTGAATCGCTCGGTGTTTTGGGCTGGTTGCAGCCGTGTAACGTCATCTTTCGCGGCAGTGAATGGCCAGAAAGGTGGAAGGCTTCACACGCTGCTGGTGGGACCTGAGCGCTCTTGCAAGTGTCGCCTTAGATGTCACCTTGGGAGCTGTTTGATAGGAAGTATCTGGAAGTCTCATCCCAAGTTCTGGGAATGTCTAGCATGAGATTGTGTATTCATGGCCTTGGCAGGCCCATATATAACCCTGTGTAGCATCCCCCTTCCCTCCCAGCTTGTGTAACTGTTAATAGTAGTAGTCTCCTATAAAGCTTAAAGTACATAGAGCATTTAAAGCTTATAACATTTATAGATTGCTACAGTAGCAGGAGAATCAAGCTAATGAAAGGATTGGGTAGGTGCCCTGAATTAATACGACCATAATCTAATTCATTTTAACTTCTTTTTTGCTGCATATAAAACCTTCCTCTCTCCTCCAGCAGCACTTAGGGCCAAATTCACAGGCTCCCGGCAGATAATGGGAAGGTTCCCGCACAGTGGGGCTGAAAGTCAGGTTTTGAACCTGGCAAGGGCAGAGCAGCGATGGTAGAAAGGGCAGAGATCTGTGGAGGGCAGCAGGAGCTCCAGGAAAGGGGGATTTGGAGATTGAAGAGCAAATAGGAGAGTCGGAGCCAGGAGGTGTAGATGAAGCAGTGAGTTTTGGAAGAGGTCTCTGCTGTCATTTGAAAGTGATACTTTTGTTTGTTTGTTTCCTTAAAAATTTCCATAGTATAGAGCCTGCTTGCACCCAGAGGTTTTCTTATAGGCTGCTCCTTTCCATTTATGACCATATAGCATTTTACTCTCCCTTCTCTGCCCTTGCCGTTCTCCAGAGAGATTCTTTGGAGAACACTTCTTGTAGTTATGACTCTAAGTGCAGTGAAATGTATTTGATTGTGCTGTCTGCTTTTGTTCTTTGTTTCATCTCTATCTCCCATCTGTTCGGTTTGTTTCAGCCAAAAAGGAAGGATTATTGAGTGCTCCATAGATCATCCCTCGGAGGGAGGGAGCTCGGGACCTGCAAGCAGTCAGGTTGAGGAGCTGGAGGGGAAAGCAGTGATTCTGAGAGTGAGCGAGGCGCTGGGCATTGTTCTGACAGATTTTGTTGAACTGTGTTACTGGATCACTGAGTTCAAGAAAATATTACAGCGCGTGTCCATGTAACAGCCAGTTCACCCTTCTGACCTTTTCATATTCTCCTCAGAAACTGTGTCTGACACTGTTTTCTACATTCTTTGACAGCCCTCCTTATCTACTAGAGAGTTATGGAAAGTAATGTAATATAATAACAAAATAAAGGGCTATCAAGTTCTTTTTTTTTTTAAGCCTGAACCCGGGTATACCGTGCTAGAGTTTCAGTAGCTTTTGAGTGCTCATAAGGTAAGGGACGGGCCTGTTCTAGGATGTGGAAAATTCAGTGAAAAACAAGGCATTAAAGAAAGCAATAGCTGGACACGATTGAATGAGGAGCACTGTTCTTCATGGACCTGTCCTGAACTCGTGCCCCAGCACAGTTTGAGGACTGGTGTTGTGCTTGGAGTAAAGCGAAAACCAAAGCTGAAGCCACTTGCGCTCATTAAAGAACCCGTGGCAGCTTTCAGTGTGCTGGGTGAGCAACACCTTGCCCTGGTCAGACACTTACTCGAGCGAGTCTCTTCTACGTGTTGATTGCAGCTCTTTATGACACTTTATTTAGGAGGCTCTCTCCATCACTTTCTTTCTCCGTTGAGTCAATGAAGGGAGAGTGCATCTAATTTAAGTTTCTTTTCTTACCTGCCTTTTGGGAATGTGTTTTTTATTTTTTTTCCCCTCGCTAAGTATATAAGAAGTCTGGAGAGATTAGTCTCATAATGTAGGCTAAGATAGGTATCTAAAGGGAAGTGGTGTTTACACCCCCCTTCTCCAAGTGTTCCTTGCATCCTCATTCAGATGACAAGATGCCTTGTCCCAGCCTCCTAAATTGCTACCTTATGTTAAAGTGTTTCCACAGCGGCTGCACATCCATCGTGATCCCATGTGCTTCTGTCCGTACCCAGATGTGTATAAGGGTGATAAAATCTATTTTATCTGAAAGGATTTGCAAGCAACAAAATACTGCCTTAAATAGAGAAATGTTTGCAAGGGTTTGTGTATACTAACGGGTGAAGAAATACATGCAGTGAGGAAAATCATGATTCCCACCCAGATAATACAATTAGCAACCGCTACCTGTAGACTTAGGACTGGCTTAAGGTTTAAGTGGATGAACACAGAGTTGTGCTACCCAGATCTCCTGCTCCCAACATGGCGATATCTGGATGGTGGGTTCTGTGGGGATGGAGGTGTTTCCCTGCAAGCAAGGATGCTCCAGGCATCTGTAGCATCCTTGCTTGTTCTTTGTAGCTTCTCTGTTTCCAGGCTCCATCTGCTCCATCCTGGATCTGGCTCTGAGGCACATGTGACAGGATGGACATCTCTTGGAGGGCACTGCGTGCTGCCTTGGCTGCTGGTTCTCCTGTCAGCTAGCCTGCAGAGCTGTGGTGTGCACATACACATCTGCCTGCTCCACCTGGTTGAGAGGGATGTGGTCCGCTCATTTGAGTCTAGGATACAAGCAGTGAATACCCGCAATTAGCATTTACTTTGTTAATCCTTTGCATAATCCTACAGGTAATGCAGAGACCTGACCTTGTGTCTCCTGGGAAGCTCTTGACAGGGTGGTATCAGGACTCATGGGATAGTCACCATAAAAACACACCGTGCTATGGTGAAATATGCCCATACTAGGCTGAAACCTGCTCACGTTCTTTGTGGAAGAGCCATATTATAGAGTCTTCTCTTAAACAAAATACCTGCAGGCCAAGCTGATGGGATCCTACCCGAGGAGCACCTGCAGGGCCAGGCCTGTACTCTCCAGGCCATTTCAGGATGCGTGGCGGAGCAAAGCTGGTCAGCCCGCAAACACAGTTATTTGTTTATTTACACAGAAACTCCCTCCTGCTCCTTGCAGAGCCCTGAAGCCAGAGCTCCAGGGGGAAGCGTGCGTGCTGCTTTGGGCAGGAAGCATGGCACGGGGGGCACCTGACCTGCTTGAAAGACAGCTCCTCTGACTCATCAGCTGAAAGCAAAGTGAGCCGTATATATTTAAAGCAAAGCTCTATTTTAAAAATTAATGATCTGCAAGGGAGAGAGGAGAAACTGCTTCTCTGTAATGCAGAAAAAGGCCCTGATGACCACAGCCTGGGTCCCTTTCCAGATGATGTCATCATCAGTCTAAATAATAAATTTTTAACGATGTGGAAAAAAAAAAAAGAGGGGGAGGAAATAAAAAAGAGGGGGACTCTGTTTCAATGAGGAGTAAAAGTAGCTGGTGGCAACAGGGTCTAAGGAAAATATACGGCTGGGTGAGGTTTCTGCCCTGTGTAATTAGATTATCCCGAGTGTAGGAGTGTGCTGCCAAAGGCACATTGAAATGCCAGTAATTGACTGCTCCGTGTCTTCCCCTGCCGCGTGCCCGTGCAGAACGGAAAACGGGGGTACTCGGGCTATATAAGGCAGAGGGGCGTTCTGTAAACGGGGTTGCTAATAATAGGCTGTTAAGATTAGAAGGGAAAGCTTTGGGCTCACATCAGCCCGGAGACTGGGGGATATTTTCCCCTCATAAATAACACGCCACAAGAAATCTATTCAAGCGCGTTTGTGTTTGGTTGACGAAGGGACGCGGTGTTTTACCAGCGGAGCGCTCACGCGGGCTCTTTAACGCAGCTTAAATTACTAGCAACACATTCGGTTTTGAATGCGCTGGGTTTTGTTTCGCAGCAAACCCCTGGAAAAGTGTTGCCCGTTGCTGTGAGCGTGGTGTGAGGGCTCGGGAGAGCTGGGCAGGCATCGATGGTCTGGGTTTTGGGGGGAGCTGTGGCACCAACACGCTGGACTGGATGATTTTTGTTTCACACGGACTCCCCATCGTGGGGAGCCCTCAGGCATTTTCCGTGAGATTCCAGCCAGAATTTTCCCCAAAAAACCAACTGCAAAGCAAACCTTAGCTAATATTGGAATTGCGTGGGCTATCAGAATGTATCTGGTGTCATTTGAAGCTCTATTTGAAGAGACCTGGCTTCCAGATTGTATTCAGGGCTTGAGCTCCATTCTTGTGGAGATGACCCTCTCCATGGAGGACTTCGGCGCTAAGGAGACAAGACGGCAGCTATTCCAACCTGGCAGGCATGGGGGCTTCCTTATCCAAAAGCAACAAAATATTCATGTCAAAGCTATGGACCAGAACTGCATTTCTGGAATCTCAGTCTTGTATTTTCCCAACTCAATTTGTATTAACCCAAACCAGAGTTTTTGTGGATCTCAGCTATCTGGAAGTCAGGCCCTGAAAGGAGCAGATGTGTTTGATGAGGTCTGGGGGTTGGGAATGGGAGACTTCAATGGTTTTAATACCCAAATCTACACCTTCTCCGCAAACTGTACAGGACAGATTTACGCCATGTTTTGTAGGGGGCTGATCTTAATACCCTTGTCGTGAGACAGATTTACTGTAGTTGTCAAGACTGATTTGCTGTAGAAGTCAATCCCTCAGCCCGCCGGTGCCTTAAGGAAAAAAGGCCTGGGTGTTTAATGCCGTAAATATTTTATTCTTGCTCTGCCACACAAACCTTGCGTGGCCTTTCAAAAACAACTTACTTCTATTATGCCCCAGTTGCTCATGAGTTAAATGGGGATAACAGCACTTCTGAGAGTGGAGTGAATAAGGCCGATCAAATACGGAGATTTCTGACCAGGAAGATGGAAAAAAATGTCTTTTCTCTGCTAGGGCCTATTACTTTATTTAAATGAATTCTTTCTTTTTGCTGTTTTTTTGTTTTTTGTTTTTTTTTTTCTCCTTAAATAGTCACTTTAATTTCCTTTCGGTTTTGTTCTGGTACACAACAGCACACCGTTTAGACACTTTTCAGCTCTGTGGGTCATTTGATGTCTCTCCCTGTTGCTGCTGCTATTCCCTTAGCGAGGGAAAAAGACTCATTGGAAAGTCTTTGCTGGGTTTGAGGGTGATGCTGACAGTGCCCAGCAGAGATGCTGAGGTCAGCAAATTCAAGAGGAGTCTTTCTACAGTTGGCTGGGGGTAACGCAGGGGAAGATTGTGGGTGTTGGTCTCTTCTTTCACGTAACAAGCGATAGGACAAGAGGAGATGGCCTCAAGTTGTGCCAGAGAAGGTTTGGGTTGAATTTTAGGAAGAATTTCTTTACTGAAAGAGTGATTAAGCATTGGAACAAGCTGCCCAGGGAAGTGGTGGAGTCACCATCCCTGGAGGCGTTCAAAAAACGAGTAGATGTGGCCCTTCAGGACATGGTCTGGTGGTCATGGTACTGTTGGGTTGATGGTTGGACTTGATGATTCAAGAGGTCTTTCCAACCTTAACGGTTCTATGGTAAGATGACAAACACTCAGACTTGACTGTCAAGTACTTTTGTCTGCTCTGGGTCCTGTGAGGAGAGCAGATGCTGCTGCACTCACAGCTGGGATTTCCTTTTCTGCTGGCCAGACAGGAGGGGACCAAGCAGGGTTTAAATCCTCAGGTCACTGATACGTCATTTGTATTCCCACATTTCTTCCACCAGTGCAAAGGATACATCGAGCTTTGGGTTTTGTGCTGGGCTGTAGACACTCATCCGAGTCTGCTGCAATCTAAAGCACAACTCGCATTTCACTGGTCTGATACAGACACTTCCAGGCTCTTTCTTGTTATTATCTGGCCCTGGGTTTGCTGTGGATGGACAGCGTGTTAAACGCTGGCTCAGCCTGTGTGTCCTGGGTCTATCTCCTGTCTGGTTTGCTAGAGCTGGAGGCTCTGAGGAACATACAGGGTAAACGTGCCTCTCTTTGTACAGGGTGATGGAGCCAGCTAATGAAAAAGATGAGAATCTGGGTAGAAGAAGACACACAGAGTTGGCAGCGAAAGCGGACAGTACAAGGTGACCCTGTTTTGGTGGAAATGAACAATGCTGGTGGAGCCTGGAGTCACCTCGCCGCTCCTCGTGCACCGGCTGCAGTGGAGTTGCTTTGCCAGCACAATGGCTGCAGAGCTGGGAGAAAAAGCGGAGAAGCTGCCAGGGGCTGTCTGGATGGGACGCGTACGGAGGAAGCGTGAGCTGCTGCACCAGCTATTTGGCAGTGGAGGAACCTGTCTGCAGAAACCAGGCCTCTGAAATGTGAGTTACGCCATTGCTCAAAACTGTGTGTAGCAAGAAATGTCTGGGAGGCCAGTGATTCATGCTGGGTTAACGTAAAGGTACCAGAGGGGCTAATATAAAGGAAGAAAATTGATACTGGCTTTGCAGTGTTTGTGGTGCAGAAACTCGTACAAATGTTTCCCAGGGAAAGAGCGGAACAATACAATGCAATATTAAAAACAAAATATACCCACCCAACAACAAACAAACAGCCGTGGGGATGTAGGGGCTGCTAACAGCGCTTGGGTAGCTGTAAATCGGTGCAGGCTGCTCAGGTATTTGCTTGTTGCTCTCTACATCTCATGGCAGCTGAAAGGAAAGGGCCCTTCTGAGATGGTAGACGTTGGAGGAGAAAACTTTGCTTGAATTATTGTGTCAAATACACTCTGGTGTGTATCCATGGGAATTACACGAGGGACAGATTTGCTCCTTTGGGGTGAATGCTCTGGGGAAATTAAAACTAGCTATAAAGCTATATATAGTTGAAAAGGCTGTGGTAACATTTTATGCAGTATGAGCCATATTCTATTCTTTACAGAAACCCCTATCTGTAAAAAAGCAATTAGAAGTGCTTCCCTGAAAAAAGGCAATTGAACGCAGTGAATGAACTGCAGGAATTGTACAGTTTCCAGAAAATGATGGTAGTGAAGCATTTGTGGGATCCATAAAGTCACCATAAATTCCTAACTGAATATGGATTCACTCTCCAACTCTAAAACCACAAGATTTATTTCCTGCTGGCAGGGGAGGTGAAGTTTGCAGAGCTAGATCTGTCTGGAGCATGCCAGCAGGTGGTGAAAGCACTGGTGTGTTCCCAAGTGTGTAATGTTCCCAACGTCACCTTGATTGGCCACGTCCTTTTGAGATGAGAAGACAGCACTGCTTTTTTTATTTCATTTTTTTTCTGTTGAAGACCCATCTGTGCTTTCCACGCGTGTAATTGTATCTGGGTAGGAAGGTTTACTAGCACAGAACGAGTCCTGTTGGAAAAGAAGGGTAAGGTAGTGGGTATACTGGTGGTTTCTCTCGAGAAGGTCTAGTTTTGGCTCAGGCGCTGGCTCTGAGGTCACACGAGTGCTGTGCCCGGGCGGTGGGCATGCTCGCTGGTGACTCACATGTTTTGTGCTTCAAACCTGAACAATGGGATGAAGGTTGCTTTGTTTCCTTTCCATGAAATTCCCTTTGTCCCCCAGACTGTGGATGTTCCACGGTTGTGTCCTTTCAGGAGGAGACGTTGCTGTGGATGGTGGACGGTTCTGTTGGGTTTTTTCCCCTCTCTGCTCATTCTCACTGGCCTGTTGCTCTGGGTCCTGGCTCCGGTGCCCTTCACTTTAGCCTCTCATCTTTTAACCGTGCCGTGCTTCTCTTGCTGCTGAACCTGAGAAGGACACCAGCTCCGGCAGCCAAAATTTTTAGTTGCTGGCTGCCTGCAGTAGTGATGGAAATATGCATATCAGTATGGATTTGGGGTGGGGAAACGGGAAAATAAGTTACAACTTCAGGTAGGATGAAGTAAGTCAGGGAGATAAAGACTAAAAGTCACTGCGGTGAAATGGGGAAGTTTGTGGCTGCCGAAATGTGCAATTCTTTGCGCCCTGTCAGAGATGAACGGCTGCGTGTCCTCCCAAAGTCATCTGCATAGCTGGGCAAATGCGACTGCGTTGATGTAGCGTGTCTTCGTGAGTCTCTTTACAACCACGGGAGCTAGAAATGTCTTTTGTTGTTGTTGCTTTTTTTAATGAAAGCTGACGTTTCGGAGCACAAGTCAGCAGGAAGTGGGGGTAAGTTTATTGGCTGTTTTGGTGGGGCCTGGAGAATAATTCTGCCTTTCTCCTGCCTTTTGTCTATTCAGACTGTAAATTCATTGAAGCAAGGCCTGCGTTCTACTGTGTGTCTTTATAGCAACGGATCTGCGCTCTCAGCTAAATCCCCCAAGGCTTAACAAAATATAAATTAGGATAATGGTATAATAAGTTAAATGTTAAATGGTCATGGGGGGTGGTTTATTTACATGAATTATCACCTTAAAAAAAAGAAAGTCCTTCTGAAATCCTGGTGGGAGTTTAGCTTTGTGGCAAAAACGGTGGTTTATTTACAATGTGGAGCAGGCAGGGCAGTCAGGTGGTGGCTGTGCCCTGTTCTTCTGGAGAGGACACGGGCTGGCTTCAGACTTCTGGACTGGTACCCCAGCCTTCTCTAAGGTGAGTTTACTGTTAGCAGTGGGAAATTACTCCCTGTAATTCCATTCCACAGACTTCAGTTGTGTTGCACAGTGCCTTGGGTAGAGCTTCGACACCAGGAATATATCCGGGAAAGATAAAATAATTTCTCCCTCCTTCAGCTCCTGCACAGAGGGATCTTCAACGTGTTCTCTGCCTGTTTTGTTAGGCGAGAATGTAATGCTAAGCTGGGCAGATGTGGCAGAGCAGAAGAGTGCAACAGAGCTGAGCAAGCCTAACAGGGTGTTGTGCTGGTGTAGGATTTGTGCCGTGCCTTCATGGGTGCAAATAAGGCCACGAATGGTAAGACCTTGAGATCCAAGCTGTTGTGCATATCTAGGAGCTCGGAAAAGAGGTGTAGAGCAGTGAGATTCCTAAAATATCTAGAGCAGATTTGCTCATCTATGTTGTGGGAAACCCACGCATCTTAATCCTGATCAGCAATCTGCCAAATGCAGGGCCTGGCCAGGGGCTCGTTCCCCTGCTTGCAAACCCACAGCCTGTCCTCTGCATCCTCTTGGGTGCTTTGCGTGGGCAGTGCTGAGACGTGGGTCCATCCATAGTTCAAGTGAGTGGAAAACTGGTCCCTAGCTCTTGTTTTTAGTAGAGTTAAGATCAGCAGCAGCAAAACTTTCTATTGCTCAGATTTTGGAAGTCCTCAAAAGTTAGTGTCTGTGTGCCAGTATTGCACTGGCTACTTTTGTGTTGTCAGGCCAGCTGGAGACATAGTGTTCTAGACTTTGCAGTATGAAGCAGCCCTAAAGTTGGCAAATATTACTACGACAAAGCAGCCCTATTTGCAGTTGCTCAGCACAGTGGAGCGGTGCACATCCCGTATCCCTGCAGGCTCCTCGATAGCTTCTGGGGGCCAGAATACCCTGGCTGCATTTTAGCTTTCTTTTATTCAAACATTTGTGTACCTGTCTCTCTGAAGCACCCGCTTCTGTGATGGATCACCCTTGTTTTTCCACTTGCCGAGCAGACAGCCCGGCTCAGACAGACCAGCAAGCCTCCCTCCAAACACAGACCAGCGTAAGAGAGCCAGACTGGGGCCAGTGGTCTGTCAGCAGATCGTCCAGCTTGGGAGGAGGCAGAAACAGGATTTGCTGTCAACTCCATGCCAGTGACAGCACGGCGACGTTCCTTGCTGTAGATTAATGTGGGAGAAGGTCCTTGCAGACAACCCCTGCAAAACAGTTCAGCTTCAAGTGGAATTACAGTGGTCCTTTTAGATAAGTATATTACTGCCAGCTGATCCCCAACAGCACTCCCAGCGGTGGGGAAAGCTGAGCCTATTACTGTAAATACAAAAGGGAAGACATACTTGGCATCCCTTTACATTAGAGCTGGCTCAGAAGAACGTCTGCGTAGCTGTTCCGCTGCCAAGATGGATTGTAGTCAGATAGTACACATTGCAAAGGAACCAGAGCGCACACTGAGATCTGTTGGGGTTTTTTTAACAATAGTTTATTTGTGTTTCAAAGGGATAGTTACAGGAATCCAGATCAATATGCTTGTCCAGAACTGTGCCTTCCTATTTTAGGGCCTGGATGAATAGGAGGTTACTTGAGTTCACATGGATATTGAGGGATCGGTGCCTGCGGTAACGCAGCCTCCCAGGCTTGTTACTTTTCCTTTTTGAAAGTGGATGTGAAAGACCTGTAAGGCTGAAGTTGCCATTGTTCTGGCTCCCGGAGTTTTACTTTTTTCCAGCAAAGTCCATGTGGCGTTGCATGTCGTGAGGCTCTTTATGAACGGTGAGGTCGTGTCTCACCAGGAGATGGTAGGAGCTGAGCACTCCCCATCCAAGGGGTTTAAATAGATGCTGGTTGAACCATTTTAGACTCATGCGCTCAGAACATATTAAGGTTTAAACCGAATCAAACACTTCTGAAAGGGAAGGAAGGTTGTCTGTTTTAGTTAAATGTTTGTGGTTTTTTAAAATGGTAAATTATAAAAGCACAACTTTGCTTTGATGAAAAGACCTTCAGCATTTCCCAGTCGTAGGTTTTGAACCCATCTGTATGTGTTCATGGTTTCAGCACTCTATCCCATTTGTTGGGATAAAGAAAATGGTTAACTAAAGGAGTTGGTTGCATGGAACCAAAAAAATGATGTCTGGTTAGTTCTGTTTCTGAGATATCTTGAAATGCTGATTCAGACAATGAGCTGTAAGTGCTTGAGAGTTAGGCCTGTAATTGCTTTGAAAATCTTGGTGTACGACTGTTTTTTCTCCACTGGCCTTTGATATATTTTGAAGGGACACAGGCAAACAGGAGTTGGGATAGACATGGGCACTTAGCTGCTCAGGGTAAGAGTAAGGTATTTTCCCATGTACAATTTCAAGCCCTGGTTTATAGCAAGCAGTAGATTCCCGATGGTTTTAAGCAAGTATGCACCAGTGCTGCACCTGGGGTTTTGTAGGCAAAGTTGCATCCAGCACTCGAGTGTATATGGAATCTAGCAGGTGACGGATTATGCTGCTCATGCTTTGGATGGTGCCATTGCTTTTTTTGTGAAGCGTAGACTCAACAAAGTACATCAGCAGTCGGAGCCAGTTTCTTCTGAATTTCAACCTATGACAACTGTCTCAACTCACATTGGCCTGGGTTGATCCAAAGGGCTATCTTCACGGGTGCATTCCAGCGCAACAGTGCTTCCAAGTTCAAATCCTGGTGTCATCTGGCACATTTCTGATGTCTCTGGCTTTAGTGATGACATCCTGTTACATGAAGAATTTTGGCTGGTGCGTGGTGTTCTCCTGTCAGTGTTTTGCATAGCGGAGGAAGACTCCATCCTGACGAAGGCAGTGTAGTTTGCAGCAGCGTGTCTGATCTTTGCTGTGGGAAGAGCTGCTTTATTCTTGGCTTATTTTTCTCCATTTTTTTCTTCTTCCCTGTGTGTCTGTGCGTTGCCCAGGGCGAATGGTGAGGCACTGGTGGTGGCATCATTGCAGAGGCACTAAGCACTGTGGCAGTCCCGGTAGAGGGCAAGAGAAAAGAGTTGTGGTTCAGCAGGGATTTCACAGCACTCACTCTGCATTGTGCTAGAAGGTGAAAAGGCTGTGATTGTCTTCTTTGCTTTACCATTGGTTTTGTTGGTTCTTTTTTACCTGAGCTGGTGGGATGGGGAGAGCAGGGAAGATTCTTTCTAGACACCCCAACACTATGAGGGGAAGAAATGCTTTTAAAGGCTTTAAAGAAGCAAGGTAAGATTTCCAGAAATGCATGAAGAGAACCAGGCATAATTGCGAGGGATATTTTCAGAGTAGAGCTCTTCCCAGATCCAGGTCCTTTTAAAAAGAAACTTTTAGCACGTTTCTGACCCCACAGAATTAGGGGACTGGTCCATCACTGCTGTGATGAGAGGGACAATGAGAGCACAGTCCAGAAGATGCTTGCACAATCCTTCCTGGCCCTGGCTAGGACGTGAAGTCCCTTGTTGTACTGAGCACAGTAGAAAACTCTGTACAGTAACATTGCAGATAACTGGCTGGGAAAGGATTTCTTCAGGGCTTACGCTCCACTTCCACCCACACTTGCAGTCCCAGAGTCACCAAAGAAGGTTTAACAATATTCTGCCAAATGTTTGCTCAGTTAATTTTTTGGGGCCTTTTTTTGTATTTAACCCCTGTTTTGATTCTTGATTTATTTTTTTTTTTGTCCCTGTCTTCTGTTAAAAATGTTCCGTTTCTGGGGGATGATCCTCAGGAGCTGGACGTGTAGAAGAGTCATACAGAGACTGCGGCAGCAGCAGTCACCTTGCGAGTACTCCCATGCAATGCTTTTCTCTGGGCGCACTGGTGATCCGGGAGATTTATTTAGCACCTTTTGATGGGAATCAAATCAGGGCTGGTTTTCAACATCTCTTGAGAGGGACCACACGGCACAGACTGCATTGCAGGGAAAAACAACCCAGCATGTCATGTGCCTGCTCACCCCTCGTTCTTCACTTTGTTCTTACTGTTCCTTGAGTCAAGGAACCTACTTCTGCTTCCCTGTTCAAGAGTAAAGTCATTGAACAGAGGAGTGCCTAAAAGTCAGAGGAATTCTTGTGTTGGCCTATCAACAGACAGCGTTTTGCGTCTGCTTTCTTGTGCTTTGCACAACTTTTTGAAGAAATAGTGAGCTTCTGTAGTTATCCTATCTGCAGCATGATGCCATGAGAGCCATATGTTGAGTCTGCCCACCTTCTGGTTGAAGAGTGGAGGAGAGGGCAGGATGCAACTTCAGGCTCAGCCCAAGTCACTTAATCAACTCCTCACCTTCAGGGGCTGAGAAAGGTGCTTGGAACATGCTTCCAACCCCTGTTGGCTCTTGGATGTAGAGGATCATTGCTTGTCCCAGCAATGGTTCCCACCACCAGTACAATAACTTTGATGCACAGTCGGCGGTTCTTGTGGGAAGTTTATAACCTGTTCATTTATCAAGATTTTCATTGTGTGCACAACTGGAAAGGAATGAAAGCAACAGATTTATTCCTTCAGGAGGTGGGTTAATCCTGTTTCAGCAGCTCCTGGGCGGGGTGGGTAGCGGGAGAGCTCTTTGTGTACCTCCCGGGCAGCACACATTGCCAGACGCATTCAGATGAGTTTCACCTCAGCACGCACGCCGCGTCACCTTGGCTTCCTTAGCAGATCTGCTCTTCAGCATCCCAAGAGAACCCCCAAACAAATTACCAATTACATTTTATGCTTTAATTAAACAAAGGTGGGCACACACTCCAGCTTCACTGTGAGCTACAGCATTAAATAATCTCTTGAATGATTACAGACCCAGCAAATTGGGGCGCTGCTCGCTGCTTTTCTTCACGTATCGGTGGTTTACCTCGAAGATTCCTCTGTGAGTGGTGAGTTCAATGTCCTCCTAACCTGCCTCAGAAGAGGTTCTGAGACTTGGGGCTGGTGTGAAGAGCCTCAAGCATCTGTTGAAGTTGGAAAGAGCCCCGTGCTGTTAAGGGCTGGCCAGGAGATACTCAGAATCCTACAGCATCTGGGCCCTGTGTGTAAGACCTGATATTAAAGCAGGGAGCGTATCCAAACTTTGTGCCACAGAGGGAAGCATTGGCAACATGACAGGAGCCCAAAGGTTATGCTTCATTTGTATGTGCATTTGCATAATTGCAAATGCATGAGATGCACGTTAATAATCACTCTTGCATCTTTATCATTCTCAATAAGTACAGAGAAAATTTCTTGCTCTCGGAGTTCATCAGCAATAAAAACCTGCAGTGTCCTCATTCTGTAATCGCAGGGAGTTAGGGATACCTTGGGAGGGACATGTGTTATCATTCTAGAGAATGTGGCTGCCCTTAAATCTGCTGTCCGTAGGATTTAACTCTGGGCTAGTTCTGGGCAAGAGGAATTAACTGTGACGTTACTTTGAAATTTTTACAGTAGTGGGGATACTTTGAGGAGCCTGGAAAAGCTGGCACCTGGATGCTGTTGAATTCCAGTGGACGTTCCACTGCCTCTTGCTCTGTTCAAAGCTTCAGCAAAACCCTGCGGGCCCTGACCAAGGATGAGTGTAATTCTTCTTGGGTGTTCTGTGTCAGGACTTAGCAGGACTGTCTTAGGGCAGTGTGTCAGATGGAGCTGGTCACTCTAGATGTATAGTCTGATACTGTCCCCACCACAAAGACTTTATTCCTTGAGTAGGCAGAGCGTAAATGAGATTGGAAGAGGCACTGCAGAGTCAGAGGAGTTTGCACATCAGAAAAAGCTCTTCTTTTTTTTAACCTTATCAACCAAATTTCTCTCATTCTCAAGCTTAGATTTACTTTGCGTGTTGTTCCTTCTGACGCCACTCTTCTGCACTGTAGTGTGATGACATGACTTCATTGCTGAAAATCGCAGTGGTTTTAGGATGGGGAGTGACAGATTTCTGCAGGTGATGGAATGATGCTCTTGTCTGCTGCGGGAGGGACCGGGCTGTGAGGGCCTTCGTGTGGTGGACCAGTGCTGTGTTCCAGCCTGGGAAGTGTGGGCTTTGCTCATGTACTTCTACAATGTTTTTGTTACAGTTGGCCTGAAAATGAGAGCTCAATTCAGCAGAGAACATTTTTTGACTTTCTAATGTTTGTTTTCATTTTTTCTCAGATTCAAAACTTTTAAACATTTTTCAGGATGGTGAGATGGGAGGATATAATGACATCCCTCCGAAACCATCACTGTCCAGTGGCTTGGATTGAGATGACTCAAATTCAGAGTCCTCCTCTCCTTTACTCAGGCCTTGAGTCAAATCTAGGTGGGTACCTTAATCACATTAGAGGGCATTCAGGAATAGATTCCTGAATCCCATCTTGATCTTTTTTTAAAACAATAGTGGAACTGACACTTAGCACTACAGTGTTTGGTTCAACAAATCAGCATTTTCTCTGAAAACAGATATTAATAGGGATTGTTGCTGTTCTTCCTTTAACTTCTCTGCTCTATGTTCTGTAATTATGGAATATTACCTTAATTGGTAAAGACAGGGTAGGTTACGTATTTACTGCTGCAGTATCTCGGTCTAATGTCTCCCTTTGGCTACTGGCTTCAGAATTTTCTCAGTTAGAAAAGGAAATCTTCATTAATTTGTCTGAGGAAGCAGCAGCCTGTGAAGAAGCGGACAAGCTGCTTACAAGCCTTGTTGCGCGTGGTGGCAGTCCCATGGTTTTGCAAGAAGCGATGCCATGTCTCAGGCACCTGCTTTGCCTCAGCAGGATGAATTTATTGCTGGGGATTGTCTGTTCCACTGCATGGTTTCTCAGGGATCTGGGAAGCTGCCAAGTGTTTGCATAATTGTCTTTACACTTCCATTTCAGATGTCTTCAAACGTTTCTAAGCTTACCACATAGGAGACTGAGCAAACATTGATTGGTTTCTCTGAAGCAAAGATCTCACGTTCTTCTTCAACGGGATTTCACTTTACCCTTCAAATACCGTTTGTGCCCTCAGAGTCATTGTGGCTTCTGTGCTTACTTTGAAACTGTATTGATCATGTAATTAAAGTGTCTTCTGATGCCTCAGGAATCTGGCAAGATTGAGACCTTGCATTTCTCGGCTGGTTTCAGAAACCTCAGTCTGTCCTTCATTTTAGTCTTAACTCCCAATGTGATTCTTGGAGTTACTTACAGATCTTGCAGCATGTGCTCCTCCGAGTCTTCAACCGTGCAGAGTTGATTCGACTGGAAGATTGAGATGGGTCTCAGTCCTGCTCAGTGTTAATTCCAGTCTTGCATTGCAACTGTCTCTTTTTAGTGGTAGTTGATTTCTGTCCACAGGCCCCAGGAAGACAGGCATCGCTGTGCAAACACATGGAGATACATTCCCTTGGCCTTTGCTGGCTTCCAGCAATGGAATGGGAATGATTCTAGGACTTTATTTAAAATGTGATGGAAAGATGAATGCAACAATCATCATTCACTGTTCAGAACCATCTTTGGTTCGCTTTATGTTGGCTGTGGTTGATGCCGAAGGTGCTTGCACAAAAAAACCTCAACGCTTTGGAAGGATATCTGGTTGATTGATTAAATTAAGTAGTGCTGCTAAGTGAGCCAATAAAAAAGAAGTAAGACTGTCAACGATCCAGGCTCTTTTCAACCCTGCAGTACCTTTCACAGCTGCTGTTTCAAAGCCCTTCACAAAACTATCAATACTTTTAAAAGCTCTTCGGGATAGATGGTACAATTCTAGATGCAGCTAAATTGTTTTGGGAGAGAAAGGGTTTAAGAAAGTTGTTTTAAGGAATAAAATACACACTAGTAACAAGAGGAGGCAAGTTAAGAGTGGATGTGAGTACACTCTGGCAGAGAGCTTCCCAGCTGAGGGACAGAATGCAAAAAGCCTATTGGCCAAAAGTTTTTGTCCAAGACTTCCAGAGTCCAGCATTACCTATAATCATGTCCAATCTCTCGCTGATCCAAAAGCCAATTTTTCAACTCAATTCCGCCTGAAATGAGAAACCTATGTAGAGATCTCAAATGGGTGAAAAAAGCCTGTTACCATGCATGCCAGAGAAAATTCCTGCTGCCACGTTCTGGACCAAGTGCAATTTCTTCTAATAAAAACATTTCTGGCAAAGCTGTACATTAAGAGTTCGTGTAATCGAATCTGGATGTGAGGAAAGCATGCAAGCTTGCTTCCAAGTCAGCAAGAGTTAGGCAGGATTTAATCCTCCATGTATTTTTATTACGATATAAAAAGCTGTTATATTGGTCTCTTTAATACATTTATCAAAAGGAAACTGCAAATCCAAAGTCACTTCCAAATTTCCCACTGATACAGGAATGAGTAGCTGAGACAATTCTGAAGTGAACTAAGGCAATGGGATTTTGTAATACGGGTGTAGCTGCCAGGAGACCAGCACTCGGATTTGACTTTTAACCAGTTCACACTAGACCTATGCAAACATTTTCCCTGGACATTTACTGTAGCGTGAAGCTGATTATTTTTTTTAATACTTTTTTTTTTTCCCCTATGTGCTCTGTTAGTGCACATTTTTCTGTTGGCTTTTCGTGGATGTTTTAGCAACTCCTGGGATCTCCTGGGATGGCGAAGCCAGTCACCAGCCGTGCACCAGCAACTCCCACCACAGCCAGCACCGCTTACTTAGGGGCCTAAGAATAGGAGGCGGCAGACATTTCTACCAAACCCTCTTTTTTAAAAAGAGCTTGGCTCTCATTTACTCGTCTAAATAAGGTCCAGATTTTCAGAAGAGCTCAATAGGCTGCGTGCTGAACACTTGTGAAAATAGAGTCTACATTTCACATCTACTCTGGGGCTCGAGGCTTTCAGAAAGCTGGCCTCAAATTTCTTGTTCTTGGACAAACAAGGAATGTTTGGGGATACCTTGGGGTTGATTCTGCCTTCCTTGCCCTGGGGTTTCCGATGGTGTGATGCCATCCAGCATGAGTGGCCGGGCTGGCGTGACATCCTGCGGGATGCCGTGGAAGTGGTAAGGGGCCTCCGATATGAGAGATGGACATTTCATTCCCTGCTCCACCACAGATGGCCTTTAGGTTCTTTGGCTGGGATTTTCAGGCTATTTAATGGGTGTTTGAGGGTCAAAAGGAAGCGATTCAGCTTTTGAGTCCTAAAAATAAGATCCTTTGAAAGGACCTGATTTTGAGACCTACCTCTGCTCTTTAACATATATCCCAAATCAGGTGGTGAGAGTGGAGGCACTCGCAGTCATCGCTCAGAGTTCTGTTCTCCGTGGACCTCTTGGTTTGTTTGTTTGCTGCGTAGGGATTACTGAGGACAAATGCGTTCATGCTGCAAAAAAGCATTTGGGAACTAAGCTAATAGAGAGAGTGTAAATCCCATGTACTGGTTCTGAAGCCCAATTTAGAGCAGCCTAGGGGCACCTCACCAGCTTTTCATTCCTCCTCAGTACCAATTACTTTTGAATGCTCAACAACCTGTCCTGAAGCCTGACTGTACTACGGGATCTTTCATCCTGGAAAACCCTAAAACTACACAGCAAATATATTACATAAACCACACAGGGATCGTTTTACCCATCTTTAGAAAGCAGCCTTTGTGGGTTTGGAAAGTGTGAGAACAGCAGTGTTATGCAGGAAGCATCATTTTTAATCAGGATGCTTTCATCTGCACAGTGAAAGTCCCTTGCCAAATGTGCTCTCATCTCTGACCCCTTATGCGGTGATATAAAGTAGTTCCTCCTGGGGCACGGGAGACGCTGAGGTCAGCCTTGCCATGTAGTCTGAATTACTGATATTAAAGAGGATAATTGGCATTTCTACCACCTGGTACAGTTAATAAAGCAGCATCCAGATCAACTGTCTAGAGCGCTGTAAAATAATCATAAGGAGAATACAGTTCTTTAATAGCAATAAAAGTATAATAAGGCTCTCTAAATAGAGTAACAAAAGTTGAACGAACCCAATATTTAAAACACTATATATTAATAGAGGCTTTTAAAAAAAAAAAGTCTGTAACAAGGAGATCCTTTGGCACACAAGTACAAAATTAAATTTAACAAGCGAGTTAAATAAGCAATTAGGAGTGGGGATTTTAAACTTCTCTCCAGTCTCGGCTGCTGTAATTGAGCCCAAGTAGATGTGCCTTGTGTCCTGGAAACCCTCCCTGGTGATGGCCATACCTGAACCGCGGCCTTAGCAGAGAGACTGACAGCTTTAGATCCAGACCTGATACTGCTGGTGTGGGTCACATTGTCCAGAGCAAGCCTTTCTTACACGACAGCCTCATGTCTGAATGCTCAGCCAGGATGCTGGAGACCCAGATTCAGTTTTCTTTTCTGCCTGGGAGAATTCGGGCTGAAATCTCCTTCTTTCCAGAAAGTTCTCAGCCCAGGGAGCTGGTTGCTCTGCACCGGGTGCATTTTCCAGTGCTGCAATTAGTTTTACTGGTCTCTTAATAAGAATGTGGGAGTCGTTGGATAAGGAGGAGGGGG
The DNA here is from genome assembly GCA_013400335.1 of Eurystomus gularis. NCBI lineage: Eukaryota > Metazoa > Chordata > Aves > Coraciiformes > Coraciidae > Eurystomus > Eurystomus gularis. The sequence continues at coordinate 631,934 of VZZY01020740.1, forward strand.
GGAAAAAACCTGAGGCCTTGTAAAAAGGGCCTTTGCCAGTGGTAGGAGACCTGAGTTCCAGCCCTAACTCCAAGGTTGTTTAAGTGTTTTTCATGGAACAGCTGAGCAAGCAAAGAAGCAAAACCGGAGGAGCTTGGGAAGTTCAAAGGAATGGAGTGAGGTGCCTTTAGGGTTGGCGGAAGTTTTCACGTTGCCGTTTTGAGCGTAGGAATCTAAATTCAGAATTTAAATCTGGAGATCCAAGTCTTATTTTGGCCTCGTCTTCATGCAGTCTCAACAACAACAACAAGTTATCTTTGTCTTTAAAAATGTGTATATACCGAGCAACAGGCATATTTTCTGTTGGACAAACTCTCCCAGGAAACTATAGCATCTTTCTAGCTCAGCCATCGGGATTTTACTGGCAAATCGCAGTCAATGTGTGAGGTCCTCAGATGCCGCACGCTGGAGGAGCTCCACGGCTGATACTGCTGGTATTCGCATCTGCACCGCTGCCATTTGAAGAATCTGGGCGCTGACAGCCATAAAGAAGACAAGCCATCCTATCTGCTTTTCTAACTGATGAATCTGTTGTGGACGTCCTTAAAATAAGGTGGGAGTTTTTAAGCCGTTCTCTTCAAGTGTTGTTATAAGAGGGATTTTAGAGGGATTTTGCAAAGCTGGACTGGTGCGCTGCCATCCCTGGCAATTCTTTGTTGATAATGGACTCCATCACCTTTAAAGTCTCTGTTTCTGTAATTATTGGAAATGTCATGGATGGTAACTGACCGGCAAAGTAAAGACAACCAACTGTTTGGAGGAGTGCAGGGTTTCAGCCACATCTTGCTTTGCCATTTTCATATAGCATCTGTCTTGCTCGGGAGCGTGTCCTGGTTTAACTCTCTCCTCAGCAGCGCTGGCCCAGCAATCAGCACTAGACGTGTCTCTTTTCATTCTCCTTTGTATGACCGAATATTTCCCTATAGCTATTTTATTTTTTACAGAGAAACTTTTTATCTGTAGCCACATGTGCAGAACTCTCAAATGGGCTGTTTCAAATCTAGTCAAGGTCATTGAAAAAAGATATTTTTTAAAGTGGCTAGGGCTCTTAAAAGTCCTTTTGGATTCCCCAGAAGCAAAAAAGCAACATTTACCCTGTAAGCCGTATAGATCAAGGGACTTTGAGTATCTTTCAACATCCTAAAGCCCGTGCAGACTTTAAACTGGTATTCCCAGCTCATTCGCCAAAAGAAGAGGGAGGAAAATGAAATGAACTGAAAGCTTTTGCCTTGAGGTCTGGTGCAACAGGCCTTCTGAAGTCTGGAGTCGGAATTGTTTCAATCTATGTAAATATCGGGAAATTAAATTCCATATGTCCCATGCCAGATGCTCCCAGCTGCTGCTGCTGTGTGGGGAACGGTAAGTAGACAGCTCAGCCTTGTCAGGCAGAGCAGGGGGGGAAATAAAAAATAGAAAGTGTGGGAGTGGGCAGATTGTCGTGCTGAGGTCGGGAGGGTAATGTGCACGAGGGCCTGTGCCAGTGAGCTGACAAGCCACATCACTGGACAGTTGTAAGTGCCATGTGAGGCTTAAAACTGGAAGACCCCAACGAGAGCATCACAGGACTTGGCGTGAGAGCTTGGCTCTAATGGACGTTGTTTATTTCAAAGTGTATAGAAGTTGCGTGTGTATGGGAAACGGTCAGGTCTGGACTGTGAGGGCTTCAAGTGGGTAAATCCAATTTTGTTGTAGCCTGGGAAAAAGAGCCCAGAGCAGGCAAAGGCCCGTGGCGGAACCAACCAGCCATTGCCAGTGACTGCAGAGGTCCTGTCGCTCTACCCCGGTGCCGGCCGTACCCCACCACTGCCCGTGCTCACCACCCTTCTGGCTGGCCCTTAGTTATGTCTTACGCAGGCTCGCACGTTTCCTTCATAGCTTTGTTATTTATATCGCGGGCCTCGCGCGGTGGAGGGAAAGGAGCAGAGCGACGCAACCACAATTTAAAATGACCTGTTCTTAAAAAAAGCACACACGCCCTAATGAAACTAGAGTTTTAAGAATCCCCGTGGAAACTCCAGCTGCCTAAAAATAGGCACGGACCTCACGTCCGCACGGATCCACGGCCGCGCTCCTGGCCGTCGGCGGGTGTTGGTGCTGGAGCAGCCCCCGCCGCCGGTAACGCGGCGACAAGTGGAACGGGCTCCGAAAAAGAGCAGCCTGTGGCTTGTCCCGACGCTCAGTAAACACGAGGGAAGCCGGAGGCCCGTGGCCGGGCGAGGAGGGCCGAGCGGTTACTCAGCACTTACTGTCTGAGAAGGTGAGAGTTGCTGTGGAAAAACCCTGCAGCTTTATTGTTCTAACCTTTATTTAAATATAGAATCTATAACCCGTTTTTCCAGAGAATTTAAAATAGCGGTTTTTCTGCTCGCAACCTCGCCGTCCAACTTCTGAGGTATCACATACTTCTGTATTATTTTATGGAGCTGACGGGGGGGGGAGTCTAAGGGGAGAAAAACAGTTGAAATGGCCAATGGCAGCGTGTGGAATAAACCCCTGTGTGCGTCTCAGGAGGAAGGTTGGCTGCCGCGAGCCTGCCAAAGCCTGGTTTGCTTTTCCCGAGCCCTCCATCCTCCTCCCGCGGCTCCCCGGCACGAGGGGCCAACACAAACCACCGCGTCCCCGCGCAGCGCCCACGAGAGGGGCTCGGGGCGGGCACCCTGCCCCCGTGTCCCACCTGGAAGGGTTACCTGCAGACTTCTCCGGCCGAGGCAAATCATTAGGTGGTATTTTCTAGTGGCACGCGTGGGAGAAGATCTGTGTGTGCAGGGGGAGAGGGTATCACGTGAGAGAGGTGGTTTCCTCGGTGCTGCTGGGGCTGCTGTGCTGTTCTGAAGGAGCTTTGCTCCATTTCAGGACACGAGGCCTCCCTCAGTGCTGCCCGTCCAAGACAGGCAGCAGCATTTTGCGTTCTTGTGTGGCTTGTATCCCTCTCGACAGCCATTCCTGCTCCCTCTTCATTTACTTTTAGTGTGGTTTTAAGGCTTTGATGAAGACTTCTGCTGTAGAGGGAGAGCAGGAGAAGCTGTGAGGAAACCTGCTCTAGCTCTGGCAGGAGGGTTGGACTAGATGATCTCCAGAGGTCCCTTCCAACCCCTACTATTCAGTGAAACACCCCCTTATTCTCAGGCAAACCTGCACACGTCTGTGGGGTAGCGTTTAGCCTGAAGCAAGGCTTTTTAAAGCCTTTTTTAAAGCGATGGTTGCTTGTGTTGTGGTGGCATCTCAAAGTCCCTGTTCAAATCTGAGCCTCAGGTGAGCAGTGATGTTCTGACATTCAGGTGTGCATGAGCAAGACAAACGGCAAATGGAGCTGTTTCTGCCCCATTCTCACAGTAATAAGTGCAATTCTGCAAAAGAATAATGCTTTTCCTCTTGAAAGTGTGTATTTTAGGGCCTTAAACCACATCAGAGCGGTCAAGGTGTGCTTATGGGTATGGCAGCAGAATCTCAATGGATGCACTCCTGTATCTGTTCTCCTGGTGCTTCCCTCCTCCCTTTGTCAGGTGCTTCCCTGATGTCGTAGGATTTATCATAGAATCATAGAATCATTGTGGTTGGAAAAGACCACCAGGGTCATCAAGTCCAACCTTCATCTTAACATCTCTCTAGCCACTAGACCATAGCCTCAAGTGCTACATCTACTCAATTTTAAACACCTTCAGGGATGTTGACTCTTATTTTTACACCATTTTGAAAGGTTGAGGTTCTGTTTATCTGCTGGCTGACCAAAAGTTGCCTACCCGTCTTCCACTCTTGATAAATGGGGCTGCAGAACTCAAAGTGTTTGAAAAATCAGGACCAGCAAGTGTAAAATAAATGTAAGCTCTCAAAAGGTGTTAAGCAAATCAAAACGGAACGAAGACGGGAGGTGGATGTGTGTCCATCTCACCAGAGCGGGTTTCAGAAAAGTGAGGTGTGTTTGTGGGGAAAAGCTGCACTGTCTTTGTTTGAAAAAGGAAACGTTTTGCACCAAGTTGATTATCTTAAGGTGGAACTGTCGTGTACGCGGGGTGGGAGGAAGTTTTCTTTCCAGCGTTTGGCCAGATCTGTCCATGGATTCTTCCTGAGCGGGTTTTTCATAGCCAGAGAGGTGGACGTGGAAGCGATGATCATTCCTGGCCACCTGGTGTTTTCCATAGCAGTAGCTGTCTTGCTGTAAAATCATAAAGGAATTTTTTGGATATTTTTGTTTTCCGGTCAGGTGAGGTGAAATTACTGGTTCTTTGCCTGCCCTTTCGATGGATCGAGGTGAGGTAGAGGATTGGCTCGTGTTTACTACTCAGAACTTGTGTTGCTTAGTAAGACACTAAAATCTTTGATGCTCCTGGAATAAAATTTCAAACCATTTCAAATAAAGACCATGGCAGCAGGTTAATCAATGACTCAATCAACATATTCTGGTGCAAGGTCTTAGATCAATCATAAGTTATTATGGAAATAAGTGCCAAGAGAGTATTGTGGACATCAGCGTGGACAACATACAAATAGTGAATAGGAGGAGACTGCCAGGGATCTGAACTGCTAGAAGGTGCAGAGATAGAGGAATGGGTTTGAAAGATTTTTCAGAGCTCTCTTCTTCTGTTTCCTCTACTGCTGTCCAATGTGGCATCTAAGGTATTCACAGGAAAAAGTGACTTTTATGGGGAGTCCCTGTGTGAGCATAAGTTGCTCATAATGTGAGTGTCTTTCTGACCCATGTCTCTAAACACGTGGAATGCTAAATGATCCTTTTTCAACTCCTGTAATCGCATGGGATTTAGGTTTCCTTTGAAGTCCTTAGAGAAAGTTCAAGTTGGTTTTTATTTACCATAATTTATTTACCTACTTTTAACTGTGAAGAAAGGGCACTTCTACCATGATGTCAGGGGGCCAGCCTTGCTCTCTGCTCCCCTCCCACAATGTGACCATTATATCAACATATGGCAAACATTTCTCCTATTCTCTGTTTACTCCCAGCAGTAAAAATTCAGTAAAAAGCCAAGAGCCTTCCATAGAGAGAGGAAAGCTCCGCTGCAACCTTCAGGACGGGAAAAGCAAATACACTTTTAACAAGAAAGTTATTGGGACATTGCTAAATATTTCCAAGAAATAAAATAACAAAGGAGCTTGTATCCAAGAGGAGTCACATATCTTCAGAAAGTATAAGCATCATGGAAAAAAAATCCTGAAGGATTATTATTGAAAGGTTAGCTGAAATTAAAAGCACGTTTATGCAGCCAAAGGAGTTTTTGGGCTTTAATTCATTAGCTCAGGTTTCATCTACCAGGATTCCGCCCCCGGCACGTGTAATAAGATTAGTTCATTAATCGTTGAGTCCTTGGGAATTAACATACTGGAGGTGCTTTTCTCCCCCTCTGCAAAGTCCCCCTGGATATATAAACACAGCAGCGATTTTGTTGAATGTGGGATCAGCGTTAGTCGTGCCAGGTTTGGCTTGATGAGAATGACTGAATCCTATAAACAAGTGAACAGTGGGAGAAATGTATTAGGAAAGAAAAAAAGCCTTATTTTGTCTTTTTAGAGTTGTACTGCAACGTTTGGCTGATTGCATATGGAAACCCAGCGTATTAGCTCCTTTAAAAAGCTAAAAAAAGAAAGGAAATAAAGGAAAAAAAGGAAATACAGAGTGGCTTGTTTCACAGACTAATTCCCCTGGGGAGCTCTGCTCCCTACCTGCCATCGCTGTAGAAAAGGGAGGGTGGAAGGTCCGAAGGGTCGCAAGCAGCAGCTGGGCAGATGTGCGGTGTCCTCGGGCCAGGCTTGGGCAGAGCGGTGCAGAAGGTTTCTGCCTCCCAGAGAGCTGGGTTTGTACGTTGGTGGGAGGGACAGCAGCACTGTCCTGGGGCAACACCGGCCCTGCTCGAGGGGCAGGACAGTCTGGGGCAGAAGCCAGAAGGTAGGTGGAGGGAGCGCGTGGTCAGCAACGTGGGGTAAGGATCTGGGGACTCTTGTCTTTCCTCCCCTCACTCAGAGCCTTGAACAGGGTCAAGGCAAGATGTGGCCCAATCCTTCACACTGACCGAATGGGAAAGAACCAGCTTTGTAATAAGGGCTTTTAAAACTCGCTTGGGTCATGCGTCCATTTACATCGTGCCATGTTGTCATGCAATTTAAGCAGATTAAAAACACATTTAACAAAGTGCAAGGAAGGAAATGCCCTGATCTGAGGTGGCAAGGGTCAGAAGTGACATGAATGATTAGGTGCATTATTGGGTATTTTGATACGGTGTCGCTTAGTTCTGAGGTTCTTTAAGGAATTTGAAGCAGAGAACATAAGGCATGAGGCTCTAGACTCATGGGAATTTTACCTGCCAGAGGATATTCGGCTTTCCTTTTCTTGTAACTTCTGAATCCATTTTTTTCTTCTCTCTGCAATCAGATACAAGCTATTTTGTAACAGAGGCGTATTTCACTTTTGGAGCTATAGGAAAACATTCCTGACGTTGGCAAAGGAGACCAGGGCGGGATGATTTATGAGTAGAAGATTAAAAAGAGCTAAATGTGGCTGCTAGGTTTAAAATGACTAAGTAGGTATATGATAACTATCTTCAAACACATAAATACTAAAGAGAAACAGAAATGCCTAGTTTGAGCCAACAGAGGCAAACGTGTAGGCAGTGGAAGGAAAATAAGTAAAACTCAGGCTGAATATCAAGAGAAAATTCCTAGTAGTGAGACCTCTCTCAAAATCTCAAGGTACAACAATGCTCCAGTTGTAATAACGTCGTAAAAGTGTCCCAGTGCTACAAATATTGTAAAGAGTGCTGGAGATTTCCCGTTTATTATGCCCAGGTGGGATTAAATAAGGCAGGCAAAGGAAGGCTTGATTCAGTCGTTAGCCCCTGCGAGGATCTGGAAAGAGTGCAGGAGCAAATCGGGTAAACCTCTCAGTGCCAATAACTGGGGGGAGACGATGACCAAAGGAAAGGTGAATGTGAAATTATCCTATTTGGGCACAAAGTGCGACCTGAATGGTGAATGCTCCTAATGAAAGCATGGCTGCTTTAGTAACCCAATCCCTCCATTACTATTTTAGGCTGTAATTGTGGCTAATAGGAGGAAATGGGTTTATATTTTGCTAGAATGCATTATTTATCAGTAAGAGTTTTAGGATTCGTACAGCGTTGTGGTGAGAACTGCTTGATAAAGAGAGCCTAAATAGACTGGGTCAGCTACACTGTGTGCACTTGTTTTGGGGTGTAAACGGTGAGTCCAGAATAAAACACAAAAAAGGGAAGAATACTCTGCATTGACACAGCCAAATGAGACTTTGTAAAGACAGAGAGAAATACCAGGGGAAGGTGTGGAAAATACAAGGTCGCTGTGCGATATAGAGCCTGTAAAAAAGGCAGAGAGGCAGCAGGGAGAGGGCAGAATCTCCCCAGTGTTCCTGAAACAAGGGGTGCCATATGTAGAGGATATAAAACAACAATTGCAGGGACCCTTTCCAGATCTGCTGAGCTGATGACCAAGCCCTCCTAAAATCATAAAGATCCAGGGGATACCCAGTTTCCTGGAGCAAAATGCTGTGCTTATTTCCTTAGAAGAGAAACTTTGTCAGCACAGGATAAGCTGCTGGAATCCGAACAAGGTGAATCCAGCTGAATTTTAATTCTACGCCATGCCCTTGCCAGAGAGGGAGCAGTCTGGGGCTACAAATAATAGAATAACGTAGGAAAGAAACACAGCAAATGTGGTTATCAGGAAATGTTACAAGCGAAGGGCACGGAGCTACGAAATAGTCGCTGCAGCACGACGGTGGAATCCCATTGTTGAGGGCTTTTTTTAAAGCAGTCTGGACAAAATCCTAGAAAACGTCTTTGAAGACAAACCTGCGCTGGCAGGGAAACGAGCCGGACGATCTAACTGGACTTGTCCACCTCCAGCGCTGGCGATCCGAGCACAGCTTCCCAGGAGGAAAGCCGAAGCCCTGCTGCCTGAATCACTTCGGCGGCTGGGTCAGACCCACGGCCCCTGACGCTCATCGCGGGCGTCTCCCAGCTCTGCCGGCACCGGTGGCACCAGTGCCGGTAATTCTTCCCTGTGTAAGAAGTTGTTGCACAACCTGGCCCCTCCACTAGGAAGTGAGCCATCCTAATGAACAATTAACCGTGCACGTCCTCGGTGGAATTTCTGCACAATCATTGCTGCTTATCATCTCTACTTACGTTTTTGTGGCTGCTGCTGCTTTCAAAAACGGAAGAAAACAAAGCGAGCTATTGTATATTTGGGGTTTCTTAGTAATTTATGATTAATGGGGTAAATCTTGGAATCTCTGCTCTGGGATTTTCACCTTGTGTACCCAGGCCTTCTGTTTATTCATGTTTTGTAACAGAAAGAAAAAGTATTTCCTTTTAGCCCAAGGCACCTAATCAGGATTAGGCCTGGAGCAGAATATTTTGCATTCTTGTGTTCCAGGAGTACCTTGATGTGGAGCTATCTTGTCAACTGTAGATTGAATATTCAATTACACTACTCCTTTTTTTTCAGAAAGGTATTTTAGGGCCTGTCTGATCAACTGATACTGGATACAGGTATTCGCTGCACCACGTTTGGTGGATGTGGGTCTTCTTACAAGTTCCTTAGCTGAAAGTTGATAGTTGAAAAAGAATTTGGTTTGTGAAGCTGCCTCTCTGCAGGATTGAGGGATTGAGTGCCGCTCATTTTTGTCTAAGCTGTGCAGCAGTCTGCTCGTGTCTGGCACACACCTTCCAGGTCTCAGTCCTAAACTGAGCTCAGATGAACAACTCATGGTTTTCATCCCTGGTTTACGCAGTATCTGCAGCTCAGGAGCCACTAGATCTCCTCCTACCTGTTGGCACTGCCTCCTTCTCTGCAGACCAACGAGTGAGCGCGGGAATGTTTGCAAGAAGCTGTGATTTACGCACAAAATCAAAGCTCTTTTGAAACAGCATCTAATTTGCAGTTGCTTGAGGTAACAGTCTTGTCGCTCTATCTCCAGCAGGCAAAGATGAGTGACTTGGAGGGAGACAGATGTCAAATCAAGGCAGAGTGTGTCCTGGATGCTTCGCAGTCAATGGCTCATTGTCAAAGCCAAACTGAATTGCAGAGCTTTTCTGCAATTACAGTAATAAGCAGCTTTATTTAAATGTAATTGCTTTAACTGAAAATATCCTAATGTGGGGTTTTTTTGTTCTGTCTGGTGTTTGGAAAAGTCTCTATAGCTTTGAGTCACCTATTTTGAATTTTTAAAAGGTTTATGTCTAGTTGCAGTACAGACTGTATTATTACACATCGAGGTCTTAGTCATTTTGTTCTGCCCTTGCATCCTGGGGTGCTTATTCACTTTGCTTTATCTGAAAAGGGAGGGAGGGAATCTGGAAGGAGTGGGAAGGGCACACAGACTGAAGGAAAGGTCTCACTTACATTTAGAAACAGTGGGCCTTTTTTCTTTTTTGCACATTATTTTTATTTCATTGACTTAACTCTAAATAGTGATACAATTGTGAAAGAATGAGAAGTCTAGAAAAACGCTGTTTTTTCTAAGACAGCTTTCCAAGTTGCGCAGCGTATCGGAGAATCCCATTGAGTTGTGACTTCAGACCTCACCTCTCCAAATAGCTTTTATGTTTACAGAGCATTATTTGCTTTTATTTTTATACAAAGGACTTACTTGTTCCTTTTTTATTATTAGTTTTTCCTTTTGCGTTGCTGTGCCTGTAACGTACTCAGAAGGCTGGGTTGTTACAGTAGTGCCTGGCAGACCTCACTAGGAACGGAACAGAACTTCCAATCCCTTGACCTTTGGTTTTCCAACATGACAATTTGCAGCAGAAATGTGCACATTAGGCTTATCGCCTAAGAATCCAGGCTGATGCTGCTGGGTTTGGGCTGCAGTGAACCTCGCTCTTCTCTGCTCTGTCGCTTTTTGCTCCCCACCCTTCCTGTTGGAGCTGTGATCTGTTCAGCCAACGCAAGAGATTTTGAATCAGGGCTCCTGAACCTCCTGTCGACCCCACGCAGGACTCTCTGTACAACGTGAGTCACTTCACCAGTCAGCGAAGTTTGGCCTCGTTTTGCCTGAATATCGAGCAGATGACATCACTGGGCTCTCAAAGCGACAGCCGTGGTCTCTGGGTCTTCCTGGCCTGGTGGAGATGACAGGAGATGACATGGAGGTGACGCTGCTCAGCAGAAGCTGCCCCAGCAGCGTCCCCGGGGCAGCCGGTGTACCTGCGAGACTCCCTGACGCTTTGTCTTCAGGCAGTGGAAAAATTAGTAAGTGTAAAAAAAGAGGAGTATTAAACAAGACTAATGTGGCAGGAGAACTTTGGAGTGGAATTAAGCACACGATGTGAAGGAGAAGCGTTGGCCAGGTCTGAGGACAGGGTGTAGAAAAACGGGGAAGGGCACATCTGTAAATTAACATGAAGAAAGGAGGCAAATTTCCTTTCAGCCTGTCCTGAGCACAGCGCTCTGTTTGCTTGTCGCTGTTACCAACAGGGAAGTCGGCCTTTTACATCTCTCCGGCTGCGCAGGTGGCAGCGTAAGTAGCATAAACCAGGACTTGTCAAATCCAGGAATCTGGCTTGCGCAGAGCAAATCCCAGAAAGAGGGGGGAAAAAAAACCCCTCAAGCCCAAAACAAAACAAAACCACGATACCTAAACCAGACTTCCACTTCGGGGATCAGATCAAAACAACAAAAAGCCCAGAAAGATTAAACTAAGCTCAACTCAAATTAGCTTATTGTGTTGCACGTTTCGCGAGGCAAGAGAGTTTACTTTGGAATTAAAGTGCGCACACAAAACAACCCTCGACTGGACATTCAGCGCGCTAATAGCTTGCAGAGGAGTTCAGGGAAGTTGACTCTAAAAACCAGATGGGTGTCGAGAGGCACCGTCAAGGTCTCCGCATTCCTCTCGGCGTATCGGCGTGGGGTTGTTGTGCTGAGATGGCCAGAAACTGCGCAGCTGTTTGATTCCTCTGCTTCAGCAGCACACAGACAGCCGCCTAACACCCCGTAGAGCCCATATAGCACGGGCTCTGCTGGGGACCAGTGCTGCTGCAAACCCACGCAGGGGCTGGAGGAGAAGGAGGGCACTGTGGTGGGCTGGAGACCCGCTGAAGGAAAGCATCCGTGAAGTGCTCTGGGTGGCTCTTTTGTTTTTTTAGCACCATCATTTCTTGTAGCCGTGGGACTGTTGTGTGAGAATTCTCCTGTAGCGTTGGTTGGTAGCATTTTGTAACGTTCTGGCAAGCAGGAACCTGGCCGCAAGTAATTAGTGCAGAGGTGGCATGAAATTGAAAAATGAATTATGAAAATATTTGCTTTTTAACTTTCAGTAAGAGCCTTGGTGTCGTGTTTTGGGAATAGTTCCTGGCTTATTCCAGCTGGGTTGAAGTTTTTGTGCTTTTCTGGTTCATTCATCTCTTGAGGTGAGAGAAGGGCGTTTCTTTATGCCGGGGGTGTCCCCACAGGTCCTTGGTGAATGGGGGAAACATGGCATGTGATGATAGGAAATGGTGGCTGCGAACCCCCCCGTGCACTGGTCCCCCGAGGAGGCTGCCATGTCCTCAGGTCTGGCACAACGGGGGGCTCAGAGCCTGTGACAAGCTCATATGAAATGATGCTTCCAGGTGGAAGCGAAGCCAATGGCAAAACATTTGGAAACTGCTGTCCCAGTGACCCTCTTCTACTGTAGCAGAAGGTGCAGCCTTCCCTGTTACTCTGAGGACTGGCAAAGGAATGGAGATACAGCCAGTCTTAGGTTTCTATTTATTTACTTATTTTGAAGGGTGCAGTCTTGGCAATAGGAAAATGCCAATGGCTATTTGTGCGAGAGCTGCTAAGCTCCCTTCCATCCCATCGCTGGGCTGCCTGCCCTGACGAGGGCAGTTCTCTCAAGGTCATCTCCTGAGGACCTAGGATTGCTGTGTTCAGATGAGGGACAGAGCCTCTCCTCTCCTCCAGGGCTGCTCAGCTGGAAGCAGTGCAGTGATTGCTTCCCAGTCTGGCTGACTGGGAGGGCTGGGGTGTGACAGATGTGAATGTAGGGACACTGTGGAGAGCAGGAAGAGCGCCTGAGGTGGAGAACTGGGTGCTCTTTTATTCTACTTCTACTGGCCTAGCTCCAGGCTCCTCCTTTACCCTGTAATATCACCCAAGATACAGCTCTGGTCCATTTGGAGAAGGCACAGGTAGGATTACAGGGCTCTCTGGGAGCAATTACCAGGCCAGCCATGAGGCCTCTGACACCACTTCCCAGTTGCCCACAGCAGCAGAGCTCCTTGCTGCTCCAGCTTCTCCAGGTCTGGGAGTGCCTGGGCAGATGCCGGTGCTGGCTGGCAGCTGGAAGGAAGGTAAGAAGCAGGGAGTGAACAGTGGGTTGCTTGAAGGTGAGTTTCTGAGAAAAAGAGCAGTTTATGGAGACCAAGGACTAGGTGTCAGAGCAGTGCGATGCTTGAGGAAGGGACAGCTCGGTTTTCCTTCGTTTATTTTCACATTTGACCTTTTGGTTAAGGAGTCCAGCCAGTCCAGTTTCTTCCAGCATAAAGAAAAGACACGGAGTTTAATTGGTGACTGGCAGTGGAAGGTTGTATTTTTGGACCAGCGATGTATACTGAGGGAACCTATTCATTAGCTTTCCTGATATTCTGAGTATTAGTTGCTGCTACTGCTTTATGATTCTGGCGTGGTGTGAGCAGTGTTTATGCTAGTGCTCTGCTTTGATGGCATTGGATGCGTTCCCCAACTCCCAAGGTTATGGTAAACCAAGGTGGAGCTAGCACACGATAAATAGACCCACCTGACTGTGCTGTGGCCTCACATGCCCTTGACTGTCCCTGCAGTCAGCTGAGGTGTGATGTGCAGCTTCCCTAGCACTAAATCTGTGTGATTTTGTACAGGGTTTGAGGCAAGAGGGGGAGACTAACTGGTTGGTTTTGTTTGTGTTTTCTCTTTCTAAAGGTCTAACTCTCTTGAATAACACAAGTCCATAGAGTTGTTAGCAGCTACAGTGGGGATTATTAATCCCACTTTTGCAGATGAGTGGTGGCTGTTAAGGATGGATGCATGGTTAGACCCTCTCTAAACCACAGCTGAGATAATACCAAAATTTAAATTCCAGCCAATGGTTTACAGGGCTGGTGTTTCCTCCATGCTTGTGCTCCTTGCTAGGGACCTGGCCACAGGAAGGGCCGTATTTATTGACTGTTATGTTCGGTCCCAATGAAAACAGGAAATCCTTAGAAATCACAAGAAACCCATCCAATTCTCATCCATTAAATGAGAATCAAAATAGCGAGGAATCAAACTGCTGATTCTTCCTAATATTGCATTACTGCTGGGGAGGTGGTCCCTGAAAGCTAGAAGCTGATAGAAACTGGTGGACTTGAAGCTGCACACTGGCTTTGGTAGAGCTGCAGGGGTTCTGGATGAAGTGTTTCTTTCTCCTTTACATGTCTGTTTGCTGTACGCTCGAACTATCTCCGTGTGCCATATTGTGGTATCAGGTTTTTAAATTCCTCATTGACTTGAGAGAGGATTTCTGTGTAAAAATCCGTGGCTCTGGGTGGCTGGTGAGGAACGGGGAAGGAAAGCCCATTTTGTGTTTGTGTAACATTTGCTAGAATTGGTTAAACAGACACGCAGCAAAATAAATGCTGTAACCTTTCAATAATGTTTAGTCTCCCCAAGAATGAACATACTGTAAGTATGTGTGTTAAGTATACACCACTAATAGTCTCTGTGACATTTGGGCTGGCTCCACAGGGGAGATGAAGGGCATGCACTGAAAATGGTATCAAAAGGGAAAAATAATCACCTCAAGTCACAGAAATAAAATTTACCAGAAGTTACAGGAATAAAAATAGGTTATTTGGGTTCCCTTATTGAATTTGATCTCTGTGATGTCGCCATTGGAGGACACAACTTAGGTCTTTTCATAGCCCAGGTTTCTTCTCTGAAGTTGTGACAGGAACAGATCCAGAAATTCCTGGGGAAGCATCACGGATGATGGATAATCTTGGTGTAAGTTACTGCCATTACTTAAAGGCAGTAATTCTTTCTTAAAGTCTGACTCTCTCTGTTGGTCTTTTCTGTTTCTGTTTGGAGTGATGTAACCGTAAGAATAGATACCTAAGGACCAACTCCTTTGTCCCCAGCTGGTTCACCGTGTCAAAGCAACCTGCTGGTCTGCCAGTGGAAGCAATCTTCTACTTCTGGAAGCGAGTGACTGGTCACAGTCCTCTGCCCTAAGGTGAACGGCAGCAGAGAGGGGAGGCTGGCCTAGACGTCAATTAGGTAATTCCATGAAGGAAGGGCAATTTTGATGGAGAAGATGATAAAGTCAGTGAAGAGTTTTGTAAATGTCAGTGGCCTTAAATACAGCCTTGCAGAAGCGTAAACAGGATATTTTTGTCGTGGGCTTTTTTTTTCTTGTTGAGAATCATGCTTTACCAGCTGACTGTTGTCTGCAAAGCAGCCCCTACCCAGTGGTTGGTTTGGTGGGGTTTTTTACTGAACTTATGGCACTAGCTAACTACGTAGGTTTGTTTCCACTAAGACTGAAGCTGAAGAAGACCATGACTTAACTGAAACTCTGAACTGTATCAAGTTTTGCTTAGGCTCCAGAAAGCTTGGTTATTCCCTTTTTATTAACTTTTCTTGTCTCCTTTTATCTCTTAATGATAGGAATGGTTATTATTTCTGGGCCACAGAGCTAAGACTATTTGAATTGTTTATTGGTTGTATAGAGGCTGATGTGACTTTTTGTGGAGGATCAGATCATATCATCCTACAATAAACAGATAAAGTGAGATGGGATGCCTCAACCTGGTGGATTAATGGTGAGTTTTAACAGAACGAGAGTTCCTTGTGATGTTCTGAAGGGCCCTGAGTTCACCCAGACCTGGCCACAGCTGCCTGTTAAGGCTTTGGACAGCCTCTGGAGATAAGTCACTGAGGATGGCTGCAGAGCGTGCAACTTTCTCTTTACACTGGACATACGTTCAGTCTCGAGAAAAACTGTTCTTCCTACGGTGCATTGCCCAGCCCTGGGGTGTAGCTTAGGTGAATGGAGTTGTCATGAGTTTATGTAACTCAACCACATCAACTATGTACGTCTTGCATCAGCCACAAGGTTTGGTTTGACGTTTTTCTGTGGCTCTTAAGATAAACTGAACTGACAGAGAGGTGCTGCAGGTGAAATCACGGGGCCGTTCTGGAATACCCCTGGTAACAGGAGGACTGGGGAGTCAAATGCAGATCTATTAATTTTGTATCACCTTTGCGTCAGCCGTGGCCTTGGGGAATGTTCCAGGGTGGACTGGAACAGGCTGAGATGGGAGCAAATCAGGGCATGGCTCAGACAGACCTACATTTGGCTGTGGCTCTGCCGACAGATTAAACTGGTTTTCCAAAAGATTTTATCATTGGTGTGACTCAGCATCATTAAACTTGAAAGCAATAGCCAAATTGGTGATCAGGAGGAGAACTTGGGGACCATCACTCAAAGTTTGATGGCCTGTGATGTCAGAGCGGCATCCAGATGACTCATGTTCTTGCCAGTCTGTAAGCCAATGTTTTTTAAAACACAGAAAGGGTTTGGATAAGCTTCTGAATTGGCCCCAACCTTCCAATGGTTTGAGGTTCACCTATTACCATTTTCTGTTTCACTTAGGCAAAGGCTTAAATTTAGAAGAAGAACTTAGTGTGTAAACATGGAGCACTGTTTAAATATTAAGCACTAAGGTTGCAGGCTGGTTTTTTCACTTAAGCACGGAAAGATGTCACTTAATTTGCAGAGGTGTAGAAGCCAAATCAATTTTGGGATTGGAGTGAGCTCAGCTCATTGCACTTGCTTAGAGCTACAACCAGAACATTTGTGATTTCACTCTGTGCCCTGGACTAGTCAATATTTGGGATAAAAGAGAAATTATTTGCAATTGTAGTATTCCAACGGCAGGACATGAAATCGGTAATGTCTGATTGCATTTGAATACGCACAGAAGAGAACAAACTCCCAGTTTTGCAAAGGCTTTTGTGGATAAACAAAAGTAGCTGCATGGAACAGCAATTGTAAGGTGTATATTTGTGATGCAGGTGTCATCTTTACGGGACCAGGGGTATGGATGTTCTCCTTCTGAGAGCCAAACAGAATGACAGAAAAGTATAGAATTTGCCACTATGTTTGTTTGGGGAAACTTTGGAAAACAAGGAACTATTGCGTAAAACCTTTCTCCTTGTTGAGGCTTGTGGTTTATCCTCCTCCCTCCTCCAACAATTACAGTTTCTCAAGAGCAACCTAAGAATTGTTGAGTAAAGGTCACTTATCTAGTATGGTTTTCCCGAGGATTGCTTTTCGCTCTGGCTGTCACCAAGATGTGATGCCGGAAGCTGCTCCAGTTCATTACAGAAGCCAGCCTCCTAATCCCGAGCTTGAGTGTGGATGTTTGGAGGCAGCTGGCTGGAGAACGAGAGGCCTTGTCCTCTCTGGAGATGGAACAGCCTGGTTTCAGTCGTTACCTCCTCGCTTGCCATATTGGTATCCAAAGAGCAATAACATTTCTACAGATGGAAACGGGAATGACAGCCAAATGAATAGTCCTCCTCATTTATTTAAGACGCTCCCCGCTTTGTTTTGATTTGCTGCTTTTTCACCTGTTAGCTCCATGCACGGCATGGATGTAGTAGGATTTGCCAGAGCAGACCTTCAAGTGCTGCCAGCAGGAGAAAACCTGACAGGGCAGAATGTGAAGCACTCAAGAGGACTTTTCTAGCTCCATGCTTTTTCCAGAGGTGCCTTTTCTGCCTTGTATTCTCAACAAAGTGCTTTCCCACGTGTCGTTGGGTCTCCTGCTGTATGATACTCTTCCCACAAATGCATGTATCTTTCAGTATGTGGGAATGCCCCGTAATGAGACCTGAATGGAGAGTGAAGTGGTGGGTCAGGGACTTGGATAGCTTTGTACCGTGTATCATTAGCTTTCCTGTAACTGAGCTGTCATTCAAATGCATCTTGGGTTGCTGGTGTCTGAACGGTGCTGCCAGCTGATGGTTGTCCAAGTGTCCAGGTGGTTTCAGCTCTGTACCTGTCAGACGCAAACACACAAGTCCTCCTGTTGTTTGGCCGTTGTTGCACTTTTAGGCAGTTTCAGCCAATTCAGACTCTTTTCCGTGTCTCTGCCAGTTCTCAGCTGCAGGCGTTTCTCAAGGCCTGGACTTCAGGGCTGGTGTGAGGCTGTGGCCATTTGCTTGTGTGTAGTGAAAGGCACCTGCACAAAAGCAGTCACTTCGCAGGAGATCAAGAGTGAGCCACACAGACCTTCGTAAGCCTTGAAGCCTCAAGGCACCTTTAATAGCCCAGAAGAGGTAGAGAAGCCCAGGTCAGGCTCCTGCTGCTTTCCCTGGAGGGTGATTCATTAGAACCTCCTGTCTGGCTATAAAGGGGAGCCCGAGAAGGTTAACCTGGCAAAAGCCCAGGTCACCTGTGTGAATGCCCACCACCACCACGCGTGCAGCAAAGCCTTGCAGCCACCCTTCCCTGTCGGCAGCGGCAGCGCGAGGTGCTGGGAGGGAGCTGTGCGCGCACGGCAGCTGCCTGGGCCGAACCTATCCCCCGGATAAGCGATCAGCTCCTGTCTCCAGGGCTGTCAATCTGGAACCTTTCACCAGCACGAAATTCAGTTTAGAAAAATAAAATAGAGAGACGGGGAGATTAGTCAGGCTTCTAAAATGTTTCAAGAAACTTTAATGTTGTTATCTAAGCAGAAAGATATCCAGCAGTTCCTCAGCTATTTAACATAATAGGCAGTTGTTGACAAACGACGTTATCGAGCGTACACTCTTGAGTGAGGAAGAACGATACGATCTTGCTTAAATTGTATTTTAACAAACATGCCTATCTAACAATTAAGCTGGAGCAATTTTACTCTAATAGATGCTTTTGCTGCTTAATATAGAAATTTACATGTTCATTTGTAGCCCCCAGAGATCACACAGCTGCCAGACTCCCAGCTGCCACCGCCCCATTCCTCCCCCTGCGACTCGCTCTCAGCTTTGGCTACGAGCACTCGAGCTAACGAAGCACTTTAAAATACAAATCTCGCTGTTTTCTTGGCCGCGGAGCTGAGCTCACTGGGCTGTATTTGAAATGGGCTGTCTGCCAGCCAGACACCCTTACTCACCTAAGCTAATTTTACTCCATCTGATGGCAAAATCAGGCGTTCCCCCTCCCCTCCTTATCAGAACCCTGTTGCGTTGTAGGCAACGCTACGAAAGCCTGGAAGGGGCAACCCTCCTCGGCCGCTCACCCTCGCCCTCCTCCCATGACATGGTCCAAGGGCTGTCCTGCCCGGGATCAGCTCTGCATCCATGGTGGGCACTTTCGGGCAGCAGCTCTTCGGCTGAAACTCTGCCATCCGATTCACGAGGCATTTCCCAGATAAGGAGCTTCCAGTGGGAGGTGGCAACAGGCAACTTGGGCGCTGGCAGCGTTTTTCCATTCTCCAGTTACTCTAGTTCAGCCTGGGACAGACACGAGCCTGATGTAATACGCTGTGTGCTATTTCAAGGAAACGGAGCTCATGGCCTTCAGGCCAGCCCTCGGAAAGCTCAGTAGATAAGAGATCCCAGGCTGAATGTTTCTTACAGCCGCAGATGAGAGAAGTAGGTAATGCTTTCTTTTAACTCTGCCAGTGAAATACAGTTGTTTCATCCAAAATCCCAGAAGTGGGGTGCCCATAGCTCAGCATTTCGTGTGCACGCACACTTTGAGCATTGATGTAGCAGAAGGTGGCAGGTAGAAGTGAAGGCAGGGCTAGCGAGTTGAAGGAAATGTGAAATCGGTTACCTGTGGACTACAATACCAAAAGCCATGCAGCGATGCGAGTAGTTGACCCCTTTTTCCTCTGGGATAAAGAGCGAAAGGCGTTGGCTTACCTTCAGGTCTCATCTGTTGTTGTGTCACGTGGGTGAAGGGTCGTCTGGTCCAGGTGCTGCCTGTTGCCTCCTGGCCAGAGCTGGAGGCAGGACACTGAGCTGGATGGAGACTGGGTCTGATCCCGAGGTTATTCTTGTGCAGGAACCAGCAAAACTGCATCACTAAGTAACTTGTCCAGCAACAAGAAAAAAGCCCAAACTTCTCTCTGAAGTGATTTGGCATGAATAATTCTGTAAGCTACAGACAAAGGGGCATATTCTCCAGAATAAATCGATTTATGTTTTCTAGGGATTTGGCCTAGAGCTTTTTTCCCTGGCTTGCATACCATTGTGACAGTTTTGTAAAACATTGTCAAAAATAATTCACTGTGGATTATCTTGTATTATGATCAGCTGTCTGTATCGTAACAAGGGGTGTCCAAAAAGTTCCTTCCTCTCCCTCTCCCTTGCTGAGTGATAAGCCTCCCACCAAAGGTGCCTGCGAGGGTTGGGAGGCCAGAGAATCTGTTCCATTTGTTTTCCCATTTAAAACAAAACCACTTTTACTTAGCCATAATTAAGGAGGGAGGCAACAACCACTCCACTTGGCAAACAAAACTTGTAATAAGTGCGCTTGCTGGAAAAATTTATAGTTTGTTCCTGAAAAATAGACCAAGTGTATTGATAGCAGAGCACAATCTGAGCTGTGCTTCCTGCGAGGCGAAGGGAGCGAGCATCCTCCCGAAGCCGCTCTCCTGCGCGGTGACAGATGCTTGCCTTTATAAATAGACCCAACTAGAATCTGGGTGATAGAGCTATACCATGAGTTTGAGAAATCCCTCCCCTCCCAGAGGGAAGAAATGCAACTTCTGAAATAACTTTGGAGAATCCTAAGTTGCCCCTGGGCGAAGTGCTCCCTGGGCTGCTCCAAGGACAGGCAAAACACCACAGTGAAGTATTCTCAGCGAACACCTTTCCCCCGATCTCCTGCAAGCTTTCCAGAGATGAACCAAAATGCCAGAGAACTGTCCCAACTAGTTGAGTGCTGCAAATGGAGGTCAGTGTTGGACAACTGGCTACCAGAAGGTACCTTGGACCAACCGTTTAACCAAATACGGAGGTGTTAATGCAGACAATAGTGACTGTATGATTGAGGAGGATGTCTCTGGAAAGCATCTTCTCAACCACACCCAGAGAGGGAAAGCAGAGCCTCAGATAACCAGATTCTTGGAAATATTTTCCTCTCCCTAGCATATGTCCAAAAACTCCTGGAAAGAGACTCCGGCAGATCTTGCATAGAAAAGATTTCAGGCTGTGGAAAAGCTCTGCTGACATTTGTCGCATGGCCTCTTGTCACTGCCACCTTGTGAAGTGCCGTCCCCTCAAGACGTGGAGGGCATCAGATTAGACAACAGTTTTTGTGCAGCTCGAAATAAAGCATTGAACGTAGGCATTCGGTGCTTTATAAATGGAGGTGAGTTTGGTCTCGAAACTTCGCATGGAGTGTAAAGTTGAATCCCATCGTTTTGAAAAGTTGGAACTGAAACATTTGGACTCGTTCAAAAGCTTTTGTTTTCTGTTCTTTTTCATCTCCTTTGGCCAAAACTATTTAGCTTAATTTTATATACCTTCAGGAGAAATTGTGATTGGTCCAGAATTGCACTTACAGATTAAAAAACCTCACCAAACCAAATGAAAAGCCCAAACCTGTCTTAAGTGCTCTCAGGTGTAGCTGCTTCTGAGAACAGATAGAGATAACAGCCAGGATTATGATTTTCTGGTGCTTTCAATATAAAACGATGACTTTTCAGCCTGCATGAGTAACTGAAAATTTTTCCTGCTGGTTCATCTCTTAAAACATTTGAGCCAAAGTAGTTTTCTCTTTCCAGGAACAAATTGGGAGGAAATTATTTTGTATTACCCATTTAAAAAAAAAAAAACAAAAAAACCCCAACAAAACAAACCAGCAAACCAAACAAACTCACAGCTGTTTCAATGTGAAGCTCTCAAACTTCCACACAAAAAGACCTGACATTTGTTCATAGGATGGGGGGGCCTCGCTCTGCTGATGTGCTTATTTCTGGTCTGAAATCTGCAGCTAATTCCGTCTCCAACTGTGCGCGTTGCATGGTTTTGGAGCTCCAGAGCTCTCAGGGCATGGTGGAGGAAGAGACTGCCGTCCATGCTCACGTGCCAAAAATAGAGCTTCATCTGCTCTCCAGCCCAGCTCATTCCTGGAGTAAGGATCTGTGCGCTGAGCGAGGCAGCCCGAAGTAGCATGTGATAAAGGAGCATGTGATCGTGGTGTCGGGGACGTTGTTGTAGTGTGGGACACGTGGGGAACAAATTCCGATTGCACAGTCAAGCAGAATTCAGGGATTTCCTAATCCCTGAAATCTTGACTCTGCAACCTTACGAGTTTTGTTCCGTCTGTGGTGGTGTAATTCATCGCTGGGATTGCAGCAGATGGCTGGGGACTTTTAAAACCATGATACAGCAAAACACTGAAATAGTGAAAAGCGGAGGGTGTTGAGGTCTGTGATGTTATGCGCAGTGTGAAGCGTCAGGTTCTGATGAGAACATACATTTGGCATTACCTGGCTATAACATGCGATTTTCCTGATCAATGTTATAAAAATCCCTGCTTATATTTTTTGATAGCTCCCAATTAACTCCTCTCTCCTGGGTGGTGGCCACGTAGTAGCCACTTGTCACTGTAATAACGCTTAAGGCTCTGCCATGGCAGCTTCATGTGGAGGCATCATCGTTTTTAACCCACCTACACTGAGCTGAGACAGCACAAAAGATGGGAAGGCACAATCCTGTCACTCCTGCAGGCTGCAAGCTAAGGAGAGGTGATACGAGGTTGGAGAAGGGAAATGCAAATTTCCCCCCAAATCTTTGCTTTACTCAAAGCCTTGTGTTTTAGAGGAGATTGAAGTTACCTTTTCAGAAAGCTTCAGTTTCTGTAGACCTGCAACTGCTGGTTTCACAGCACCAGGTATGTCAAAATGTCATGTCAGAGGCTGTTATGATGGTGTCATAGTTCAACCAGATGCAAGATGTAAATCCTAGCAAACGTTTCCTGCCCTCCCTTGAATTCTGAAGAATTTTGGAGAGCTTAGAGCAGAGGCAGCAAAACATCTGAATTTTTGGGAGTGTCCTTCAAACAAACCTTTGAACTTTTTAGGGGTTGTAGGTGATCTAAAGAAAATGTCAGAGTTTACCTAATTTGATACTGGGATAAGCAAACTAGAGTAAATGAGAGAATGAAGGTTGAGAACAAGCCCTCCCTCCCCAGCGTTGGGAAGAAATGTTCCTGCTCCAAATGATGTCTGTCCATCATCGTTATCTTTAAAATACACTTTGCAGGTTACGCAGAAAGGGGCAGCATTTTACCTTTGCCGAGCAATTAAATAGAAGTGATGTATTGATTATTAGAGTCTCAAGAACAACCCTGGTGAGGGGTGGCTGAGGGACCTGGGGTTGTTGAGCCTGGAGAAAAGGAGGCTCAGGGGAGACCTTCTGGCTCTCCACAACTCCCTGAAAGGAGGTTGGAGCCAGGTGAGGTTGGGCTTTTCTCCCAAGTAACAAGCAACAGGACAAGAGGAAATGGCCTCAAGTTGTGCCAGGGGAAGTTAAAGTTGGACATGAGGAACAATTTCTTCCCCTCAAGGGTTGTCATGGCCTGGCCCAGGCTGCCCAGAGCAGTGGTAGAGTCCTCATTCCTGGAAGGGTTTCAAAGCCGTGGAGATGTGGTGCTGAGGGACATGGTTTAGTGGTGACCTGGCAGCGCTGGGGTAGCGGTTGGACTTGATGATCTTGAAGATCTCTTCTAACCGGAATGATTCCATGATTCTACAGCTGATTCTAGAGCCTGAGGAGCAACACAGGTAATGAAAGAGGCCTTGGTGAGAGACAAAATAAGGACAAATCAATCTAGTCCTGCCCTAATCCACGTCCCTGCCCTGCTTCGCTGCGTGCTGTGATGCCGTAGTGCGATCCTTCGGAGCCTTTGTATTGCTGGTGGTTATCTGGGGACTTGGTGGTTTAGTGGCAGATTTTTTGATGGTTTTGTTTTTCAAAGAACAAAACCCATTTATCAGCCGAGAATAGTTGCGAGTCTATGCTATTGTAGATTTTGTTGGTCATCTTGCGTTTCTCTTGTATGAAAGTTTTTGAGATACATAAATATAAGAGAAGATTTGGGCCAATGTTACCCACCTTCCGATAAAGGGTGTAGAGCTTTTCTAATTCTTCCTACTGCTCACGGAGCATGCTAGAACTGTGAGGAATAATACTGTAAAACTAACGTTACTATTTTCCGGAGACTTTTTTCACTTAACACAATCACTTGGATTTCTAATTGAGGCTGCCTGCGACATCCTTTTAATCTAGTAATGGTATAACTCTATAACACTATTTTTGAAATGTCAGCATTAGGGAGGGAGAATGAGCTGGATAGCCGGAAAATGTGCTCATCCCTAATGCAATTATTAGTACTTCTAAATAGCTTGTTCAAAAAGAGGGAGAGTGAGTTGCTGACTCTACGTTCAAAGTTTTTTCCCCACCTTGGGATCCATTTTCATCCCTCGTGGAGGTGTGGAAGAAGGGAAGCCAAAGCAATGACATAGCTTCTGCCTTTAGCCCTTGCTAGGAAAACATCCTGTTACACCTAATATCCTCCACGGCAATCGCTTCATTGGCCGCAACCCAGAAAACCTTCCCAGTAATGCCAGAGTCTCCTGCATCACAATAACCGACGTTGGCGACAGCCACTTGCGAGGTGTGGCTCTGACTCATGCTTGCGCCGCTTCCTCCTGCCCGCCCACCCCAAAACACATCCGTGGAGCGGGGCCTGATGGTACCTTCATCCACTTGGTCCTGCAGCCGAGCCTGGGGCCCATTCCAGCACTGGCGTTTGCTTCTGAGGCTGCTCCTGTGGTTTCTTGCATCCTTTCTGGAGGCCTCCACGTGCCCGCCATAATCTGCGAGCGCTGCTGCTCGACGATGTGCTGATGGGCAGCAAGGGCGTGCCTGGAGGGCTCTGCGTCGCAGGGCAAGGCGAGCGGGCGGGAGTGTTGCAGCTGCTCGGCCTCGCACGGCCAACGTGGTGGATTCAGCAGGAGCTGCCCTGCACGCTCTGCCTGTCCCTGTCTCCTTTGGGCCCTGCTCTGAAAACCTGCGGACAGACTGCTTCTGAAATGTTGACTTTTTTTAATCGGTTAAGAGGCTCAGGAGGCAATCAGTAATAGTAGCCTGTTGGGATTATTTTTGAACCGTGTTTTATTCCCTTAGTCAACTATAATGAGACTGCAGGAGGCTTTATGATAAGCTGTAAAAACTCAGTGGTTTAATGGTCACAGGGACGTTCAAAAAAGAATATAGTTTATTTTTATGTAGCATCCTTTTAAAATAAAATAAAAAAAAGAAAAAAAATAATCAGGAAGTATTTTACAGGGAGGAGGTAAAACAGGTGGTGAATGCTCCCAGGAGCTGGATGCTGCTTTGGAGGGAGAAAGGGCAAAGTGGTATATTAAGAAGGACAGGTACCATTTGTAAGTGGGAAGGATGAGGCCAGAGAATGGAAAGTGAGAGTAATGGCAGAAAGAAAATTAATGTGGAGGAGTTGGACAGTGTGAGGTGGAAGAATGCAATTATAGCAAGGGAAAGAAGAGGGGAGGTGAATGTTACATTTGGGGCTAGATGCTGAGGAACAATTTTTGGCAGGAGGGGAGAGTGCCGGGTTTAGCGGGAGGTGGCTGCTGGGAGGGGCAGGGAAGAGGTGGCGGCTGGGCGAGATGTTTGCTGACCGAACTGATGGCTTTCTGTGCTTCTCCTGGAGCTGGTGGTTGTATCCTGCTATGTGATTTCTGGGAGTTTAAGGAAACACAATTCCAATATTACATTCACCAGCCATGCCACTGATTTCTGCACAGGAGCAGTGCTTTTTCCAAAGATGGTCCCTGTGTGGGATTTTCGTAGAAAGCAAGCTGGCTCAGCAGAAAGACCCTCAGGTAGATCAAGCATCCAAACTCCTCTCTTGGTGATAAGAGTACCCAAAGGTAGCAGTGTCAAGGACAGTCCTTTGTGGTTTTAATCCTAAGTGATATATATATATATATAATTATGGCTTCTGCAACGTGCTCTGTGATGGCAAACCTCAAAGAAAGGCAAGAACCCATGAACAGATTTTTCGTGTATTCAGAATAAACGGAGAAAGCAGCTCTCGTAATCCCATTGAGCACTCAGGGCATGAATACCCAGACACAAAGGCTTGGCGTGTAGCAGGTTTAGAAGGGCATAAAGAGACGTGGTACCTCCAGGGTGGTACCTCCTGCTCCTCCTGTTGAGGAAGGAATGTCCCAACATCATTTTAGTCAGCATCCAATAAACAATCGGAAATCCAGCACTAGAACATTTCGGTTGCAACCTGTGTCCGCTCCTGTTAGAAGCTCGTTGTTAAAGCCTTGATAATGTCATCCCTGTCTCAAAGACCTGACAGGACTATAAGAGATGTAGAGATAGGGAGGTCTGGAGCCACTTGCAAATTGAGACAAGACATAATTTCCCTTCCCCTGAAGAATACAAGTGAATGAATTTTACACAGATGAAGTACTTGGTTTAAAAAAAGACATAACCCCCACCAATGAACAAACAAATCCCCAAACAAAAACCAGAATCTCATGGCTAGAGAAGGAAATAGCGAGAGAAAAATACTACAGAGCCCGAAGGCCAAAGAGCTTTTATTCCTTGCTCTGAAGAAGAGTAGCGTAGATTTAATGGTCTCAGGAGGAGGGATAAGGAAGCTGCGAGCAACAGAAGTAATTATAGTAAACTGTGCAGAAAATTAGCCTTTCTGAATAGGCTTATGTCTTGGCAATTTGTCAGTGAATAATCTTAGCTTTTCCTTTGGATCTTCCCAAAGAAGACCTTCCTACAGAGTGAAATCCTTGGAAGCCCGAAGCCTTCCTTAGGGTGCTGCAGGTTCCCCCGGGAAGCCTGCTGCGGGAACAGCCGGCAGGAGCCAGATGGACCAGGGATGCTCTTCGTGCCAGCCTCAGCTGCCGAGCTGTGGCACAGCAATGGAGATGCCGCTGTGGATTTCCATTCAGAGCCTTTTTGCCTGAGATGAACCACCGAAAGGAAAAAAAAAAAAAAAAGAAAATATCCAGGAGAGAAGTGCTCTATTCCTCTGACCTGCTTCCTACCCAGGGATGTGCGTGCTGCCTACCGTAGACATTAAGGCTGTAAAAGCTTATTGTCAAATCAATTCCGCTCTTACTGAGACCGGAGAGACCAGGAGTGCGCCTTGAAAGACTTCAAATCTTGCCCCTCCCTGATGATTTGCAAAGTTTAATTTCTGTAATGGGCTCTGGTGACAGAGGCATTCACTGTTTTTCCAACAGGAATTGCTGAATGGATGAGTGACTCATTCTGTAGGCGGGAGATATAATGGCAGCCTTCGCCATCCTGGTCTGAGGGTGGGGAGGTTGTGTGGGAGGGGAGGAACGGGGTACGCTTTTAGGTTAAATTACCCACCTTGCTTCCCCTTCCTCAGGCAGCCCCTCCTTCTCTCAAAGTCCCTTCCTGGCCCGGTATCAGGATAATGCAGGAAGAGGGAAAGGGAAGGCTGAGGGACCTCCTGTGGGAGATGAAGTTTATAATATATGCATTTGCCTGGAAATGCCATAAGAAATTAATATTTGTTACAGAAACAGTGGGACTGCATTAATATTTTAATATTGAATGAATATTTAATTTGAAAGCTTTGATTTGAAAGTGAATGAGACAGCCATGACATGAACAGTTGTGCTGTTCCTGTTAAGAAATGTTAATGATTTATTGACAATGTCGGTAGCAATAACTTTACACTGTTTCAGTTACATAATGCCTTTGAAATATTGGTAAAGTGATTACTGAGAACAAAAAGCAGGCTGGCTTCAGCAGCCCTTTTGGGAAGGACTTCTGTTAGAGGAATGTGTGATTTCCTCCAGAAAGAGGATTCCACCGGGTCCTCCAGAGCCGGGCTGGCTGGGGCATTGGGTGGCCGTGTTCTCCTCAACATCAGCATCCGACACCAGTTGCAGCCATCTCTCTTCTCTGAGGTGGCCCAAGTCAACCCATTGCTCTGGCAGTGCCTGCTGAAGACTAAGGCTGAACCTGGAGGCGCTGAGAGCTTCCCAGAGCAGGCTTCTCACCTCACTTCCCCCAGTGACTTCTGCCATGGACCTTGACGCCTTCTATAGCCAAAAGTGGCTTGCTTCAGGGTTTCTTACAGCTTTTCTGGCTGAAGATGACTCAGGAGTATCTGTTCATTTTCATGCATTCGGTAATCTTAAACATCAAAAACATCTTAATCGCTCAAGCAGGTTTATTTTGTACATTTTACAGGGTTGTTGAAGCTGTACATGTAGTTTCTGGGAGCTCTCTCTGGGGTGTGAAGGCGGTGAGGGAACAGAGGAGAGCAAACAGGTCTGCTGCCTCAAGAGCGTCCTGAGGTTCATCTTAAACTGCAGCTGAAACTGGAAGTCCCTGGCTGAGTGTGGCTCCAGTCAACCTGAACTAGATGCCTACAGCCTGTGGGCAAATGTTCTGAGGGCTCTCTGCCTAGAGTTTTTAAAAAACCCCGTGAAAACTCTTAGGAAAAACTCTCCTCTGCTGAATAATTAGGGATGTGGAATATTTCTGTGATGTGGTCTGTTACCCATTAGCTCAGAACAAGGAAAATTCATCTCAAAAATAATTAAAGAGACACTTTGGCATGGTGTCCTGAAAGCTGTACCATGCTGTAGGTTCCCAATTCTAGAAATGTGTTTCTTCTTAAGGCCAATCTTTGCACAAAATTAAGAGAAAAATGAAACCTATATCATGATGTGACCCATTCTAAACAGACAGAGTGGTTTTCTTCATTGGGTTTTTTTTTTTTCTTTTTCCCCTTTCTCTTAATTTCATGCTATTGTTACAATCAGCCTTAGTAAAAGTAAGTTAGTAGAATGAGGAAACAACCCAATATAGGATGCGGTTTCAAGTGCTGCTTCTTGAGCCTGATAGTCTTTCTCATTCTTCAGTTGCGTTTTTCTGGCGGCACCCTTGGTGAATTTAGTGTTGGCAAAAGATGCTGGACATAGAAGGATGGAGGCTTGAACTTGTATAGTCCGTGTCAGCACATGTTTTTGTCTGCTGCATCTCTGCCCTGCTCCCTCTGCCACCTCCTGGCACCTTCAGGTGGATTCTAGGTGAGGTTTTGAGGGGTGAAAGGCACATGATGTCCTCCAACCAGTCACATCACAGAAGGCAATCAAAAAGGATCAAAACAACTTGATAACCTTGGCCATACTTGACAAGGTTGGAAAAAGAACAGCTATCCACGCAACCTGGTAGAAACTACGTGCTCTGAATTAAATCCTTCACTTCCACTGACATAACTGGAAAGGTGGCCACCAACACACCTCTGTAGCTCTTGATAGTCCCTGCCGTGACAGCGTGGTTAGAACTAGATGATCTTTGAGGTCCCTTCCAACCCAAACCATTCTGTGATTCTATGATTTGGTTGATTTGCCCCACTCTATACAAGGGGGCTCATCACCCCACTGTCTCTAGCGAGAAAGCTGCCCCTGTTCCTCGTGAAGTAATCACCGTAAGCTCCTCGTGCAGCGTCTCCTATGAAAAGTTGGCAAAACGTTGTTTGCCACCAAGCATGAACTGTTTTGGAGCACGTGACATTTTAAGGGCTGAAATATTATGAATAACAAATTTTATCCCATTTGTGAACAAAAAGTCTCCCTATTTTTCATAATAACTCTTCAGTAAGCTACTCAGTGACAGCTCAAGTCTGATCGGATGAAAATCAGCCCAACTTTTTTTAGCGATGAACTGAGCTGGGAAGATTGTGCTATCCTAGAAAGAGTTGCTCACCTCGCTGGGCAGGTCCTATAGTGTTTAACAGCAAAGGGAACCTTCTTGTATAAATATTGTGAACTGTGGAATTTAATGAGATTTGTATTGCGCTATAGAAATGTCCTTTAGAGAATTAATTTTGAAGTCTGTAGGTTTAAATGTTTTCTAAAAATAGCGTTGAATATATACAGGGCTTTGTGCTTCTATGCCTACTTAGTTTTGGAGAGTGTTTTAATGTATTATTTGGGTTTTCATTTGATGCACTTTTCTTTTTCCTCGTTCTTTTTTAAAGCATTGGTGGCAAAGGAATGAAAGGAGGCTATTTTTTGCTTCAGGATAAATTTTGATATTTCAATTCCAGTTTTTGCCTCCTGAGGAATTTTCTATTTTCTTGAGATTCTTAACCAGGTCATTGACGTACTCACCGGTTTAATTACCTGCCTTAGCGGTGTTTCTGAGCTGCCATTTCCATTTAGTGTGTCCAATTCTGTGCACAGATGTCCTCGTGCAATAACAAGCAGTTTTAAAACCAGCATACGTGAAAAATCCTCCAATGCAAACAAGGTTATAGTTTTCTGGGCTCCAGTTCTCCACAGCTTTTATAGCTGTCCACATGTTTGCTGTTTTTCTATGCTAGTGGGCAAACAGGCTGTGACACTCAATAGCGAGCTGGACTGCATCAGAGAGACCTGCTGCGTATCACTGGAGAGCCGGGTATCACCTCAAAGAGCAAAGGGAGTTTCTGAAAATGCTGTTAAATGCATTAGCAGTGAGCCGGGGATAAAGTCAAAACCCTGCTTAGACATCTCGACTGAGAGTTGCCATACAACTGCAGCCAGTGGTGGGTCTTGGCCGAAAATGTATTTATACATGAAGACAGATAGAGATGGATTTCACTGGTTTAAACAGAGCTTTAGTGCAGACGAAAGCAATAGGGGGTGGTGGGGAAAGCAGAGGCTGCCACCACCCTCACATATGGCACTTGTTTCCTGTAACGCTGCCGATATTGTATTTATTTCACGCAGTGACATATCACAGAAAGCCACCGGTGCCAAATCCTGAGCAACAACAACAAAAACCCAACCTGCAGCTTTTTAGTGAGGGCTCTCCTCCAGTTTCTTTGTGTTTTTGTCGTTGGTTTTCCTTTTCCTTCTGCTTTTCATCTGTCTGGTTTCTATTTCCACCCTTTCTGTTCTTTCCTTTGCCGTTTTGTTTTGTCCTGTTTTGGTTTTTTAGCGTGTTTGAGGAATCTCAGTTGCACTGAGAAGCCTGGGAGGTATGAGTGGAATGTTTTGATTTAATACATCCTTGCCCGCACTTTCTTTTGACAAATCAATTACTATCTGTGGATTCTGGGGGCAGAGGACCGGGGGGCACAGGAGGATGAAGCAGCCGGGGTGGAAGGCTGGTATGAAGGTGGAGAAGCTGGACAGCACAGTTGGGATCGGGAAGGGGAGGGGCTCTGGAGCGCTCGCTTCAGGTGCCAGGGGATGATAGATACAGTTATGGGATTTTTCACATTCTGAAGCTGAGCAGAAGGACTAGAAGGACTGGTTGTATCTTCCAGGCAGGCAGGTGATCACCTTGCTCTGCGATGCCAGATCTTGCCTGACTTGCTCTGAACCTCCGGTGTAAGGGGTAACGCACAGGTTGGCTCAGATGCCGGGTACGTTGCGTTTGGAGGGACATAGCCTCCTGCGTGGGCCTGGGGCAGCAGCTGGCCCTTGGCTGCTGATTTATGGGTGATCTCAAGGACACAAGCCTGGGTGAGGAGCAGATGCTTGTGGAGGCTTGGGGAGCATTTGAGTCAAGGACTTGCCTTGGGCCCTGTGTGCTGTGAAGACAGGACCAACTGCTAAATTCAGATCTGCTGCTGAAGGCTGTGACGGCCGGGCTGGGAGGGTTCCCCACTTGGCTCCGTACCCTGTGTGCATGGAACTCTGCAGCTGTGTTTTTCAAATGCCATTCAAATGCAAGCAGAAAGGGGAAATCCCGTTTCACTGGGAATAGCTCTCAAATGCAGAGGGAAGCTTTTCCTCTGAATTCTGTCTTTTGGCTTTTTGGCTGCAGAATGCCACGCGGTGTCTTTTCTCTTGATCAGTTTGTTTATCATTTGCTTGATTTTCTTCTTCCATAGCAAGACACGACAGGTTTCTCTTGTCAATCCTGTTAGCACTGGCATGGGAGCAGAAATTTAGTTCAGGAAAAACACTTGGGTATGTTAAACTTTCTTGTAGATGATGCCTGCGAATACCAAAACATGGCCTGATATGTCTGAATTTCTAGATTATTCCTGAGCCATGTATTTCCATCTGTCTGAGTCCTGCTCCTTGTCTCTCCCCATGCATGTTTACGCGCCAGCGCCAGACTTGACTTCTGGCTTTCAGAGCAGCTTGTGTGGCTCTTCGATACAGTACCACAGTCTGCTGACTATGCTTTGTGGGAGCTGAGAGAGCATCAAGCAAAGCCCTCTTCTCCATTCTCACCTCCTGGACCCACCTCTCCTGCAGCGGGTGATGCCACCCAGCCCGAGGGAGCCCACCCTGGAGTGGGGCTGGCGAGCCACCCGGCTGCTCCTGCTGTGCTCCTCCTCCAGGGCAGCTGATAATGACCCCTCTCTCTCTTGAACGTGTTAAAAGTGATGTATGGCTAGAGGGAAACGTCAGACCAGAGCGCTGGAAGACTGATGACCTCCCATGTATCTTCTGAGCAGGTACCCAGCTAGCACAGGCCCCCTGCGCCTTTCCAACCAGCCCCCCTCCCCTCTCTGCACCCACGCTATTTATCTTAGGGGAAAAACATTAGTGAGTCTAAGAGGATAGTTCAGGCTCCAGAGCTCACTCTGTCCTTGACCTCTTGGCTGAGACTTGCCAATGGGGCGGTGACTAATTAGCAGCAACCAGGGTGGTGAGGTTTGTGTTGTGGAGACACCTCTGTGGTGGAAGTATCTGCTAATGTAGCCTCTGTTTACAGAGGCAGGGGACCCCTGTGTAATAAGCCAGCCCTCGTGTTGTCTGCCTTAGAGTTGTTTGACTGTCTGGTGCTGTCCAATATGTCTTTGGTTCAGTGAAACAGTCTTTTCTCCTCGCCTGTCGCCCTCCTGATTTGGTCGTGACTCTTTTGGGAGCCTGACTACTCCTGTTCATCCCCAGAGGTGGGTTTGAGGTGGCCTCGGTCTGTGCATCCTGGAGATGGCCCTGGTTGATGTCAGGGTAGGCTTGTGCGTCCTGCCGTGGATACAGCTCTCGAGTTAGGCTGCAGGGAGGCAGCCCAAACAATGCTCAGGGCGGATAAAGCAATGGCTTGTGCCATCCTCCTGCAGGTCCTAAACCAGCTACCGGTATTTGCAACTCAACAGCAGGTGCAAATCACAAGGAGTTTTTCCCTTCCTGGTCAGTTGACTGCTTCTCTTGTTCCCCTTTCCTTCCCAGCCAGGTCTAATTCTTTTCTCCCAGCCTTTGACCCAACCCCAGAAACACTGGAGGACATAACCTTCAAGTGAGATGGTTTGGGAACCCCACAATGCATCTCGCGTTCTGGAAAATCAAGGTATCTCCTCATGCACTCTTCTAGGTTCTGCCTGTTTTTTCAGGAGCAACATTTGATAGTTCCTCTTCTTGGCCCCTCACAAATTTCTCATTGGGCAAGAAGTTCAGGTGTGATAAAAATTGTGTTCTGCAGTTCTGGGTTTCAGCAGTGGTGTTTTATCTGAGGACCTTAAACCTCTAGGCAAACAGCCTTATGAAACAGGCATTATTTCCATCTCCTTAAATGAGCGGGGAAAGTGGAGCAAAGAGTTTTTGCATTCTTGGTGGAGTTTTAGAGCTGTCTAAAAGGGACAGGGCTGTCTGAGCAGGGCTTTCGATACTGGGGCAATGCCAGGAGGACCTGGGGAGGGTGCTGGGAGCTCACTCCTGCCAGGGGTGCACAGGGGACCCCCTTGGCTGCTCTGATGGTGTGGGTCTGACTGGGCATGGTGCTGTGGGCACCTGCTGAGACCCAGGAGGTCCTTCCTCCTCTCAGGATCTTTTGCTTTAGGCTGTGATTTTGCTGCCCCCATCAGTCTGCTGGTTCAGGAACCTGCCTCCTTTGCCTGTGTCCATATCGAGACGTGGCCCTGCAGAAGAGAGAGGGAAAGGGCCTGGCCCCAAAGACATGGCATGGGACCCACTGGGGCTGCTCCCATAAGCCTTGGGCATCCTCACGCGTGCGTCTTGGGTCACAGAGACGTGGCCTTGGGAGCGGCGACTGGGCACCAGGTAGGTGAGGTCGGTGGTTGTTCATCTCTTCATGCCTGAGCAAGCATTTCATGCGAGCAGTCCATCCCGAACACTCAGAATTACAGTATAAAGTCCAAATTAAAGCGGGCCCACTGAATTAATCAGCGTTTAACATGGTTTAATTGAAGAGGAAGGATGTGCCCCATTGCTTGCATCATCTACCATGTCTTTTCACTCTCACCGCAGGCTGTAGAATAGAGATGATTGCCCCACCCCCAAGAATGCATTTCAAGAATGTGGTGAAAAAACGCACAAAGAATACGTAACTTTTCTGGAAATATGATATTTCATGAGGGAAATTTGAAGGATAAAGTAACCGAATTCCAGGCGAACAGGCATTGGTGTTGTTAGGAAATGCAGCTCTCTGCAGGGCAAAAAAAGGGTGGTATGCCAGGTTTAGATAGGAATTTATAGCTGCTGACTGCAAATTACCTTATAAAATTACTGATACCTTCATAAAGTCATCAATTACATGTTTAGTCTTGATTGTCATTTATTGCACTTCTTAATTGTTCTGTAAACTTTCCGGGATTAAATGGTGTATTTCAAATTGACACGAAGCTGTTTTATGGATGTAAATTAACAGTGTGTGTATTTTACCTGTGGGACAACTCGGGGACCGACCGTAGAAGAGTCTCTTACGCACTGAGAAGGGCAGCGTTGCTGGTGGTGGGATTTCTGCTCAAGTTAGCGTGGCCGTGTGGAGTTGGGAGTACGCAGGCAATGGCTGTAAAAAACCTCCTGAAGTCAGGGTTGTTACGAGGATGGGGTGTGACAGTAAGGGCAACACGCAGACCTTTCATTGTTCATCGCAGGAGGAGTAAGGACAGACAGAGAAAACCAAGCACAACCCATCTCACCACCCTGATGCCGAGCGAGCGGCTCGGCCTCCTCAGAGGTGCTGGACTTCCTGGGATTCGCAGCCCAGAAAGCCCCATTTCCTTTTTTCTTTGAGGCTGTTCTCGGCTCTTTGGGTTTCATTCCTCGCTATTCTGTGGAGGCAGCGCGATTCCTATCATACCATTGTTGATTGCATAAAATATTCCCTGAATCCAACACGTTGCCTTAAAATCTGGTGTCTGGGCGCTGTCTGATTCTGAACAGAGTAGCTGCTGGATTGCGTTTCAGCCATCCTCAACCCGCGCCAAGTTCGGAGAGACTCGGTTGGGATATCGGTGAGGGGTAAAACCCAGGCGAACCTCTGCTGTGATTGATGGAGTTGTGCACAGGGAAGACGAATATGTACAAATACTTGCCCAAAATAGCAGGGCCTCAATTCAGCTGTAACTGGCAGACTTTTCAGCTCGACTTTCAAGAAACGTTGTTTTTAATTGACCTTCATGTGAGTAATTTGAAGAGCCCGACGCTGCTTTTCACAGCGAGAGTTTCGAGTGGTGGGATCTCCCATCGTATGTAAAATTAGTCATTTTACTGTATCATGACTGATTAAACCCGACCCTCAGGGAGCCAAAAATAATGCTGTGTGACTTCCTTGCCTAATTAACGCAGAACAAATGTGAAAATGTGTACATTACGGTAAATTGTGTGCTAATTGGCCTTAGAGAAATACTAAATACGAGGAAGAAATGGGCATATAATTTCAAACATATTTGAGAGGTTTTGCAGCCTGCTTGCAAATAGGAGGGGGGGAAAAAGTCGAAATTTGACAAAACCATTATTTGTTATGATTTATTCACTCAGCTCCAATCTTGAACCTGGGAGTTATTGGCAGCTTCAGCGAAGATTCCTGCTGAGTATTTCTACTTATAATGACTGCATACAGCATGGAGCTCAATGCTAGATTTTTGGCATCATATCATAAATATCTATTTTAATTCTTGTCTCTCTGTGTGTATCTAGGGTTTGGTGCTTTTTTTTTTTTTCCCCTTTTCTTGTGAAAACACCTCTAGATGAAGGACAATATCCTGCTCCCTTTACTTAGGAGAATACTCCACTCGAGTTCAACAGGAGGATTATTCTCCTTGGGTAGAAACCCCTCTGCCAGAAGGCCCGTACATCACTTAAGTACTGGCTTAAACAGAGAATAAATGTCCATCTGTGCAGGGTAGAATTTCAGCTATTGTCAGGGAAGTTAGATCTGACCCACAGACTTAAGGAATCCCACATTTACTCGCTATTCCTAAAATCACATCTCTTCCACGCTCTGTTCTCTATCGCTCAGGACCCGAGAGTTTCTGTATCACATTTTCTTTATAAAACTGATGGGACGTGTAAGTTGTGTGCTGGAGGTAAATTCCATCTTTTCCTACTTGTCTTCCCCGAGTACAGAGAGTTGAGCTTTGGGCTGTTGCTTTGTAGCGAGAATACCCCAGAACGTGTTACCGGAGTTGCAGCCTGATGCAGCGGAGTGACGGTGAAACCCTTTCCTTCGCAGGGATGTCGTAAGAGAGAGAAGGTCCAATATGTTCCAAACAAAACGGTGCGGTGCCGTCAAATGGAAATGCCTCAGTGATTTCCTTTGATGATTTCGGCCAAACCATAACATCCCTGAGAAACAGTGCGGTGTCACAGAATTAGCTTTTCCCACTGGAAAAACGGGAACCCGCCTTGTTGAAGTTGAAGAGCCTGCTCCTCTAGGCTGGACGTGGGCAGAGCTCCGGGGGCTTCGGGGGAGTCCTCAAGTGGAGAGAGCGGGGTCCTCGGCAGCAGGGCGCTTCCCGCCGAGCTCTTCCTTGAAGCTGAACGGGTTCGCTTTCAACTTGAATTTTTCGTTTGATTTGCACTGTCCTCCGCGTGTGCAGTTAGGCCGGTAAAGCGCAGCACTTAGCTCTGAGGTTGTTTCTGCCGAGCAGGCACGTACGTACGCGAGGGCCTTTTCCGCGTCCCTCTGAGCTCTTCGGGACGTTTATGGGCGTTTCGCCCGTGGTACGGTTTGTTTCCTAGCTAACAATTTCCTCTGGGTTGTTGGGAGGCTTAATTGCTCTGAGGTCTTCTATTAAAAACTTTGTAGGTGTTGCCAGTATTTTGTGTCTTTCTTGTAAGCAGAGCTGTTGCGGAGGGAAGGTCTGTGCGGTCAGAGGGGACTGGCCAGCCCGAGTTCTCGCTGGCGTCTGGGGGGACTTTGTGGATGTCGCCAAGGATGCTGCATTTCAGCATCTCTGAAAGTGCCAGCCGTACGTTCTTGAGCGTTCGCAAGTCAGTAAGAAACTGAGAAAGCACCTTGCAAGCGCGCGACGAGTCTTCCTCGTTGGAAAATTGACTTTTGTCAATTTTTTCACGTGTATTTTAGCGTAAGTTGTTGTAACAAACTTACTAACAGTGTGATCCGCTGAAGGGTGACAGTCCCAGGAAACTCCCCGGCGTGATTGCTGTTAGGAGTTTATAGGGCAGTGAGGTGTGACAGTGGTCGGTTTTGAGATGGAAGGAGAGCTTGATGCGGGTCACGGGGTGCGCGGCTGAACTTGGTCCCACTGGACGCGTGAGTGGAACAGGGTGCTACTGCTAAGTCATTTCCACTTCTGAAGTACTTAGAAAAATCCTTTTTGTTGCCATCAGGGGGAGCTTTTGAGATCTTTCAAGAGTGAAAAAAAAAAAATATTAAAAAAAAAAAAAACACCCAAACCAGAAAGGAGGAAAAAAAAGAAACGTCCCGGCTCAGAAGCAGAGAGCTACAAGCCAGCAAGCAGCCAGAATCTTACCTGTGGCTACAACTAAGCCAAGGAGACCTGGGGAGCTGAATTTCTTGGGCTGAAAAATTAGCAGTATTGAGGGAGGATTTTTTTTTTACTCCATCCACCAATAAAATTAATAATTTTTAAAAAATTATTATTATTTCAAAAAAAAAAAACCCGGGAGTCTTTGGAGCATTCAGAAGCCAAACCCTGCTCTGTTGCTACAGCTTCTGGAAGGCAAATGCTCTTCAAAAAGCTTCTCTCCTTTTAGCTCCTGATGATTCGATGGGGACCTTTGATGCAACATTTGGATTAGCTGCACACAACTGCACTGAGGGGGACCACAAAAGGGGGAGCCTGGCTGATTGCATAACTTTGAGAAAATAATAAGAGGAAAAGAGAAAGAATTAGAGAAAGAGAGAGAGTGAAAAAAAGAGGGAAAGAAAGCAAGCAAGCAATTAAAAAAATATCTGAGACTCAAGTTTCAAGACTCTTTATGTGCTGCAGAGGAGCATAAGGTTTACCAGCAAAGTGCAACGGGGAGTCTGAGAGGAGAAATAGCTTTCTCTTTTGCCAAGAAAAAAAAAATAGGAATGTGTGTTTTGGACTGGACTGGGAAGGAAAGCTGGGGAGATTGCAGAAAGGGGGGTGCAGGATTTTTGTCACATTGATCCGTTCACCTTGATTGTCTTTAAAAAATAAGAGAGGGGGGAAAGTGATAGGGGGGAAGAGGAAGAGAGGAGAAGAANGAGGAGAAGAAGGGGGGGGGAGAAAGAAAACAGCAAAAGTGTTTGAACCTCTGGAGCTATCTGCTCCTTCAAGCTGATTGATTAGTCATGATCCCTGCAGTTTTAATGGGAATCATTCAATTGGGAAGGTGGAGCACCCTAGAGTAGATTAGCATATTCTTGTTTACTCATCTTCTGAGGGGCTTTTTCTCTTTTCTTTCATTTTGTGGAGAAGAAGGGAGGGGGGGAGGTT
>VZZY01020743.1:0-50506 GCA_013400335.1 Eurystomus gularis
ACCTGCTCTAGGTGGCCCTGCTCCAGCAGGGGTCTTGCACTAGGTGATCTCCAGAGGTCCCTTACAACCCCACCATTCTGTGATTCTATTTTAATAACTTTTTTAAGATTAGAGTTACTCTTTCCAGTGTCTTGGCCAAATTCTGCTCTCTGTCTAGCTGGAGTCCCTCGGCAGCCTTGGACAGACGCTGTTTTCCTTCACTTCCTGCCTCTGCCTGTCCGAGCGATGCCAGATGTTGTCTCACAGCTGCTGTTTTCCAGCCCAGAGGTGGTTTTAGCACGGGGCTGGGTGGAGCCCTCCCTGCGAATGGGAGGTGCTAAAATTAGCCACGCTATAAATACATCTTGGGACACCACAAAGCACCCCATTTCGGTGGCCAGCCTGCCCTGTCTCAAAAACTCAAAATGCCTCCCACTTGCTCAAAAAGCAGCCACATGAAAAGGAGATGAGTGCTCCTCCATGGCCAGCTCCAATGAGCAGAGGAGGTGGTGAGCTTTCTTTGAGGTGGGTGTGGGATGCATGAGTTTTCTTCTACCTCCTCCCACCCCCACTATGGGGCTGGCACAGTGGGTGCTTCCAGCAAAGCCTGTGCCCAGGCAGGAAAGGTCACACCATGCTTCTGAGATGGGTCATCCTAACACTGATTAGCTAATACAGTGGCTTTCTCTCCAGCAGATGTGCAGATTTGGGACTGGCCTGGTAACAACATGGGCTACAGTCAAACCAGAAGTGAAGGCAGGTTTAATGCAGCTCCAGAGTGTGCTTCATCCTGCTAGGAGGGGTGTGAAGACAGCTAAGGGTGTCTTCCTCCTCCACAGGAGTGCGAGCTCAGGTGAGAGCTGTCCTGCCTGGGAAGTGTTGCTCAGTGCAGACCAGAAAGGTCCGTGTTTGACCAAGAGAACGAACGAGGCCCATCCCACAGTGGAAGGAGGTGACTCCCACAGCAGGTACTTTGCCTGTGCGACTACATTGTACAAAACTGCCCAGCTGTTGTAGCGGTGCAGGTAGAAATGGTTTCTGGATGAGCTGTGCTGAGGTGTTTTCAGTGGGCATGTGGGTTGACGTGGCTGAGCTGAGGCTGATCCTTCTGTCAAGCTGGGAACTAAGCTTCTTCCAAGCTAGCCCCATTATTTCCTCCCCTGCCTCAGGAACAAGATGTGAGTCTTGTAGATACAGGACCCTTGGGGAATGGGGATAACTTGGAGGAGAGCTGATGAAGCATGGGGAGATAGCTGAGCTCTCCACTCCTCTGGCTCAGGAGGGCTGAATGGGACAAGGAGCCAGGGAGCTCTGCCATGTACTCTCTCTTGCTGTTGTCTCCCATCAGAGAAGCAGCATCTTATGGGAAGTTTCAGTCTATCCTCAGATGGGTGGGACAACAGCACCTCCTTGGGTTGGCTGGGGGACAAAGATCTTCTGGACCATCTTAGGCCCTTATCTGGGAGGTGAGTGCAGCTCTCCAGGCTGGCAGAAGATTTATTGCCATGGCTGAAGGCTGGATCTAAAGCTGGTTGAAAAATGGAGTTTCTTTTCCTGTAGCAGCTTCCAAGATTTCACATATTTGACTTCATCCCAAATCAGACTGAGGAGTGGAAATCTCTAAAAATACTGCAAGGAAAATGCAAATACACACAGGCATGGCGGGAGCGCTGACACGATAGATTTTCCAGCCTTACTGAAGTGGAACATGTTGAGACTTTGGAAAACAAACTCCAAGAAAATGGTTGCATGTCTGCAATGCCTGTCTTTGTGACCCAAGTGAAATGTCTGAGCAGGATGTTTCAAGTCCTGACCTTGGCAGAATGTAGGCTGTTTTCTCTAGCATCTCTGCCATGGGCTCGTTCTAGGTGTCTCCTCTGACTGTGCAGTGAGCCCCGCGGTCAGCCCATGTAGCTGCATCTTGCCCATCATCTCTACAATAATTGCACACACAGACAAAACTGAGTTATGGGCTCAGAGGACAATCTGGGTGCCAACTCCTTCCCCATCAGCCAGCTCTTTTAAGGCCATGAGGACCCCATGGTGCCATCCAGGTTGAGACACAGGGTGGGAAGAGTAGAAATCCAGGAGAATGGGCTGCCCAATATCATGGGGACCAGGACCAGGATGCTGATGCACTTATTGTTTATTTTGGCAATGCATGATACTTGAGTTTTTTTCTCCTTTGCAAACTCTTTGTCAAGGTAGGGTTTCACTGATGGAATGCAAATGTCCATGATTTTCAGAGGTAAACAGGGGAATCCTTCCAATGCAATGACTTGCCTGTTGTGTGAGACCAGAGATGAAGGTCCTAGCGGTGTCAAGCACATGCAGCAGTAACACCTCCCTTTACCATAGGGTGACGTTTCCCTTCTCAATCAACACCTGCAGAGGTGCCAGGTATGGTTACTCTCACTTTACCAAAGAGGGCTTGCTGGCCAAACATGCCAGCTTAGAATAATAAATAAGAATAATCCATCTTCAATTTCCCCTCCCTCTTTTTGGTGATGAATGGCTCTCATTGCAGCATGTGGAAGAGAACCAGCTGTTGATGGGGAGCGGGGTGGCTTCTCCAGGGTTTATTGTTTTAATCATGGCCTGAGTGAAAGTGACAGCCCAAAGATGAAATATCTGCTGAAAGGATATCATAACTCTGGGTCACTCCACTTAGCTCCACAACTATTAAGAATGTATTTTTGTTGGATACAGAGGAACATGATTTCAACCAACTATGTGCTTAAATGCTGCTTCTGTCTGCGTTAATGCTATGGGGTTTGCAA
This sequence comes from Eurystomus gularis, assembly GCA_013400335.1. Classification (NCBI taxonomy): domain Eukaryota; kingdom Metazoa; phylum Chordata; class Aves; order Coraciiformes; family Coraciidae; genus Eurystomus; species Eurystomus gularis. Next base: position 2,760 of record VZZY01020743.1, read on the forward strand.
CATCTCTGGTGCCCCAATTGAGAGCTCTTAGATCTACCTGGAGACTCATGTTGGAGCCTCTCCAGCCTTGGCAGGTCTGTTTTTTTGGTGGGTCTACACTGCACTAAGGAATGAAAGCCATGATGCTGAACAAAGCTTTATAATCCCAAAGGAGTCAAGGTGAGGAAAGACGGTGGGCATGGAGTCTGCTCCCTGCTCGAGGGGAAGAACCTTCCCAGTGGGGGCAGAAGGATGCCAACAAAGTGGGGAATGCATTGGGTGACACCTGAGTAAGTTGCACCCACCTGGTGACCTTCCTCGATGGTCACCTTTTGCCCTGCCCAGGCTCTCATGTCCCTTTCTGGATGTCTGCAATGCTCAACACAACCAGACCCTGCTCTCGCCCTGCTGCTGGCCCGGATCCAGCATCAAAACATGTGTTTTGGGGCTGGATGTTACTGCACAGAGCACCATGTCATGTTTTGATGGTGATAGTCTTGGTGTTGGATGCTGCAAAGCTGTAGATGAGTGGACAGCAAGGAAACCAACCTAAAATGAGTGTGGTCTTCTCAATGCCCAGCCACCAGACCGGGACTTCTGCATACCCTGTCTCCATGGCACAGACAGAGTTAAATGGTGCATATTGCTGCAACATGTTTAAACTGGCGCATCTTTCCTCCAAGCACCATAACTATGGGGGAGAACAGTTAAAAATAGGATATTCCATGTTCCTGAAAAAATGTTCTCATGTGCTCTGCTGGCTGCAGCAGCTGTTGTGGAACAAAATATTTCCCATCAACAGTCATTAGCCTTCAATTCTGGGCTACAATGCTGTTTATTGCAGTAAGATTGTTACCGAGAACAGAACAGGATTAGAATAGAAAAGTCAGCAAAGTTATTATTTTCCCTATTAAAAAAACACATCAAAGACCACTAATGGTGCCAGGATGCTCACTTTCCTTCTGCTGGATGGGAGTCCTGGCAGCTCCTTCACACTGTGGTCAGTCTTCAGCCCCTGATGTCCCAGTGCAAGGGACTGAGGTGGCACAGGGAGGATATAAAGACAAATGTGTCCCTGCAGCCACATGCATGCAACCCGAGGAAGATGTGCAGGCAAAAGTGAGTCCCATTCAACAACCTTTCTCTTTGAGGAGGTGGCATTGCTTCATGTGCATAACCTCAAGCTAATTTTGTTGCATGTATAGTCTTTATTAAAGCCAACAAGGAGAAGCACATGCTGAACAGTAGTGGGAAGGTGCCTGTGGCTAAAAATATGTGTTTGGAGAATGTGTGCTGCATGTCCTGCTCACATGCAACTAGTATTTGCTTGTTATGTATTAATGCATGTAGATTTACAGTCATAGGTGCAAGAGCCAGGACAGCAGTGGAGAAATGATCGGTTTGGTTTGCAAATATCCTCTTCTGCAGGCTCTCATCCTTCCTGGAGGAGCCCTAATGGGGCCGTGACCAAGGACACCAGCCAGTGTGGGCATCCCTCAGTAGTGCGGTTACAGCAGAGTACAGGTGTGCCATGCTCCTCGTGTTGCTGCATGGGGGTCGGTTTGCATGTGGACCTGTAACAGAGCTGTGATGTTGCCTCCAACTTGGACCTCTCCACACTGAGATGCCTGTGGTTGCTTTCTAAGGGTCCAGGCTCTGCTCTCCCATCTGGCCACCCTACATGCTCTTCTCTTAATCAAATGCTAACAGGTAGCGCAACTCCACTGGGGCAAGAAAAGGAAGAAGGGAAAAGAAAGAAAGCAGTGGAGAGGAGGTAGATCCTGGGGAGGGATGGGGAGAGGTGAGTGTAAGCAGAACCTGGAGGGAGGGTCTGCTGTCTATTGAGGCTGGGACCAGGCAAGGCCTGAGGGACTCCACTGGAGAGAGGTGAGATGAGTCCTACTGTCGCTGCGCCTGGCTGATGCAACTGGGGACTTTTGTCCCAAACGTTCATTTTCTGGAAAGGAGGAAGACTGAGTTTGTGTTAGTGTGGCTGAAAAGCTGCTCTCTCCACATTTGTTGTTCACCTTTTCTAGTTAAAAGAAAAAAAAAGTTGGAGGGAATTGTTCAGAAAAGGAAAAAAAAAAATTTCCTGGCCAAAAAATACACTGAACAAACAAATCCAAAATCTTTCAGAAGACTGGAAATGTGAAAACCCCTCTCAAACTCTTATGTACTCAAACGTCACTATTTCATGCATTCTAACACTTGTGGTTTATTTGACAGTCTGTGACTCTGGCTATTCTTTTTTTTCCTGGGATATCTTCAAGGGAAGAGTCATTAAAAAAGCAAAGCTTGAAGATACTGGTGTGCTGGCCAGGATGGCAGTGTGCTTGTCCATGTCATATTATGAAAGAGTAAGAGGGATATATATGCTTGGTGATTAATAGCAATTCCCACATTAATGACAAAAGCAATGAGCTGGAAGGAGCTAGGTTTCAAAGCCTGGTGTGCCAGCTTGCTAACCTGAGGAACGCTGGCTCCTGGAGCCAGAGCCTGCTCAGAGCAGTTGATCAAAAACTGGCCAACGAGGAAGGATATTTTAAACTTTTTTTTATATACTTTTAATGTGCGTGTGTGTGATTCCTAGGAGGTATAAATCACTTTACTCCATCTCTCAGCATTTCAGGAGTAGATGTATCCTGATATTGTATGGACATATCCAACCATACAACAGATTTCTTTCCTCTCAGCTGAGCTCTGGCAGCTCAATGGAGGGTTGGGTTGAAGGATATCTGGACAATACTGTGATTAGTAAATGCTACCCTCAAGCCCAAGGGCTGCCGAACGGAGCAGACAACATCCTGATCTCCTCTTGATGAGACTGAACAAGCCATGGTGCCACTTCGCTACAGGAAATTCTGTGCTGTTGTTTACAGAAGTAGAAGTAAAGAGCAAAGTTGTCCTATTAACTGCCAGGAGTGAAACAACATCTAAAGCTAGTTTAATTATCATCAAACCTGACCTGTTTCATTCTGTCACCGTGACAGCTGGAAAGCAAAGATTATGCAGCTCCCAGCATTGTGGTCCTTCAGCTCAGCAGCTCCAATGCTCTGCTCTGGAGCCTTGTTTCTCCTTCCAGCACCTGCTTCTTGTAAAATCAATCACTTAATTACAGTTACTTTAATAATATGAATCTTGCTGATGATGTATGTCTAGGCTGAGACCCAGGAGGGAATAATTTCAACCCGAAGAAATTTGTCTTGGGAAGTACATTGGGATTCAGGGTTAAGCAATGCTCCAGAGCTTGTGTTCTGGGGTGCAACTGAGCCTCTCGCAGGTCTATCACGGTTCAAAAAGTTTATACAGACTTTGCTAGCTCTCCTAAACAAAAGAATTCCCACCCCACCCACNTCTCTGACTTAATTTCTGGGAGGGAAATTGCAAAGATATTGGTCAAACCTCTTACAGTCAAAAATCAGTAAGTAGGTTGCCCCAGCAGACAGAAAGATCTCCTGAACTTGCTGGAAATGAAGATTTGTTTCCTAGCTAGCATCTCCTGGGAAAGTCCAGGTACAGGGCATCTGTCATACCAGGACTGCTCTGAAAAGCCACCTGCAACACTGAATTTATGATTGTTTGGAATGCAGCTTGTCCCTAACTCATATGGTTTGCACTTAAATGGCAGTGTTGTGAAATGTTTTGTTTGGAGTGCAAGTGGGAGACATGGTCCTCCTCCAACTCTTGGATGTGAGGGTTGTGTAGCCCCACTGCTGCCTCCTGGGCTTCAGCCTTTCCCCGTGCTCTCACTGATGGCTGGTTGTGACCCTTTGAGGGGCAGCAGCACAGTCACCCCTGGCATCTTCCCAGACAGCACACAAGGTGGGTGATGGGGATGGCCTCTCTCCTCGGGGGCTGGGTCATGGTGGGTTCCCCATCACTCTTCCTTGCCCATCACAGAGCAGGAAGAAGGGGAGCACATCAGGCAGCTTCTTTGGCCCTTGTGTTTAGTTTTATTAATGAAAACATTAGCAGGGCAATATGTCAGCAGGCTGCAATGCTCCAGGACTTGGTCTCTCCAAGGAAATCACCCTTGAGCAGTATGACACGGCACTTCCAGTGATTCCCGGATGGATATCCTATAATGTTACCTCTGATAGGCCCTATAAATCCCTCTTGGATTGGTGATGGGACATAAATCTCCCCAAAACTGCGATGCTTACCAAACATGATTGCATTATTGAGACATAAATCCCACATCAGCTTAGTGAAATATCTGTGGCTATTGAATTAAACAAGTCAAGACAGCTACTTAACTATTCCCAAACATTAGCTTATTAAAATGCAGGCAAGGAGCATATGAATAGCAGCTCAGAGGAGATGTTTTCTGAGCAGCCATTTATCACATTTGTACAAGGGGTCATAAACAGGTCCACGGCTTTTGGCTGTGCCTTGAGTTTCCAGGAATGGAGATACAGTCAGGAAGAGCAGATACAGGAGAGTTTGTTCAGATGCAGATTGAGTTGGAGCGTCAGCCCAATTGCTGCAGAAAGGACCAGTTTTCTGCTGCAGCCAGATGGTGCTATGGCATTTGCGGCTTCCACTTCTCAGGAAAAAGAGGGGGGCTTCCCAGGATAGGAACAGAGACACAGATGCACAGGGGTGGAGCCTGTGGGAAGTGGACATCTCCGAAAATCCCTACTGAGGTACAAAATTAAACACTATGTATAGTAAGAAAGTAAGCAAAGTAAGAAGTAATGGAGCTTTTTTGACAGCTTGGGTAAGAAAAAAAAAAAAGGTAGAGGTGGGAAAAAAAAGCCCTTCTTTGCCATATTTAGGAGCATCCCAGGCTGCAGACGAATCCCTGTCTTGAGCTGGAGCACAGTCTGTGACGGCAGCACCCAGGCTGGAAGTCATGAATCTGCCCCTGTTGCTCCAGCGGGTATCTTTGTAACAGGGAGGATTTACAGCATCTCATTGCTGTTATCCTTTCCTTCAGCAGCTGCAGCAAGGGTGCCCTTCTCCCTCATCTTGGGAGTACCCCTTTCTTCTTACACTTTGCTTTTTCTTGCAGTGGAGGACATTTTTCCCCCCTGAAGCACAGGTGACTGTTATTCTGCACCAGCCTTTCAACCCACCATTGCCTGTGATGGTGTCCCTGGGGCCGGCAGTGCCTGGTGGCTGCTCACAGGCTGTGGTGGGGGCTCCTGGCAGCTGGTCCTTCTGCAGGCTCTGGAAACTGAGCTGGGACTGCAGAGCCTCTTTGTGCAGCCGGACAGACAGATCTCCCCGCAGGAAAATGAATCAAACCCGTTGCCAACTGGGACAACCCAATTACATTGTGTTTGCTGGAAGTCAGGTGCTGGGAAGGGGAAGATTTAAAACCCCTTCTTTCCAGGATGCGAAGCCCCATGATTTGGCCTCTCTAGTGACTGTTACAGTCTGTGGCAGTGTGATATGTCAGCATGGATACTCTGAGAGGCCCATTTGATCTGGTGACGTGGGAGCACCACATGGGCGGGCGTCTGAGTCAGCACCCAGCGCTGGGACTGTGCCCAGCGCTTATGTAAACCCTGAACTGTGTACAGCCACTGGCCCGAGCTATAAATCTCCCAAGAAGTAGCTCTCACAAGGACGCTGATCTTTCCAGGGTAAGCTGAAGCTGGAATTAGAGAAAGAATAAACTTGTCTGCTGATTGGTGCTGCATGGACTGGGATGGAACGACCTCCTGGGGGATGCATAAGGAGATGCTGTCTTTGGAGAGTCTCCAGGGCTGTGCTCAGGACTGGTCTCAACACTCCCTCAGGATGCCTTGGGCTAGAGAGCAGCATCCTATTAGGAATCAACCTATCCCCTCCCCAAAAGGCCACAGTTTCAAAGTGCACACTCACACATGCAAGCCATCAAAACCAACAAATATTTCTCTTTCATCTCCAGTGATGCTGTGCTTCCCTCAAAAAACTTTTGTAACATTATTTGAAGAGCTCAGGAGGTCAGTCCATCAGTTAATCCACTCAGTAGCATGTCCAAAATATGCACAACTAGGTAATCAAAACATTTTGTGAGCTCTGTTGGTGCATGCAGCCACTCCAAATCTTGAAAATGAAAAATGATTTTTTCCCACAGAGAAAATAAACACAAGAACTGCCGATAAGTTAACTTGTTCATGGGGTCCTATCCATTGCTTCACATCCTCCCTTGAAGGCACTTTGAAAACTGCAATATAAAAGCAAAGCATCTTCTTGCAAGGGCCCCAAGAGCTTCAGGAGACAGTTTTCAAAAGGAAGGTTCTCTCAGGAGACAAAGTCCCTTTGAGATAATGTGCTCAAAAATCAACCACTTTTCAAAGTGGAAGTTTGGCATCTGCTGTCAAATAGCAGTCAGAAACCCCCACCACAATCCCCCAAATAAGTTAAAAGAAGAATCTCATAATACTACTGCTTGCTTAGGGCAGACTTACTGTCCCAGTCTCCTGGGCTGGACCGTGTCATTAAAGCCCAGCCTATTCGCATCCCACGGGCAAGCAGCTCTTGGGCTTCATCTAGTAAAATCACCCAACAGTGCTGCCAGCTGGGTGGTCCGTGTCCAAAATCTAATCATCATACAGAGGCCTGAGGTGCTCAGTGGTGTTGGCAGGAGAGGCACTGCCAACACTACCGAGCAGAAGTGAGCATGCCGGTCCCGACCTGAATCCTCAAGTGGAGGAAAAACCCAGCCTAGGACATGCCAGCAAATTAACAAAGCAAGCAGTTCCTTCTCCAACAAACTCTGCTGGCTTCTTCCCATCCAGCTGGGCTTTACACTGTAGGCTTGACCCCTTTCCTCAGGGCTGGAGTTCAAGTGACCTATGTCTAATTTCTCACTGTCTTCTGATGAGTGTTTTCATAATGTTTTTCTCCTTCCCAGCTTTAGGGACCTACCAGAGCTCAGCCAGAGTTGAAATCCCTCTGCTCTTTGACATCTAATTTTGGTCTCTGCAGGATATTTCCTGGGGAGCTCATAGGAGCCTTGAGAGAGGCCACCCAGCCCCACGGTGGGAGGAATCAGTGCCAGGGGGATCATGGTGATACCACATGGTCTTATAAATAGTTGGCAGGACCGACTCCGTCCATGCCAGGGAGCATACAGAGCACATCCATCAGCTGATCCATGCCTTGCAGTGATGCAGAGGGGCTGGAGAAGCTGTGGTGCAAGAAGGGAGAAAAGTGGGCAGGAGTGAAGGAGAACAAGGTGTCTCCTGCCCAGCTGTGTATCCCCCTCCTCTGCTAGTGGGTGAGCCCTGGGATTTGATGCAGAATCATGGGCCAGTGCCCATGCATGGATCTGGGGTGCTTGAGGCTGGTCTTGCAGCCCCAACTCTGCCTCACCCCAGGCTGGATGGGGACAGTGAGAATGGCTGGAGATGCACAGGAGAGATGGGAGGAGAAAGGTCAGACAACAGCTCTTTGGAGAGGAGATGGAGAATGGGCTGAGGTTGGAGCTGGGGACAGGGATGGAGATGGGGAAATGGGGATGAAGCCACGCCCTTGCATGGCTGGGAGGGGACAGCAGATGTGGAAACCACAGAGCCACCATCTGAAACTTGTTGCTGTGCTGGAAACCAGCAGTCAGGAGGAACTGATGGTGTGGAGTAGCACCTGGAAGCATAGGTTGAAGGTGTGTACAGGAGGGTGCCAGCTGCCAGTCTGCTGTGTTACTTTCTCTGGGCTGTGCTGCCTGTCAGCATGGGCATGGGGCTGACCTGAAATCACTGAAAATGGCATCAGGGTGTCCATGAGAAGGTGCTGGATTACCTACAGGAGAAATGATTGCACTAATGATGAACTCCACTCGCATTTCACAGGCACTGGAATACTGCACATGAAAGGGACATATTTCTTCATCCTTCTGCCCATGCTGCTCTTTGCTTGAACTATGCATTTTCCTTCCTCATCTTTGCAGATGTATGTCCTCCTATGTCTGCTCTCCTCTCCCTGCTCTCTGGCTTCTGGGCGACTTTATTTTTTCAGGTATTTGTAGCTATGCTTTCACTCTAAGTTCACTGCAGAATGCGTATCTCTTGATCCCTGCTTCCTGAGGCTAATGGCTTCCTCCTGGGTGCTTTTGGCCCAACAGCCACTCAAGAGCTGCCAAAAGCGTGAAATGTCCTTAGGTCTGGTCTTATTTGACCCAGTCTGGTTTGGTGTGCTATTTTCTCTCTTCCACTGGTTCTTGTAGTATATTTGGAGGCTTTGAGATAGAGCCCTCTGAGCCTCTCATGCTGCCTGAAGCCTGGAGCTCTGGAGATATGAAGCAGTTTGGGTACCACTTTGGGTTACTTAGCCCCATTGGCATGGCAGGAAGCCCACCCCTTACAGCCTTTTTGTTGTGCATTGGTTGCTTTGTGGAATGGGGAAGCTGTCATGTGTGCCCTGAACCCAACAGTCATGCATTTGGAAATGCCTCTGGCCTGTACATGTGGAGAGAAGCCATCTTTTGGTGCCTCTGCTCATTAGACATTTCTGCAGCCTGTTGATGCTCCTCTTGCATACAAGAGTCTGAGCTGGTGCCAGCAGCCCTGCACTCTGACATGGAAGTGGCCAAAATCTGGTTTTGGTGTCTTTGGCTCTCTTTGATGTGTTGCTTTGCTGCCCCAAGCTTACGCACCCCAACACATGCTATTCCCTGAGGTGGACCCCTCTTTCTCAACAGCCATGAGAAACATCCTCATTGCGGTGTTTCCAAAGGGAAAAATATGTCCTTGGTTGCTGTAAATAGCACAGAGAAATTATTTCTCATGATCCTGCTAGGGCCAGTATTTCTGTTGCTTGAGCCTTCATAAGCTCCCTGGGCAAATGTCAGTGGAGAGCCCTTTTCACTGCCCTGTAGCTGGACCCTTCCCATACTGCTGACTTCATACAGGCCTTTAGGAGCCCCTGGGGAACCAGGAGCTTGACTGTCCCAGGTGCTGTGAGAAATAGCCCTTTCCTCTGGGAAGTCATGCCCTGCAAAAGGAAGATGAATGTGGCTGCTTTACACATGCCAAATGAAGCTTGGAGACCCTCATTGAACTCAAGTTGCCTGAAAATCAGGGCTTGAACCTGCAGGTATGAGTCTGAGATCCTTTCATATGGATGGTAACTGACTTCTCCTGATTGGCCTATGACAGGTGTCTTAGAAGACGTTCAACAAATGCTGGCACTGAGATGTCTGTGGCTGGCTGAGGTGGTCCCCATCCTACCTGGGAACGTGACAATGCTTACAGTGTGACTGCCACTCACTTCTGCCCCACATGACCATGGGTTTCATACTTCCCAGGCTGTAACCTGTCTACATGTTGGGAAAGGTGGGGAGGGAAAGCAGAGCAAACCTATCTAACCCTTTCTGGCTCCATTTCTAGTCTTGTGCAGAAGCTCTATATCTGCAGCCTAGAAAAGGGCTCCCAGATGAGGGCCACAGTTGCTGCTCCTCTCCTATGATTAGCTCAAGTTTCATCCCCTTTCTGAAGGTACAGCCAGAATAGGAAGAGGCAGAGATGCAGGAATACTGGAAGCAGCATCCTTTTACTACTGTGGTGACTGTGGCAAAACAGCATCTTCCAGGCAACCTATGCAGCCACTGGCAGAACAAACCAGCCCGAATCCTCATGCAGTCCAAAGATACAGCAGCAAATCACAAGGGTCAGAGGTACAATTGGCCTGGCCAAGGAAAACACATGGATCAACAGAGCCATAACTCCCTCTGTGGGAGGGCATTCCCATCCAAAGGCAGTGGCAATATGTTCCCAGAGAACCCCAAGTGTAGTCTGGTAACCAAACAAGTCCCTTTGCAGTGTGTTCCTTGCATTTGAGGCTGCCCTGTGCATCACTTCCAGGCTGGCACAGAGAGATAACTGGCCAGGGAAAAGGATTTCCCTATGGAAATAGGGCTGGTCTCCCAGCTCCCATGCTGATATGAATCACCCTCTTCCCAGCCCTTGGGGAAAGTGCTGCCAGAGGCAGACCTGGCATGTGGAAATTTCAGCTCCTAAGTCAAATATTATTTCAAAGCTAATGACAAACAAAATCTATTTTTTGCAGTGGTCTTGTTTAAAATATTTCCCCTTAATCCTCTTGAAATACCAGTAATTGAAAACGGTTGAGATGCCTGTGCATACTTCTTTAATTATATCCTGCGCTGCCTGTTTCCAATGAAAGGGCCCTATCTGTTTGCAGTTACCGGCCTTATGAAAACCAGGCTTGGGCCTAAGTCAGAGGGAACCCGAAATAAGAAACATTTCCCTTCAGAGGCATCATTTGAACTAATTAACTTTAATCAGCCCAGAAACATCTCTTTGAGGTTTCTTCCCCTGTGTTGGAGCTGGGGCACATCCAAGCAGCCCTGAGGGTGAGGGCTGGTGGGGCAGTGCTGTCCCTTTGTTCCGTCATCTCCAGGTGACAGGCACTGTGGCAGTCCTTGCTGATGTACCCGAGTGCCCTCCGGGAGAGGATGAGGCTGACAATGCAGTCAGGCTTCAAAATCATGGCCTGATGCAAGGGAAAGAGAAACCCTCCTCTGATGCAAAAACTCAGGACTCTACGGGCCATTTGAGCTGCTGAGGAGTTGTTTTTTCCTGGGGTGGAATGGAGCTACTGTACAAGGACCTGTGGTTGGAAAGAGTGTTTTTACAAGCCTGCATTGATCATATTACAAAGAGGGAGCAATGGGCCACTAGCCAGAGACACCATCATCTTTCGGAGCTGAGGACCTGACCTTTATGAGAGGGAGTTTTCTGGATGGGGAGCGGGTCATGTGCAGCAGGGCAGGTGCCATGTTGTGTGCCCGATGCATGAACTGGAACATTGCCAGCATGATAGGTTAGTGATTGAAGGACGAGGTAGTGAGACAGGAGCAGATAAGAGCAGGTGGCTGATGTAGCATCTTCACAGCCCCAGAGAGGCAGGTAAGATGGAGGACTGCTCTGAGCCAGGGCTTTGAGGTTTTGCACAGACTGGTTATAGCAGCAGAGGCAAAGCAGAGCCGCATGGCTGCAGCACCAGCAGCTGATCGTAAAGAACATTACTATGCCTAAAGAGGAGCTTGTGCCATAGCACTTTCACTCCTCTGTTTCTGTGAAGATGGTAGGATAGAGGTGATGCTGTCATCCAGGGGGACATGGGGTTGTCCCAGGGGTGGTAGGTTCCAGTGCACAGACAATGTAGGAGCTCATTCTGATACTCCCACCTCAGCACAAGCCCAGGGATGGAAGCTCCATGCTGGACCATGGGCAGCTCCATTAAAAACCCCAGCATGGCAGTTGTGGAGCAGCTGGGGCATCCCCTCCACAGCCCACAGAGGCAGCTGAGTACCTGTGGCTGTTGTGACACCTCTAGTCCCAGCCCGATCCCTGTGGGGCTCAGTCCCAGAGCAAGGGGCAGGAACAGGTTGAAGAGCAAACCAGGTCAAGTTAGGTACCATCAAATCTCCCTGCATGGGTTGCAAGGGGGTGCTGAGGTACTGGTGTGTGTCTGGTTGCAATGGCTCCTGGAGGAGCTGGTACTCGGACTGTAGAGCCAGGTGCTTGATGCCTGCAGGTGAAGGAAGGAAGGGAAAGGTGGGTGTACACTCCGTACACTTTCCACCCACTAGGCTGAATGCTCAGTCTGTGCATGGGGTGGCCGCTGAGTGTCCCCAGCCAGGGAGCCTGGACATGCCCTGTGAGCCTGGAGCTGGAGGCAGAGAGGTAGATGCATCCACACTGAAACCAGTCTGGAGCTGTTAACCCTTCCTGCCATAAGCATCTCTGGGTCATTTTGGGCAGGAGCTGGATTAATTTCGCCAAAATGTTTCTCATCTGCTGTTTAACCTGCACTACGATTAAGCCTAAGGGAGGAACTGACCTCATCAGCCTGAGTGTCAGGGCCCTGAGGGCACTAATGGGCTTTAATTGCCCCAGGTAGCCTCAGCTGGGACCCCCACCCACACATCCACTGACAGGGGCCCAGGAGCCCCATTTAAGCTCAGGCTCAGACACTACCCTCTTCTCAGGCATTTGTCTCTATTTGAGTAGGGAAGGTCCAGTTTTGACAACATTCCTACAGAGTTTGGGGCTTTTTCTTCTCAGGGAATAGGATTCCTTCCCCAAGCCAGGAGAGGTGAGCTGGGATTTTGACTAAATTCAGGCTGGATGGCACCTCAGATGTTCTTGCTAGGGCAGACTGTGTGCTCCAGTGCTGCCCTGGCCAAGCTTAAATGCTTGCAGAACCAGCAAAGAGCTGTTACTAATCTGGAAAGTAACCAGCAGACCTTGTTGTCCCATTACACAACCTTGGACTGACCCAGGCAGATGCACGGTGAGAAGAGCAACACATGAAGGGCAACCTCTGCACTGCTTGTGGAGGGCTCCAGGCCCACAGTCCAGAGGCAGACTTAAAAATTCAACAGGTGAGTTAATTGATATGTTCATTGGAATGAACTGAACCCTAGAAGCAATATTGTTCATCAGCTCCTTAAAACCGCTGCAGAGGACAGGCCCTTGACCTTGCTGGAGAAGACAGTGGTGTCACTTAGCCAACCTGTGTCGTGCTGCGTCCATGGCTGGGAGCAGCAGGCTCCATGGGAGAGTTCAGAGCGAGCACGAGAGGCTTTAGAAGAGGATTTTTTTGACTGGCTGCTGAGGAGCCAGAGATTATAAAGGGTCTGCAGCATTACAAAGGGTCTGCTGGGAAAGGAGCAGAGGATGCAGCAACAGTCTGCAGGCTCCCAGCGCAAACCAGGTCACAGGTATGGAGTCACACACGCCCAGCAGGCAGGGTTTGGGTCAGGAGCAGCCTTCTATGAGACTTGGGGCTTTTCTGCCCCAGATACCTACATATATTAGGGCTGCATCTGTCAGGGCTTCCTAAGTGCCTGGCTTTCAGTCTCCCAGGCTGGTGATCCAGGGAAATCCAAGGGCAGGAGACATCGGCTGTGAACATGAACTGATGGTACAGAAAAATGGTAAAAGTATTCTTTGCAAGCTTGTTTGCTGAGGCTTTTAAAATAGTTGCAAGAACAGAAATGAGTGATTGCTCACTTTGCTGTCTGGTCCCTGTGAACTTGGAGATTTATTAACTGGTAGCAGAAGATCAAATCCCCCTGTTCCAGATTATCTGTGCAACTGAGCACTAATTATGGTTAATGGTTGTACTGAAGTAGATAATATTTTTTCTAGTATGACAAGAAGAATAATATGATTTAGCAATATCCTTACACCAAAGAGGCCAGAAACTGTTCTGAGGCTTTTTTCTGCAAGCTTTGCACAACAGGCAGAGCAATGGCAAGAAGACAATGGGAAAGGGCATTGGAATGGAAGAAAATCAGTGCCACCTATCTGAGGCTTGGGTTGGGCTTACCCAGCAGAATTGCTCATCCATTGGGGTACAGGGGAGCTCCTGAGGCAGCAAGGCATGAGGGAACAGCCCCAGCGATGGTTTGCCATGCAGAAATGTTTTTCTCCAGCCTCTCGGGCTGCAAGAGGCTTATGAATGCATGGAGCAGAGGTTTGCTTGAGGGGAGGCACACAAGGAGAAGTGAGAACCACGAGTCCTCTCTGCCCCAAAGCTGCCAGCTCCTACTCCACAGATACACAGCAGAGAAAAGGAGGACAGAAGTATGTAGCTGTGTTGAAGTGCAGGTCCTGAAGAGCAAGGGGGCTGCGTGGCACCTATTGCTGGTCAAAGCCTTTTGCTTTGCACCATGAGGAATTTGGTGCTTTCACTTCAACCTGCTTGATAGGACTGTCTGGGAATGGGGCATGGAAACTGTAGCTGGGTTGTGGGTGCAAAGGTGAGCAGAACAAATAATTCAAGCGTAAAGACATCTTAGCAGCAGGGATATTGCTTTTGAATATTGTAATATGGGAACATTACAAAATATATAAGTACATAAAACAGCTCACAGAGTCATGGAGTGTGTGACCAAATACAACTTGGAGAAAACAATCTATAGAACAAATAAAATGCAGGCTAGGGCTCAGGCTAGGGCAGCTCCTTAGGCTGCCTCCCCTGTGACAGCAGTGATTCAATATCCCAAAAGGGCAGAGCCAGCTGGAATGTGAGTGTGGATGTGAAAACTGGGATGCAAGGTGGGCTTTAGTGATAGATCCAGACTTCAAATGGAGAAGGCAGATGGATTTTACCTGCTGATTCAGTTTCCCCTAGTTTGCCTGGCACAGAAATCAGATAAACTGGATCGTGGGTGCGATGCCAACTCCTGTTTAAGTATCTGGACACATTTTGCTTTATATGTGTGTTAAGTAATTCCAGTATGTGACTGAGAGCTATGAATATTCCCATAGTGACTGTAGGATACTGCTCAGTAAAGCTTTATCCGAGTCAGGTTTAAAGCACACAAGAGTCACAAGAGGGAGCTAGAGATGAACTTTAGACTTTAAGGTGTAAGAGGGTCAATTTTTTTCCAATTGTTTTTTTTTTTACTGTAGGCGAGAAGGCTGGAAATCGCCATTGTAAGGGAAACTGATGTTCCTCGTTAACGCTTTGCCCCTCGAAGCTGGGACTGGAGGCAGCAGGCCATCTCTCCCGAGAGTTGTTTTCCATGGTTTGAAGCTCCCTCTCCTCCCCCTTTTCGACTTCAAAATCATCTGCAAACAAAGCTCCAAGTACCTGCCTGGCCAAGATTAAAACGGGTTGGTTTTGAAGGGAGCCTGCTTTCCCTGGCTTTTGCTCCAAGCAGCTCTCGAGGCTGCAAAGTGTTTTCACCAGCTGCGTCAGGAGCTCTCAATGTGGGGAACATGCCTCTAGCCTTCCCAACAAGTGAGCTGGGACTTTGGCACTTGGTCTGTCCCCAGGCTGAGAAGAACTGGGATGGGATTCCACCCATATCCCTCAAACAACAACAACACCCTGCAGAATGGGCTGCTGCAAGTGGGATGCTTCTAGGAGGGTTGATGTGACTTCTTCCTTGGCATCCCTCAAGAATGACCACGTCCACAACAAATTTGTGCACAGGGAGGAGAAATCAGTTAAAAAAAAACAAAACAAAAAACAACAACAAACCCTGCCTGCAGCTTGGGGATGTGCTGTTGAGTCAGGCTGCTCCACCCAGACACCATCCCCTGAGCACATCCTCGGGGCTGGAGCAACCTTTCAGAGAGAAAGGGACATTGTCTTCTTTAGGTGGGTTTCTTGTAACTGGCAATTAGCAGCTCTAAAACCATAATGAGGCAACTTGATTCCCTGCTGCTAGGAAGCAGTGGTGGCCTGCGAAGAGAAAAGGGAGCTTGTGTTGTGCCTTGAAAGGGCCAAGCACGAGGACCAGCCTGGACATTTTGCTCCTGCTCTGCCTTGGAGGAAGCAACCATGCTAGTGTTGGAGATGTCCATCTTGCAAGAACCCATCTCCTCTGGCTCCTGAGCACCACCTCGCCCTCCCAGCCCTTGACAATAGTGGCATCATGGGGAGTGCTTTTAAACTCTGGGTTTGCACCAACCTGCATGCTGGGTCTTGTCATCTCCATTGGAGGAGATGAGACAAGAGCTGCCCATGTGGAAATGCAGCACTGGGGGTGCTGGTCTTAATTAGCCTTACTTCTTTTGCAGCCTTCCTCCCACTGAACATCCTAAACCTCTGGCAAATTTATCCACTGAAGCAGGGAGGGGATCCTTGCATTTCCACAGAGCACCTGAGTTAAATGCAGTGGTTCAGCCTGTGGATGGCAACATGCAACTCAGCTTGTCTGTGCCACCAGGGCTGGAAGGCAAAAGGTGAGGATGAGCGTGTGCCTGTGGAGGTTTACTATGGAGGTAGTCACTGCCTTCCCGCTCCAGAGCCGTTAAACCAGATACCTTCTGCTTGGTACCTCTCTCCAGAGGACAAAAGGGAAAGCCTGGTTAATTAGCAGGAATTATGTGGTTGTTAAGTCCGTAAAACCTGTTCCAGGCAGGCGTGGTCACAAAGCACCCTGGAGCAATTTTGTGCTAAGACTTGAGCTGCTGGTATCCTGTTATCTGAACAATGGCTGTTTGTTCCTTCTCTGGTGAGGGTGTGCAGAAAAGCAGCTCAAACCCTGGTGAGATCCCAGACTGGTATTGCAAGACTTGTGTCTTCAAGCAAGGCTTGCACATTTGTGATGGATGACAGCCCTTTCCCTAGGGAGGTCTCTGCCAAAACACTGCCAGAGCAGGACAAGCAGCTAGGAGGAAGAGATTCTCTGGAGGGAAGAGTAATCCTTGGGATAACTCCCATATTTAGGAGCTAATCACATGACTTGTCCATGTCTGTAGCACCTCTGGCCCCAGGCGAGCTGCAGCAATTGTTGTGAGCATGGCAGGAGCTGTGTATCACTGGTCAGTGTGGCTCCTCACCTGGGGTGTGGTGAAGGCATGTGACTCACATGTCCTTGTGGGCCTCTGCTCCTCCCTGCTGGCTTGTGTAAGACTTGGAGTAGAGTAGAAGCCAGTAGAACACTTGGCCACCTTCATGTTATGTGATTGCCCAAGGAAAGGAGATAGATTGCCCAGAGAGGTGGTAGAAGCCTCATCCCTGGAAATGTTCAAGGTCAGGTTGGAAGAGAGTCTGAGCAACCAAATCTAGGTAAAGATTTCCCTCATCACTGCAGGAGGGTTGGATTAGATGACCTTTCAAGGTCCCTTCTAACTCAAAGCATTCTATGATTCTGTAAAAGTACAATTGTGTGTGATAAGCTGAAAGCCACATACCTTCTGAGGAGCTTATGCTGTAACAGGGTGGCTGTGGCTTCCTGTGAGGTTTTACCTGATGCACTTTCAGGGTGCTCTAGGGATCCTGCCTGTATCCAGACAGCACCTCCAGAAAATAGCACATGATTAGAAGAAAAAAATCAAAGAGGACAGGGAGGGTCTGCCTAAGAATGAAGCCAGAGAGTCCATGGAGATGGAATAGAAGGTTGCAGGACAGTAAGCTCTGAGGCTGGGCTCCACTGAAAGGCTGCGGATCAGAACAGACCCCTAGGGAATGGCAAAACCAGCTTTCAGGACTGACAGAGGGTTAAGGAGAGCAAAAAGACACTGCTACAATTGTTCCCCCATTGCAAGACATTTGCCTCCCCTGGAGTGCTCCATCCATTAGCCCTGAACCTAATGGGACTGGTCCTACAGCCCTTTCCTGGAAGGATTTTGCTCACCAATAAAAATGGGTGAAAAGGGTGTGGAAAAGTAAATGAAAAATATATCTTTAGCTGCATTCAAGGAAAAACAAGAGCTGGCTGGAGTAGTGCTCTGCTGTAATTAGTGCAGAGCAAATGTGAGGCAAAGGTTCTTGTTTACTGCCTGGCTTTGTGTAGCTCCAGCTGTGAACTTATTGTCTCCTGACCAGCTGTGTCTGCTGCAGTGCTGCCGGCTGCGGCTGCTCCGGGGGTTCTACCCAGCCTCCCGAGATGGGTGTTTCTCATTTCACACTTCAAAGATGGGTGAACAATGTAGCTGCATATCAAAGGGCTGAGGAAAGGACTATTGCTGGCCCTATGGGAGTCATGGGTGCTCATGGGTTTTGGGGCCCCACTGTTCCCCAACCCAGCCAGTGGTGCCTCTGGCAAGTGTGTTTCATCCCTGGCTGCCAATGGAGCTGGGAGCCCAGCTGCAGCTTTGTGGCCCTACTGGGTGGTGAGATCAGAGGTGTCCCTATGGATATGCTCTTCTTGAGGCCGAAGGTTGCTTCTGGCCAGCATGCTGTCTGTCTGGCCCTGGGCTGATTGGTGCAGTCAAGGTTTTGTGCTGGGATTTATTCCCCTTTGGTACAGTGAGAGATCTCCCTCTTCCCCATCGTTTCAAGTGAAATGCACCTTGGGGAAGCATCTGGCTCTTGCTGTGGGTGTTGTAACACATCCATTGCTGCAGAGCCTTGTCTGGCAGAAGCATGAGTGGCACAGCACATGGACAAGCTGCTGGCCAGCCTTGCAGCCAGGGTGTGTCCTGAGCATCCCTCTGGCTGCTGCCACAGGGAGGCTTTTTTAGGCAGCAAAGGTATCAAAATTGGAAAATTTTTCACTCTGCTTTGCTACTGCTACCATTGGGAAGGTTGAGAGCAGCTGCATGGGGACTGACTGGGAGCAGTGACCCCTACCCACCATTCACACTGGCCCTCTGTTAATGAATACATGTCTCTTTCTTGGTGCAGCAGCCCTGATGGCAGCCAGGACAAACAGAGCTGCAATCACGAGCTGTGCACAGGGCTGGGGTCATGGCATGCACCAGGGCAAACTGTGCCATTGGCCTCGCAGGGCTTCTGTCATTGCAGGTTGTCCCCAGTAGGATTCCCACTGCCGTGCTTCGATCCCCTCTCAGCATTGCAGGGAACCAGTAGTCTCAGCCATGCTGCTGGTGTAAGGCAGCTTTGGGCTCAAAGAAGGCAGGTTCTTATAGGTGAGACTGCTTTTTCCAGACTGTTCTTCTTTTGGAAGCTAGGAGCCCTCTTCTGCTCTAGCTTTTCTGTAGCATATGATAAAAAGTCAAACAGGAATTTGCAGATGCTGGACACAACTACCTCTAGTACCATTAGAANAGTTCTCCTTCCCTTTGTTTTTTCTTTAGAGAGGGGAAAAAATATCCTCCTCTTTTTTTCATGTGTGTCCTCCTTTTGAGGAAAATGGCAGCTAGGAAATGATGAACAAAGAGGTCCATGGTCTTGTCTTTTTTCCTGTGCTTGACAACTGTGTCACTCCAGGTAGATGATTGACTCTTCCTGCACCTTTGTCCCCCTCCTTCTGCCTTGGGTTGACCTTTCCTATCCTCATGTCAGGACTAGGAGCAGACATGCTCTCTCACTGTGCATCACTCCTGGTTGTTGTTTTCTGACAAATGTTTTAACTCATAGCAGTCATGGAATCAATAATGGTTTGAGTTGGAAGGGACCTTAAAGGTCGTCTAGTTCCAACACCCCTGCCATGGGCAGGGGCACCTCCCACTAGACCAGTTCTCCTTCTCCAGGTTGTGTCCTGCAGGAGAGGATCCACACCTCTAGACTGGGAATCCATAAAGCCAGCTTGACAGTTTGTTTGTATTAAATTAACTTAGCCATGACTCCAAAGCTGTTGGCTTGGAAAGCCCAACCAATTTGGCAGATAGTGGAAAAATTAGCAATTTCATTCTTTTTCACTTTGGTTATTCAATCATTTTTTCTGGCATTTTCTGCTCTATTTTATTTCAAGTCAATTTAGCATCAATTAACAGCCAAACTTAGACAGCTTTAGATGCTCCAGCAACTTTCAAATGGGCATACTCCCAGCAGAGCAGTTCTTCCCCAGGACCTGTCTGCAGGCAGGGGTTTGGTGAGTGAACTCACACAATGACACCTAGATGAAGAGTGCAGAGGTGGATTGGGATTTGCAAACAGACTACTCTGCACTTGCCTGCACTTTGTCCTTCCCCACAGATGTCCTCTGAAACATGCTTGCCCCATTTATTAGAAGTGGGAAAGTGGCCAGATGCTTTGAACAGGAATCTGCTTGATGCTAGGGTGGCTTCTCCCTGGGATGGCACTGCCAGCTGCCCTCTTTGCAGGGGAATAACTGCAGTGCTGGAGTGGAGGGATGGTAGGTGTTTGGGCAGCATGGTCCTACCTGCTCTTCTTGAATATATGAGCATTGCTGCAGCATTTTGGAGAGGGTGTATGTGTGCACACATGAGAGATGCTGTTCATCCCATGGGCCAGAGGTACCTGCTGCCTCTCAGTGACCCTGGCCTCTATCTTGCACTAACTTCAGTCCAACACTTTTTTTCCTAATTTAGGAGCTCTGCACCCACAGAGTAGGCTCCAGGCTTGCTAAAGTCCAACTAGCACAAGTTGTTTATTAAAATAACCTCTAAGTGCTGGCCCAGCCTCCTGTGCAACGCTGCATGAAAGAGCTTTACTCCTTTCGTGGCAGCTCCTCCTGAGCTGCTGCTCCTCTCTGAGAGACAACCCTTGGGTACTGGGAAAATCTTGCCCAAAACTCTTACACACGTACCTGGGGACTGTGTGAGAAGCAGGTGAGCAAGGATCAGTAAGAAATCCCCCTGGGTTATTTATTTAAGGAGCTGGTGGAGTTGTGCTGAGGAGAAGGTGCCCTGCTCCTGTAGGGCATTGCCAGGGGCTGCAGACCCACCTGGGTGAGTGTGCCTGGCCGGTCTCTGCTCCACCACAGCCATGTTCTCCTCCAGGCTGGACATCATGGTGCGGCGTGTAGCAGTGGTGGGTGCAGGTGTCAGCGGGCTGGCGGCCACCAAGTGCTGCCTGGAAGAGGGGCTGGAGCCCACCTGCTTTGAGCAGAGCGAGGATGTCGGGGGCCTCTGGCACTACACGGTGAGTGGCTTCAGAGCTGGCTGGGGAAGCCTTGGGGGCTGGGAGGCTGCACCCTGTGTGCCTGCACTCACTTGCTCTGCTCTGATGGCTGCATGTCAGCCGGCTTGGCTGGTTCAATATAGGTCCCCTCTCTTACCTTGGGGATAGCCTGGCCACCACTTGGCTTGCTGAGCCAAGTCCCCTCTGAACTGCCAAACCCTCTCCTTTGGGGATGGAGGGAGCTGTCAACTTGTCCCCAGCTAAGGGGCTGCAAGCTCCTCACAGCTGCCCCGAAGACATGCTCCTGCTGCCCTCAAAACCCTTGGACAGCTCCAAAATGCAAGTCTCCAAGCCCTGCAGAAGTTACTCTATGGGGCTTCCAGCAGTCACCCCACCTTGAGGAGCACTTGCTGCTGCTCAGGGTAGCTCTTGGCCTGCTTTTACATAGTGGTTGTGCACCACAGAGCCAAAAAATAGCCTTAATCAAAAATTGGAGGGTCAGACCCAGAGCTATCTTGTGTCAGGTGCCCACCCTCTGCCAGGTTGGGGCCAAGGGGATGGTTTGAGGTGTGATGGCAGTTGCAGGAGCAGATCAGGGTGCCATTAGGGAAAGGAATGGAGCCTGTGTGCGTTAAACTGTGGGACAGAGTGGGAGAGCAGAAAGATTGTTCTGGGTGATCTGAAACAGCCAGTTAATCCCAAAACATGGACTACATGTCTGTCTTTTCTGGGGCAGGCTCCAGCAAATTCCTCCAGGAACTTTGGCAATGTTTTTTGATATGTATAATGGAGAATTTCAGAACAGAGTATCCCTGTCAAGGGGAAAAGTGAAAAACAACTTCAGCTCCTTATCTGTTTGTTTGTTTTTCTTTTGTTGGTAGTTGGTAATCATTTGGCCAACCTAAATGTGAATTTTTCCAGCACAGAAACCTTGCTGTGTTTTTCACAGCTCTGTCCTGGCAACAAAGCCATCAGGAAAGGGAAATGCATTACTTGTGTCTTGTGCTGTTAAGAGCCAAGCGTCAGGGCAGACATAGCAGGTGATCTCCCGATGGGGACAGGGTAGTGGGGGGGCTGGCCATTTTGGGCAGAACTGGAGCAGGCCAGCCTGGGACCCACTGTATGCATTGTGATCTTAGGGCTTTTGACAGACGTTTGTGCTCTGACCTTCTAGATGTCAGCAGGATGCTGGCCAACTGGTAAGGGTATTGCTGGCTCTAGGCACAAGCCTCTGTCTGTGTCTCCAGCCAGACCTGCCCCATGGTTGCATAAAGCTCAGGCAGCTCAGCTGCTGAACTAATGCGAACATGCCCAGATGGGTTTCTGCCTTTGCCTGTACAATCACCAAGACCACATGCCCAAGAGGGCAATGTCTGTGGGATTTTGGAAGCTTTACAGGCAGACCAGGAGGAAGCTGAACACTCGGAGGTCCCACGTTACTTGTCTCCTGTGAAATTTTGCACATGTCCATGTGTGTGAGTATAGCTGTGTCACACCTGACCTCCTGAGGCTTTCTGAGTGTGCAGTGCAGAGGTTCAGGCATGGTCCTTCCCAGCACTCCCTTCCCCTGAGGTTTCCACTTTCCCTGGCAGATACACTTGTAATTGGCTCCTAAATGCCTTGGGCAATACAAACCCTGCTCCTGGCCTGTTAGGACACTTCCATGCTCATAGGGGGTTATTTGGTTATTGCACTTGATGGGTTTGCGGTTTTTCTCTGGCTGCAGACCAGAGGTGGAGGTCAGGGAGTTATGGTACCTGAAGTAGTCGGTGCAGGGCTCCAGGACAGGCAGATGTCACATTTTCCCTAACGGGACAAGTCCACACTGCTCTCCCTCCAGGACCAGGCAGAGGAAGGCAGAGCCAGCATCTACCGCACTGTCTTCACCAACTCCTGCAAAGAGATGATGTGTTACCCTGACTTCCCCTTCCCTGATGACCACCCCAACTACATGCACAACACCAGGCTCCAGCACTACATCTGCAAGTACGCCAAGCACTTCGACCTGCTCCAGCACATACAGTTCAAGGTAAAAAGCCTGGAGCAGAGAGGGGCAGCAAGTAGCAGGGCGGCCTGGGCAAGAGGGACATTTCCTCCTTGCCCAGGTCTCTGCCACAGGGAAAATCCAGGGAGAAAATATGCCGGGGAAAAAAAACTCCTGGTTTTGTTAAAACAGATCCCATCAGCTCCATTCTGTTTGCACTAGCCAGAGCTGTCAGCGTGAAATCACGGGGGAAAACATCCCCTGTGCTCCCCAGGACCTCTGAATCCCAGACTCCCTAAACCTTTTGGTCCGCTCTTTGGACACCCACCAATCGCTTTCTTTGTTTCCTTTAAGACCCTCGTCACCAAGGTTAAAAAACGCCCTGACTTTTCTGTGACGGGGCAATGGGAGGTGGTGACCCAGAGAAATGGGAAGGAAGAGACAACAGTTTTTGATGCTGTTATGGTTTGCTCTGGACATCACGTCTACCCAAACCTCCCCATTGCTGACTTCCCAGGTAAGCTGCGCATGTGGAATTCATCCACTGGGACACAGCCAGGCAAATACCTTCCATCACAGTTGTTCTTCCCTAAAAAAAATGCCTTTTCAGTATAAAGAGAGCAATATTTTGGCAGATGGGGGTCCGTTCAGGAAATCAAAACCTGTTTGGTTTGTTGTTTTTTTTTTTTAAGAAAAAAGACTTGGTATCCACACTATATCAAAGCAGGGACAATGCTAATCTTTTCCAGAAAAAAATATTTCGGGCTGTTTCCTTTAACAGAAGTTTTTTCATAAAACAAAAAATGTAAACCATTCTTTTTTGGCATTTTCCCATGACTTCTAGTACAAACATCATGCACGTTACTCAACAGTCTTTGCCTCTCTGTGTACAGGCACGTTATTGGGAAAAACTTTCTAACAAGAAATACTTGGTGCTGGGAGTCTGTTTGGAGGACATGGGCTTGAGGCACCGCATCATTGGGAAAACCAGGTCCTTTGCCATCTTCTCTTTTAAAACTGGGTCTGTAGCATCCCAGGAGACACCTGCTACAGTTAGAAATGCCCAGATGGACACCCCAGCAGCATTTGCAGCAAGGGGAGATCCCGAGGCGAGCACAGTATCTTCTTTTCATTCCTGGGATGAATTATGACCCTTTCTGTTCCCCTCCCCAGGGATACAGAAGTTTAAAGGCTGCTACTTCCACAGCCGAGAATATAAGGAGCCAGAGAAGTTCAGAGGGAAGAAGGTGCTGGTGATAGGCTTGGGCAACTCTGGCTCCGACATTGCTGTGGAGCTCAGCACTGTGGCATCACAGGTATAGGGACCTACACTAGAGCCACTGGGGAATGGGAGGTCGCCATCTGCTTGAGCATGTGCCACTGCCTCTGTGAGAGCCCCATGGGCTCGCAGCCATCACGGAGGCAGGTCACCCTTACCTGGCTGTCCCCCCAGGTCTACCTGAGCTCCCGAAGTGGGTCCTGGGTGATGAGTCGTGTCTGGGACAATGGCTACCCCTGGGACTTGCTGGTCATCACACGTTTCCAGACCTGGCTGGGAAACATCCTCCCCAGGGCACTCAGTGACTGGCTGTATGTGAGAGGAATGAACCGGTTCTTCAAGCATGAGAATTTTGGCCTCATGCCACTGCACAGGTAGGCATTGGGCCATGCACCCCTAAACCCCTCAAAGGTGCTGGTTCTGGATGGAACAGGACTGTGCCTATCCTGGCCCAGCAGCAGAAGCCACCTCTGTGACAGCCCCATCATCTTTGCCCTTGCAGAACTTCCCGCAAGGAGCCAGTGTTCAATGACGACCTCCCAGGCCGCATTGCCTGCGGCGTTGTGGTGATGAAGCCAAATGTGAAGGAGTTCAGAGAAACGTCCGTCTTGTTCCAAGATGGGACTGTGCAGGATGATGTCGATGTGGTAGTCTTCGCCACTGGTTACAGTTACTCCTACCCTTTCATGGAGGACCATTCCATCATCAAAAGCAGGGATAATCAGGTCACCCTCTACAAAGGCATCCTCCCTCCTCAGCTTGAGAAGCCAACCATGGCAGTCATTGGGCTGGTCCAGTCCCTTGGACCCATCATCCCAACAGCAGACCTCCAGTGCCGCTGGGCAATCAAGGTGTTTCAGGGTAGGTAGATGGCCATGTGCTGGGCGAAGATCTATTTTCTATTATGGGAAGTAGCATTTCCCAACAGCAATGGGTGGGCTTAAACTTAAAATCAGAGCAGCGCCTGAGTGCTGAGGAATACAATGGGGTTTGGTCAGAAATACCAATAATGGGTTCTCCAAGTGATGAGCTGCTTTTCACTGTGGGAGCAGATAACTTTTGAGGCTGCTGAACATTTGAGGCTGCTGCAGATATCAGTGAAGTCCCTGTGGTGGGGCTGAAGAGCCTCTTGGGCATCACTGTACACCTTTAAGGATAGGTGAGCTAATGTTGTCATATCTTCAACACTTGAGCTTGACCCAAGCCCGAAGGGAAGGGAGGCACCCAAGAGTTCAGCTGATCCTTGCAAACTCCATCTGCTGCAGGAGGGATCTCCTGGTGTCACTTTCCTGTGCTGATGCTCTTCCTGCTCTTTCCAGGACAGTGCATTCTTCCCCCAGCCAGTGAGATGATGGATGACATTGATGAGAAGATGGGGAAGAAGCTCAAGTGGTAAGTGCAGTTCATGGGACTCACTGTACTGGCAGAAGAGTCCTGCCATTGTCTCAGTCCCAAGTGGGCTGGATAACAGGCACTGTGAAGGTCTGAATCAGGCAGATCTGGGTGGAAAATCTGTGATGGAAAGATTTCCTGTCTGAAAATGCTCGTTTGCCATCACTGAGCATTATCAGGCTGAAAAAGCATTTCTCATTCACATCCAATCAGGGTGAGGCCTCAGCAGAAATGGAACATTTCCACCGTTATTCTTCAAAGTGACATTTTTTTTTGTTTCATAAAGTCTATGGAAGTGCCTTGCTTTCCCCCTCTGTGAGTGTGTCTGACATTACAGTGAAGCAATGCTTTAAAAATATGAATATAACCAGTGAAATCTGAACCTGGCCCAAGCAATGCTTTCTTTTGTTTTTAGAAACTGCTGCATCGTAGGAAGTTTCAAAATGCAACGTTTTCTTGTGAGCCAGATTCCCCCACTTATAGCAGCAATGATGCACATCCCCTGGAGCCAGGGCCCCCAGCCAGCTCTGCTCACCAGGTTTGGTGGGGGGGGAGCAAAGGACAGACTCTGCCTTCACTGTGCTTAAAGAAAAATTAAAATAAATTTAAAAGTCAAAACCTAAAGCAGCCCTTCTTTTCCTCTCTTCTCTCCCCCAAAGGTACGGGAGCAGCACCACACTGCAGACAGATTATATCACATACATGGACGAGCTTGCCTCTGCCATCGGTGTGAAGCCCAGTGTGCTGAAGCTCCTGCTGACGGACCCCCAGCTGGCTCTGGAGGTCTTCTTCGGCCCCTGCACACCCTATCAGTACCGACTGGTGGGCCCAGGGAAGTGGAGTGGGGCCAGAAAGGCCATCCTTACTCAGTGGGACCGAACACTGCGGGCCACACGGACACGCATCACTCCTGCTGCCCCCACCACCTTCCCCTACCTGGTCATGCTAGTGTTGCTCTTCCTTCTGCTTCTCCTCCTCTTTGCTGCCCTTTACTAGTAGTAAAGGAGACCCAGGAGGGACGTGGTGAGGAGGGGGAGGACCAAGTGACGTGGATGTGTGGGATGTTTTCTCCTGCTAGGCAATGTGTGTGCTGCTGCCCTGCTCATTACCCTGAAAATAATTCATCAAGAAGTCCCTGAAAAATTGCATCAATAAATCAGGTGCTATCTCCACGCCTGGTAAACTGGGAGGTTTCTCAACTGGGGCTATGAAAGAGTGTAAATACCAGCCCCAGTAAGTAATGTTGGTTACTTTATCCCTCAAAGTGTTCAAGCAATGGTACATTACTACTTCTTCAAATCTCCCTCTTTAAGTCTCTACTGTCTTTTTCCAGTGGAAAACTGGAGTCAAGGTGTTTGGTTTTTCAAGATAAATTTTAGTGCAGAGCTTCTGCTCTGGCTAAATTGCCCTTGCCTAAATTGGCCTTTTTGAAAAATAACTTTCTTACTAAGTAAAGAAAAACATCCACATTTTTTTCCAGTGGGGAAAGATGCCCAAATGAAAAACAAAAATCAGATTAAATTATTGAGGGGAATACTGTAGTACATAAATAAATGGCCCACCAGCTCTCAAAACAACATCTGGACTCTGCTGGAATGTGTGAGCATCCGAAAGCTCAGATGAACTCTATCTGCCTGTCACGTTCCCTTTTCGGTGCCTCTACCTGAATGCTTTGCTAACACGCTTCTTCCTACCAGGAAATGAAGAGGTTTGCCTGCTCTTCTTTCTTCCAGCCCAAATGATGGGTACCCATGATGGAAAGCAATCTCTTCTTCCAACTGCGGTCCAACTCCAAAGACCTCAGACACATCATCACACGCTATCTCAAGTACAATTAAAAATATAGTGGCATCATCTGATCAGTTTTTTAAAATTCTTTTGCACTTAACAAGCTGTACATGGTGTATTGCTGTGATTTTTTTCTTTCTAGCTGATGACGGCAGCCTTGTTACCCAGCTAGGATATAGACTGCAGTGGTGGGGCGTGTCCCTGCTTACCTTAAACTAAGCTTATGGGGTGCTGACAGGACCTATGCTGAACGTGAGGGGAGGAGGAGTCATTGCCTTTAGGAAGGCAAAGTACCAGCTTATGTGAAAGAAAGGGCAGGGGGGAGAAGAGGCAGCTGTTGGTGCTGGCAGCTGTCAGATGCACTGGGGAGGTGTTGCAGTGCCAGGAGGGTGAGTGGAGATGATGTTAGAGAATGAAAGAAGAGAGTTTGTGGGATGCTGGCAAGGGAACTCCCTTTCCCCATATGTGGTCAATAAATGGACCAAGGGCTCTTTGGGGCTGACTTACATCTGCAAAATGGGTTGAAATGAGGTGATGGCCTGTGTCTGTGCTGCTGAGAGCATGCTGGCTCCACCATTCTTTCCTGGGCAGGTTACAGGGCGTTACTGCTGGCCAGAGGATCACAGGGAAGCTGTACCCACCTGCTGGTTTTTAATGCCTCTGCTCTGCAGCTCTTCTCACACATGCTAACCCAACCCAGGGCTAAACCCCCAAATCCAACAGCATCTTTGCAAATGAGGACGCCGTATAGTCTGCAGAAAAGCAGAACAGTCCAAACGCTCAGACAATTCCATCCCCTGCCGTATAGTCTGCAGAAAAGCAGAACAGTCCAAACGCTCAGACAATTCCATCCCCTTCCAACACCTTGGTGCTGCATCCAACACTGCAAGGCTACAGCTGGGCTATAACGGCAGTCCTTGGCTGTTGACACAAATGCCACGTGGCACAAGATGGATGATGTACTACTATTGGATTATTCCTCCCTTACACTTCACAAAACAAGACTTGGACCTCTGAAAATATAGTGCAGCTGTTTGTGCTTGTTTGTGGTTTCATTGTAAAGCCCAGAACTGATGATATTCCTGCAGACAATGAGCTGTTACTGGGAGCCAGGCAATGCAGACCTGTGGTCCCCAGATGGGTTACTACACTGCTCACAAGCTTCTCCAGAAAAGTCCACCTGTCTTGAAGAGGTGGATGCAAAAAGAGACTGCTGTAGCTGCTTCCCTGCTTTCTCATCAGCTAAATCCCTGCTATAGCCCGTTGTTGGAGATGCTGGCAAAATCCCACCAGGTGAGAGAGCAGGGGATACCATCTGGGTTTACTGCAAAAAACCCTTTTTTCTGTGCACATCCCTGCCACTGTGCAGCAGCAGTGCTGTGTGGGTACTGTGTGTGGCATTGGGAAATGGGGCACTGGGAGATGGTTTCTGAGCTTGGAGGTTGTTATTGAGGGAGAGGAGGGCAATGAGGAGTGATGTGTTTCTGAGCTAGTCCCATCACCATGTGATGCTTCATTTTGCTGGAGAGCTGTCAGGAAGGAGCATGTGTTCCCAGTTCCCTTCTTCTAACTGACTGCAAACATCTGCCAAAAAATAATGTGGCTCTTTTGCAACACTTAGCAAACAGCAGCTCCCATTCCTGCTGTCTCAGCAGCAGCAAGACAATATTTGAATAATTTTTTACAGGCCACTTACATACTTTCCTAAAAACTTACATTTACACATGCATTCACTTCTTTACTGAAGCAATATCATAGTGCCTTTTTCTTTCAAGGACGGATGTGTTTCTTGTGAACTATCTGAGCTCAGACAAAGGCCACTCGGTAATGCAGTGGTCCTGAAGCACGCAATGAAATGAATCCATGAGCTCAGCCCTGTCTTCACTGACCTTTCCTCTGTCTCCCGATCCAATAGATATAATCCGCCATGTCACCACCACTAAAGCCTGGGTCCCAGCACCCTGGGATTTTAGGTTGTACCCAAAGTTGTGCTGAATAGTGAATAGTGTGTTTAAGGCTCCCGGAGCCTTGGACACTCCTTCCATATCTTCTCCTTGTAGATATTGAGAAGTCCAAGAGCCAAGATTTCCACAAGACCTCTGAGGTATGTGAAGGGAAGTTCATTCTGGCATTTGGTCTGGGGAATTTGGGGTTGGACATAGCAGTGGGGCTCTCTTCAGAGGCCAAGGAGAAGGTGGACACCTCCAGGGCAGGGGAAATGGTCCCTCCTGCAGGTCAGTCATGAGAGTGCCTTTCTGTATGCACTAAGGTCATCTCCTAGAGCTGATGATCTATTTTGCAGCACTGCAATCTTTCAAAATACCTTCAGGGAAAACAGATACAGCAGTGAAACATGGAGCACAAAAATGCTGGGCTTGGTGTCCTGCAGACCAACACTACTTCAGCTCACATATTCTCATTAGATAAGAGGAAAAATATTTTTATTATGCATTTGCTATCATGAATTTTATTGTGTTTTTTGATCAATGCGTTATATGCAGGGTGATTTCACCACCACCACTGTAGCCCGGTCCAACACTACAGATATTTCTGAGCACAGGGGATGGAGGAGTTGATCGCTGGGAAGACAGGACAGAAGAGGAATCTTGTCTCCAGTCCTGACCAACCCATTATTTACTCTCTAGACCCTAATTCTTCCAGACAGAAAAGGTTTGTTGTTTTATTGTGAAATTGATCATATATTTTGCAACCTGAACAAAACGGTGGGAGTCCTTCAGCAAGGATGAGGACTGGGCTGTCAGGAGGAAGCACTGAAGAGCCAATATTGCTTTAGAAAAGGCATATATGGGGTGGCTGGTCTTATGATTTGCCTGTCCCAGGTCTGATTCAGATCAAGATATTAATCAGGAGCAGCTATTGCCAGGTTATTCCATGTGCCACCACTTCTGTTCCAAGATCCATGTTGTATGGATTAAACTGGAGGTCCCAGGCCCTTTTTTTTCCACCCATCCTTCCAGTTAGAGGGGACAAAAAGAGCAGAGCTTGGCTCACAAGCTCCCCCAGCAGCATCATGTCTCCTTGCTGCACTTCTCTATGCCGTTATTTGCCCTCCTGCCACCCATCCTCTCATACCACCAGCCCATTTGCTGATTTGCAGTCTGGCTGCCTTGGCCATGGTGGTCTGATCCCTCCTAATCCTGATTTCATCAGCTAGGTGAAGCTCTCGGAGGAATAATCCAATATTCTGACCTCTGCAGAACAATTTGCTCATAAAAAATAGTTTCTAGAATTTAAATGGAAAACACCAGCCAGTGGGGCTAATCTTCAGTGGTGCTGAGCAGCCCCAGGAGCACCTGTGAGTGCTCAGCAGTTTCTGAGACCAATTAGCAAGCCACAGCATGAGCCAATGAGAGCTACTCTATTCATTCAATCTGGGAAGTTCCAATTTAAACTGACAGAGAGGTCAGACTATCTCTAAATGTCAGCTAACAGCTTATCTCGGTTGTAGGGATAAGAGAAAACTTGACAGCCGCTCCGAAAGATGGCATGAAGTTGTATGGGAGATGCTGGAGTGTCCATCACAAGAGATTTTTGAAACAGATGAAAGACAAGGTGGTAAATGTCAGTTAAGCTGCTTTTGGAGGAGATGTTCCTGAGGTCCCTTCCCATCCTGTCTCTTAAGATCTGGTGAAGCTATCAGAGACGAAAGAAGCTAGCACAGCTCCACAGTGCTTCTACAGTGCTGGCTCCTCAGCAAGGTACTTCTGAGTGGTCTGAGAGTAGTGCCTTGTTTAGTGTTGTCTTAAAAAAAAAATAATTTCTAGGAATAAATGCAAAAAAGTGCTCCTAGGTGGGAGGCTGGAGTGGTGCAGGAGTATGTCTCTGTCTGAACTGGCAGTGCTGCTGTGTCTCCATGCTGAGGGACGGGAATGTCAGCCATGGCATGCTTCTGCTGGAGATGCTCTGGGAGGGGTGGCAGGAATTGGAAGCATTCATAGTTTAATGAGGTCAGCAGCTTCCTCTTGACAAATTCCACAGATTACATGCCTGGGAAACATGGTGGCTTATTATTAAATCAGGTTAAATTTTGCCAAGTGTTGTTAGAGTAAAACACTTGTGCTCTCCATGTGAAGACCTCTTTGCCTAAATCCCTCTCCCATAGTAACTGCTACAGCCTATGTCTGCTCCAGCACATCCTCTGAGTCTCCTTAATGGTGATGGCTCTTGAGAGGTTTCAGGAGATTGCAAGGTGTTGAATGTACCTAGCTTTGCTTAAAAATAAACAGAAGTATCCTGCCAGTGTTTGTCACTGGCACTGTCCTCTGTGTACTGGGAATAGTAAAGTAAATGGGAAAACAGCCTCTGCTTCTTGGGGTAGAGGTTTTGTCCTCTTTTTCTTTTTTTCTTTTTTTCTTTTTTTTTTTTTTTTTTTTTAAGCAGGGAATTGCGTTTTGGCCTTGGGGCCAAAGCATAAGCAATTTTTTTCAGGGCAAAAAATCCAGGCTCTAAGAAATAGGGAGAAAATACCTTTTTCGACCAGCAGCTGCTTGCAGCCTCCATTCACCTCACGGATTGCTGTACCCCAGAGCCTTGTAGGAAGCTGTGGGAAGCAACTGCCACCTTTAGGGCAACCTCACCTCCATGTGCAGTAAAGAAATGGTGATTAAAGCCTTCCAGTCAGTACGAGCAATGACAATATGGGAGACGGGAAAACTATTTCACTGAGGAGCCTAGATCCCACATTGTGTCAGTTGAGCATGTGTGGCAGCAGCGGCTGCTTGATGGTGAGCACCCTGCTTTGCTTAGAGACTGACTTAATATGGGCCCATCTCGTGCCTCTGCAGATCTGAATGCAGGCCCTGAGCAGTTGCCTCTGTTGTATGGGGCTGCTTTATTTACCACTTTCTGTTCTGCCGTCCTCAGATGGGTTTTTCTCCCCTCCCCTTGCAGCCTTCTTGGTTATTCAGGCTGCTTAAAGAGTTGATATCAAATCTCAGCCAAATCACTCCAGGAGCACCTTTGTCAGTGGCAAGGTGATGCCTTGATGAGGCTGGCAGCTTTCACCACATCCCCTGCACTCACAGTGCAGAGCCTCAGTGAGCTATCGGCTGTCACACCCATGGCACAAATATCACTATGTCTTTTTCTAAACATTGGTTTTCCTAAAGACCTAATCCCCTGTCAACTGTTTCTCCATGGCCTCTATATCCAGCTGTATTCATTTGCAGAGATTTCATACTTTCTTACGAGTCACCCCTAAATATATTGAGTAGCTGAGGGCAAAGGGCCATCAAAATCCACCCTTGTCCCCTTCATTTCCATGATCATTTACCCCTGGGAGATACTTGGATGGGTGCTGTGTCCTGCATTGATATTTCAGCTAATGTTTCCACTTCCTTTGTGCTTAGGACCTTGGTTCACTGGTGTTTGTGGCCATTTTGTGCTCTCCCAGTTTGCACAGGGAGCCTCCTGCCTGCCACCAGCAGCTATCTGGGTGGCCAAGGGCATGACACAGCCTCTGTGCCCCATGAGCAGTGATGGCAAAAACAGCTCTCTTTTATGGAATGTGCTCTGGGTGCAAAGTCCTGCCAAACCCCTCCTGTCCATCAACTGCTTCAGCTCCCTTTTGGAAGACAACCACGAGACAATTGAGAACATTCCATAGCTGGAGCCACCCCTGCACATGCAGCTCTTCCTTGGACAACCACGGGACACATCTGGACCACTCTGCTGTCTCACCCACCCACTCGACCCCATTTAGGGATCATCAGCCAGGCCATCTGGTTCCCCCCACAGGACAGCAGAAGAGTCCAGCTGCTCCTGCCACTGCAAACCCTGATTGTGCAACCGCTGTGGGAATGGAGTGGCTGTGCCACGGTGGGGAGAGCCGCCCACCCTGCCCTGCCTCGCTGGAGTGCCACGTCTTGCCTATAAATTGGGAGCAAGAAGGACTCTTCCCACAGCAGCAGCAAGACGGAGCACAGGAGGCTGAGCCTGGGAGGTAAGTGTTCCTGGGGAGCTGTGAAGCCTTTCCATTCCTCCCTGCCCCACGCAAGCACCCCGCAGCTTGAGAGTTCTGAGGTTAGCTGCTATGTATACTTGCAGCGACAGTATGGAAAGTGTGGCAGAAACAGACAGGGGGTGGCAGAGACAGTGTTTCCTGGATGTTATTTCTAGCTTCTCTGGACAAGGGTAGGGAGTTAAATAGTATACATAGCTGGGAGATGTTTGTGATATAAGTTAGCACCATGCAAAAAAACCTCACCCAAAACAGTGAAACAATGAGCAGATTAAGCTAGCTCTTTCTTGATTTGAAAAGGAAGAAGTCCAGTTTTCATTCCAACTTTGGAAAGCAAAGTATTATTTAAGTGCTGCTTTCCTACTGAAAGTTGAAATTGTTCATGGGGTTTTTTAAGAAAATACTGTGTCCCACCCTATTTTTCGACTGAAGACTTCTTTTTTTTTTTAAAGTTACAGTTACAGAGACTGAATAGTTGCAGTGCATGTTTTGTTTTCTTTTCTGAACAAGGCAGGGCAGATATCCAAAGATAAAATACAAATATTTGCAGGACTGATAAGGAGGAATAGTTTAAACACAGCTTGTAAATAAAAATTGACAGCAAGTTGTGGCTTAACTACATTCTTTCTAAGTGAGTTTCCAGGGCAACCCCAGGGTTTTGGAAGTAGCCTGGCGAGTGCACTGTAAAACTGAATGGATTAATTTTTTAAAAAAATGAAAAAAATTATAGATAAAATGAAGATTTTAAGGCATATAATCAAACTTGTAAACAAAGAGCCCAGAATGCTGGTAAAGGGAATGAAGGTTTGGGGGTGGTGTATGGAGTAATCCTCTATGGAAGGTGTGCTGGCAGCTCCTCCCTGAGAGGGTGGTCACCATCTGTGGGGTTTCTCCCAGATTAAGGCCCATTCACAGCCTGGAATCCCCGTGGAGATGACGAGTATGAGAGTGGCAGTGGTAGGCGCAGGCGTCAGTGGGCTGACAGCCACCAAGTGCTGCCTGGAAGAGGGCCTGGAGCCCACCTGCTTCGAGCAGAGCCAGGACATCGGGGGGCTCTGGCGCTACACGGTGAGCTGTCAGTGCCTGTCCTCCTTCCCACTGGAGTGGCAGCTTTGCAAGCTGGGGAGTGGGTCAAGCTTGGCTCCGGCAGGTGGGGAAGGGGTGAGAGAGCTTGCTGGATGCTGACCTCTCCTGGCTGTGCTCCCTGAGACGAGAGGAAGGGGAGTAGGGGCAGTCCCTACCCTGGGGTGCAGGACTGATGCACCCTGGGGTGCCATGCCAGGAGCACATTGAGGCTGGCCGGCCAAGCCTCTACCCGTCAGTCATCAGCAACACCTCGAAGGAGATGTCAGCGTTCTCCGACTTCCCCTACCCTGAGGACTTCCCAGTGTTCCTGCCCAATGCCCAGTTCCTGGACTACCTCCGACGCTATGCTGAGCACTTCGGTCTCCGGGAACACATAAAATTTGGAGTGAGTCATGAGTGCCCCAGCATTGCCCCACTCCTCATGTATGCTGGGCAGTGGTGATGACTCCACTTCACTTCTACATTTCAGACCACTGTTGTCAGCATCCGGAAACACCTCAACTTTGCCACCACAGGCCAGTGGGATGTAGTCACGGAGGCAGATGGGAAGCAGACATTGCACGTCTTTGATGCTGTTATGGTTTGCAGTGGCAATTTCTCTGAGCCATTCCTTCCCCTGCACTGTTTTCCCGGTAAGGGACATGGCTGCCTGCAGTAACCTGCTTCCAGGGGCTGGGGGGAGAAGAAGGATTAGTGGTGCCTAGGGGAAAATGCTTCCTTTCTTTTCTTGCTTCTGTTTTTCAAACCTCCTGGCATGAACAGCAATATGTCCTCCTGCTTCAGCAGCCTTGTTTTTGCAGGCGCTGGTCAATACAGAACAAGCTTCCAGGGTAGGACGGTTTAGCCTCAGAGAATCTGTTCGTACAGTATGCAAAGTCCTCTCATAGAAGCTCCATCATCTTTGACAGGGCTGTATTCATCACTGCTGTGATGAATCTCCCCAGCTGTCAGCATAGAGAGGGTTGTCTTGTCATCAGCATTATTGAGTGCTTCTGCAGCTACTTGTAGGACAGGAGGTTGATAGACTTTTCTGAACCTCTGCATCCTCATCTTGTAGAGGCTGAATTCCAAGACTGTAACAGCACAGCTCTTATACATAACTGTCTTCCAAGTCCCACCCAGCAGGTATCCTTGCTCACTGCTGTGCAGGCTTGTCTGAGACCCCATTTTGGAGAGGATGTACCAAGTCTGTGTGCATGGGATGTAGGGTTGGACCTCCCCAGATCCCCAGTGGCCACTGATTGCACTTCCTTGCTCTTGCAATCTGGATTGTTTCTATGTCAGCTCTCCCACCAAAACCCAGAAATGTTCAAGTAAAAAAGCATTGTTTCTTTTCCCCCAAGGCATTGAGAACTTTCAAGGCCAGTACTTTCACAGCCGGCAGTACAAGCGCCCTGATGTGTTTCAAGGGAAGCGCGTCCTCGTGGTCGGCATGGGCAATTCAGGAGTGGACATTGCAGTGGAGGCCAGCCGTGTAGCTGCAAAGGTACCACCACCCAGCCACCCCAGGGGTACGAGAAGGGTGGTGCTGGGGGCAATAGCACAGTTTGCCATCACCACAGGGAAAGCAATTCTTTCTGCATTTCTTGGTCAAAAACCTACCCTGAAAGAAAGCTGGTTATTCTCTTCTCTCCTGTTTCACCTCCATCAAACAGCTGCCAGGAGGCCTTAAGGCAAAGCAGCAAATTCATCACCCTAACTGTTGATTCTCTGCTCTCTCCCAGGTGACCATTAGCACCGGCCGAGGTGCCTGGCTGCTCAGCCGTGTGTTTGACCACGGCTACCCATGGGACATGGTTTTCAACACTCGCCTTAGGAGCTTGATCAGAAACAGCCTCCCTGGACCCCTTTCACGGGCGTTGATTAACTACAAGGTGAACCAGCGGTTCAATCATGAAAACTACGGACTTCAACCAGAGAAGAGGTACTTCTTTGTGGCTCCCATCCCATGCAGTGTCACAGGGCTTGTGCTGTGGGCAGGCAGAAGATCTCCAGCAACCAACATCAACCAGTGCAGCAACCAATGCCCAAACTGGGGTCATCACCAATGGGGAGTTTGTAACTCAGAGGGAGAAGATAAGCTGTAGTCACCTTAGGTGGTGCAAGATGGAGCAAGCTGGAAAAGCCCAGGAAGCAGGAGGAGAGGCTTAAAACATAGATCAGCTCTGAAAAGAGATGGTTTAAGGAGTAATTGAGTGAGTGGAAGAAGAAGGCAGGAGATGCCCACGAGTCACTCAGTCTGTGGAACAGGGTGACATTGGTGCAAGGGTGAAACCTGTCAAGTGTTTGGAGAGGGGAGAGGCAGGGCTGTTTGCCCAGAGCAAATGACAGTAGGAGGTCGTGAGGCTGGAAGGCCCAGAGGAAGAAGCAGGGACACTGGTAGGGCTTGTTCATGGTCTTCAATGCTCAAATCCCCTTGGCTCTCCACAGCTGCCTAGTGCGTGAGCCTGTGCTGAATGATGACCTTCCAAGCTACATTGTGACAGGGAGGATCACCATCAAACCGGGCGTGAAGGAGTTCAAGAACAACTCAGTTGTTTTCCACAATTGCTCTGATGAGGAGCCCATTGATATTGTCGTCTTCTGCACGGGCTACAACGTCTCCTTCCCATTCCTAGAAGAAACAGATGTCAAGGTGGAAAACAAGCAGGCATCCCTCTACAAATATGTGTTCCCGACCCACCTGCAGAGGCCCACCCTGGCTGTCCTTGGGCTGATCAAGACTTTAGGAGCCATGATGCCTGTGACAGAGATGCAAGCACGCTGGGTCACCTGTGTCTTCAAAGGTAGGAGAGCTAACATGATAGTTTGGTACTCCTGTGTGCCAAAACATAGTTCACACTGGACATGTCTTGTCCTCTCTATGCACCAAAAGGAATTTCTGTCCTTCGAAAACCCAGTGCTAGGAAGCTCCCTTCCAAGTGGACAAGGAAGCATTTCTAGGGCTCAGACTTCCCAAGTGATTCCACTTCAGCTGAGCTACAGCAACATGAGTGCGTGCTTGGTCCAAGCTACATGCAAATTCATGACACCTACCTTAAATCACTTTTTTTAACCTGATAGCTGGTGCTATTAAGCTAATGCTTTGTACCCTGCCTGCTGCAAGCCAAGAGGCTGTGCTCCATTCCTTACTGTGACTCATCTGATGTGCAGTCCTGCACCTGAGTTTGCAAACCATGGTCTAAACTAGGTTGCTCAAGACAGTATTCTCTCTCTAAAATATTTTAGAAGTCACAGCAAGGAGCTGATTAGGTAAACCTGGATGCACAGATAAGAGTTGTCTTTAAGATACTGTGGTGATTCTATCCTGGCAGAATTTGCTGCCCTTTAAGGGACAGGGTGGTTTGTCCACCATGACTAGCTCTGGGGTTTCTCTTTGCGATAATCCTCTCTGTGGTTTGCACAGCCCATCTCACCCAACATCATCTGCCTGGTACTGACCACACAAATCCGCAAGTGCAGGAAAAAGTGTGGGTGAGTTTGTACCACTGTGGAGGGCTGGTCTCTTGCAGAACAGCCACTGCCAAGCTAAATCTGAGCAATGAGGCTTTCCTACTCTCCTGGAAAAGGGCTTCCCATGGTTTGCATCACTGAATGAGTTCACAAGTCACCCTGTGAGTTAACTCTGCAGGACACTCTCTTCTAGGCTTGTGTCAGTTGCCTCCTCAGTCTGTCATGGAGAAGGAAGTAAACGAGAAGAAGAAAAACCAAGTGCAATGGTAAGCCGGTCCCTGGAGCCCCGCAGGTTTTTTAGCGGATTGAAAAGCCCCTGGAATTTGGGGGGCAGCAACACAGCTCGTGGTGTGTTGGTTGCTCCCTGCACATATAGTGGAGATGAGGGGGAGGTGCCCAGATCCAGCCACCCCCTTATCCGTTTTCACTGAGCCTTTGACACTGATATTTTGCCTGTTGATGACAGGAAGAAATTAATTCAGGGTAGTCGAGACTAAAGCTTGCTTGCGAGCTGGGGAAGTGTGCCGTGGTCTGCAGGGACTGAGATAAAATGGCAGAGAAATTAATGATAATAAATGCAAGATAATTCAGCAGGGGGAAAAACAAAAGCCGACCTGAGGTGGGTGAGTCTCCCCTCTCAGCATGGGTATCTGACTCATTGTGAATAGGTCCCTAAGCACATCGGCATGCGGCTCATAGGCAGGCAAAAGTTCAGATCAAAGGCTGAGAAATATTAGGAAATGAATGAGGTAAAACCAGGAAACAGGGTGATATATTAATTCATCATTCATCCAGATCACTATAGTTGAAAAGGTATAGAAGATTTAAATACAGAATTGCACAGAACAATTGCTGTACAATACAAGGCTAAATGGATGTGGCTTTTTCGGCCCACAGAAGGTGGGACATGAAGCTGTGGATATTACAGAGAAGGTGAACTGGAAGCAATTCTCCAATTCACTGTGTATTTTTGCAATACATGGTGGAAATGAAAGTAAGGGCGACTAAAGGATGATGCCTTTCTCGTGCTGCATGTATTTTCTCTGCAGAGAGCAAAGGGAAAATCATTTCAAAAAACTGCCAAACAACCAAACAAAAAAGCCTGGTTTGACAAAGTCTTTTAGAAAAGGTCTATCAAAGTGAAGAGGGAGAGTCCAGATAAAATTTGTGGGTGATGAAGGGAAGGATAAACTGGTGCACATGAGAAAGGTGTGTACCTGTGTACCAGATCCAGCATCACTTTACATCTGTTGTGTTATGGGCAGGATTTAGGCCAAGACAGACCCTGATTCTCACTGCATGGAAACCCAGTCCTTTCCTAAGAGGAAATCAGTTGTGTTCACATATAATAACAACACGAATGAAGAGGATCTGATGTCCAGTTCCTCTCAGCCTCACTGACACCAATTCTACTCCCACCTCTTTTTCTTCTCCAATTCGTTCAGGTTTGGTCTGTCCTTTGACGAAGTCCTCAAAACTGAATGGGTGGCCTACATGGACAAGCTCGCCACCTTCATAGGCGCCAAGCCCAGTGTGCTGGGATTGCTCTTCAGAGACCCCCGGCTGGCCCTCATCATTTTCTTTGGCCCCTGCACCCCCTACCAGTACCGGCTAGGGGGCCGTGGGCACTGGGAGGGGGCGCGCAAGGCCATCCTCACCCAGTGGGACCGGACCCTGAAGCCCACGAGAACACGAGTCCCCACCAGCTCCTCCAGCCTCTGCCCTTCTCTCCTGACTGTGATGGGGTTTCTTCTGCTCTTGGCTGCCCTGATTTTTGGTTTGCAGTAGATTTTTAGAGCCTGTTTAGGTTTTTTCTTGTCCTTAGAGATGTCATCTTACGTCAGACAGTTCCGCAAAGTGCCACAGGTCCAGGGGAAAGGTACAATGGGAGATTTAAACTTTAAAACTTAAATTTAAAAACTTTAACCAGCAGTACAAACCTGTCTCTGCTCCAGCTCACCCCCAAGCACAGTTTTGCAGACCTGATCAGTCAGGGATGGCAGCCTCCCTCCAGCATTTATTGCCCCTCTGCTGCTCTCCTCCCTGCTACCACAAGCAGAGCTTAGCTAGGGAGCATGGCTGTGCCTGGACCACGCTGGCCTGGAGGCCACGAGGACAAGACTAGCAAAAATGGCTTTGGGTGTCGCAGATGGAAAGGTGCGCAGGTATCCTCCCCAAATCACCCGGGAATTGAGGGCTTTAGCCCAGCAAGAGGTTAACTGGGCTGGATACACAGATCAGGCTGTCCCTTCTTCCAGCCTTAAACCCTATGACCCAAAAATCCCAGTTTGGGTTGAACTGGTGCATCTTTCCAGTGAAAGGGCCCTGGCTGTGGTGGTTTGTGACCAATGAGAATGGGGCTGGTACCCTACAGGGCTGAGCACTCCCAGTTCTGCTTCCCTGTGCTCCTCGTCAGCAGACAATCCCAGGACTTTGTTTTGTGCATGGGGAGACTTTCAATCAATAAAATTTCATGGGCTGTGGCAAGAGCATGCTGTTGTCTCCCTGTGCACGGGCAGAGCTGGCAGTTCTGTGCCTGAGCTGAGGTCATGCCAGCAGTTGCCATAGGCAACCCACAAGTAAGGGCTTTCACTGACCACCAGAAATCATGCTCCACTGTGCATCATGTCCCCCAACCATGCTGTCTGCTGGTGTATGGGCAAAGGGAATGTGCTTTGCCGACTTCCCAGGGATACTAAGCAAGTGCCTGTCCAGTGCAGGCAGCACATGGGGGTACGGATCAGCACAAACCCAGGCTGCTGGGGCAGTGGTGAGCTGCAGCATGGGAGTCCTTGCAAGAGCAGCCTCCTTGGGATTATGGTCCAGATTTACCGGTGTGGGGAGGTTGAGAAGTTTCCACCAGCGTGTTTAAGCACAGCAGAGTGAAGGAGTGTGGGTGTAAAGGTCGGTGGTGCAAGAGCCGTGGTGAGCTGCCCGGACTTCAGCCTTTCCTTTAAATCTGCAGCTAGAGAAGCTGGAAGCAAAGTTCGGCCGAAGCCTGAGCAGCGAAGGCACAGCACTGCCCTGCAAGGTTTGCTCCCCAATTCTCTCTGGCTGGGTTTTGCAGGCGTTAAAAGCCGGCAGCTAATTCTCTGGGGTTTTGGCGTTTGCCACTGGCTTCACCTAGATGCTGGTGGGGGGAGAGGAGAGGGGGTCTTGTGGGGACCGTCTGGAGCAAAGCCATCTGTAGGCAACAGTGGAAAAGAGGGGTGACTTTAGCACCCTGGACACATTGCTACCCTTTCCTAAAATCAAGACAGGCTCCAGAAACAGGGGGCAAGCGAATGCTGGTATGTCCTGCCCTGCTCCTGCAGATCAAGGAGCAGCTCAGGCTGGGATTTTGGATGCAGATGTGGTTTTTCGCACTTCCCTCATTTTTCCTTGGCTTTCTGCAGTTTCTTCCAGTTCATGTTTATATTAATTTACTTTTTGATGCACAATGAGTAGGAAAAAAGTTAAAAATTACTCTTTCTTTAGTCTCCAAAGTAGAAGTGTTTGTTATCTGATCAGAGTTCATGTGGGTTCATTTTTCTTTCCTCATTTCTCTGCTTTCCAGTCAAGGTCGGTCCAGCTCAGTTTACACACCCTGAGCTCTGAGTTCCTCCCATTTATACTCTGCGTTTCCTGGGTTTCTTACCTTTTGTATATTCTGTAATCCCAGCCACACTTTCACAATGCTGTCTAACTTCTGAATCACTGCACCATGCTCCTGCTCAGTCAGGCGTCACTTCTTCTGAAAAAAAACCTTTTTGTTTTCAAGTGAATGCCCTTTAATGGGAAATTAAAAGAGAAAGTGTGAAAATGAGCCAGCTTAGCTAAAATTGGTTTTTGAAAAGGTTTCAGGAGGATCACTTTGTGCAGGCAGAAGCAGGTAACTGCGAGACCCTTCCTCTTCTTTGTATGCTCTGGTTTGGGACAGGAAAGGGAATAAATAGAAGCAGCAGCACAGCAAGGTTTTAAACTGCCTCCTTCTCCCCTGCCTGCAGGAGAGGAGTCACTGAGACCTTGGTGTGAGCTGAGCACAGCGGGAAGGGTAGTGAGCAGCGTCCATCCCTAACACTCGAGTCAGGAGCTGGCAATGGCTTTATCCAAGGACAGTTTTCCTCTGTGGACACCTGCAGCCAGAGAAGACCAGGGGTGTTTTGCTGGGGGTGGGAAGAAGGGACTGGTGTTTTTGCTAATCCATGGGTTGTTTTATTTCCAGTTGCTCACACGCCAGCCCATTGCGTGCTGCAGGACAGCATGGTGCGGCACGTGGCTGTTATCGGGGCTGGGGTCGCAGGGTTGGCCTCCGTCAAGTGCTGCCTGGATGAGGGGCTGGAACCCACCTGCTTTGAGAGGAGCGA
Organism: Eurystomus gularis; assembly: GCA_013400335.1. Classification (NCBI taxonomy): domain Eukaryota; kingdom Metazoa; phylum Chordata; class Aves; order Coraciiformes; family Coraciidae; genus Eurystomus; species Eurystomus gularis. Next base: position 44,240 of record VZZY01020743.1, read on the forward strand.
GGACATCGGGGGGGTCTGGCGCTACACGGTCAGTGGGCTCTGCCTGTGTGGGGAGGACTGTCCCTGGGTTTGTCCCCTCCCTTGGATGCCGTTTGCATGCAGCAAAGAGGAAAGGATGACCATGCCCTTAGGGACCATCCTTGTCCCAGGCAAGGGGCTCCCCCTGACTCCAAGGTGGATAGGAAGGTGGAGTGAAGAGAAGGCCTGGTCACCAGGTGCTTGTCCTGGTTTATGCCTTGTAGCCAGATACAAGGAAGAAAAACACTCAAATACTCTGGGGGGAGAAAGTCCTTCCTTCCACACCTGCAAACGGCACCACTGGCTTCACACAGGACTCCATGGATGGTGGAAGGGTCAGCGTGTACCGCTCAGTCATCACAAACACCTCTAAGGAGATGTCCTGCTTCAGTGACTTCCCCTGCCCAGAGGATTTTCCCAATTACCTACCCCACAGCCTCCTCCTGGAGTACTTTCGGATGTACGCCCAGCACTTCAATCTCCTGCAGCACATACGCTTCAAGGTGAGTGGGGTTCTCAAACGCCACGGGAAGAAGAGCCATTGCTGGCTGCAGATACCAAGGCATTGCCCAGGTGGAACAGGACAATGCCAGGTGCGATCCTGTGAGGACCATGTGCCTTTTGCATCCTGAGCACGGCTTTTTTGGCTCCATGTTTTAAATAAGGCTGCTTAAACATGGGCTGCCTGGTGTATCCCCTGACAATGCCATCACTAGGGAAATGGTGCAGGGTGGGATTTAACAGCTTCAGCAGTGACATGCGGCTCCCCAGGAACCCAGCTTGTCCCTGGCAGCCCCAGCCCTTTGCAGTCAGGTCCTCTTCGAAACATGGGGTAGTCCTTGACTGCTGTTTTGTTGGACCTTGGTGCAAGACAACAGTTCTCAGTGTGAAGAAGCGCCCAGATTTCTCCACCTCAGGCCAGTGGGAGGTGGTCACTGAGACCAGTGGTGTCCAGGAGTCACATGTTTTCGATGCCGTCATGGTTTGCACCGGCCATTACCAGGAGCCCTACTTACCATTGGCTGCTTTCCCAGGTAAGCCCTGCCTGAGCAGTGGGGTGGGCTAGGGCTGCCCTCAGTGGTTCACCCAGCACCCATGGGTCCCTTGGCTGCATTGTCCTATGGGCCTGCCTGCTCCATGAAGCCCCCGTGCTGGGGCAGGCAGGACCCTCACACACTGGGAATGGTGGGGGGCATTCCTAGGAATGAGAAAAACACCTTGTAAAGATGCAGCCATGCTCTTGCATGAGAATTAGGAAAGCAGGACCAAGAAGAGGTACAGGAGGGTAGCATCACACAGGACACCAAGACCTCCATGGGCTTCTTAGCTGCAAGCAGAGGTGGGAGGTGGAGGGTTGGGGGCTGCAGAGGGTCTGGGCACTAGGCTGGGGCAAGAAAATGTATCCAGCAGTAGGAGGTGGTCCCTGCTCTCTGCCTAGGTATCAACACCCACTTCAAAGGCCAGTACCTCCACAGCCAGGAATACAAAGACGCGGAGGCTTTCCGGGGAAAGCGAGTCCTTGTAGTCGGCATTGGCAACACTGGTGGTGACCTCTCTGTGGAGCTGAGCCGCGTGGCTGCAAAGGTACAGCTCCACAGTGGTGCTGACCCAGCCAGGGACCATGAGAGCTGGTGGCTGGGGGTACACACAGGAAGCTTTGCCCACTGGATTTCTTAATAAATAGCACTTCAGATTGAGGGCAGTTGAAGAAGCTCTGCAATTCCTGGAGAGTTTGGGCCACCTGATGAGTGGCCATTCAGTAACTGTGGGAACTTTGCAGAAGCCACCATGAGCTGTTTGATTTATGCAGACACCATCTCCTTCCCTTGGGATAACCCTCTCAGCTCCCAAGTGCAGGAGACAAGATTTGCCATTCGAGGCAAAAGGGGCAAGGAGATGTCTGGGCAGGAGGCTGAGACCTGCCTTCTCCCCCAGGTGTTCCTCAGCACCAGAAGCAGCACATGGGTGTTCAGCCGGGTCTCAGACCATGGTTTCCCCTTCGACATGGTCAACACCACGCGCTTCAACCACTTTCTTGAATGGCTTCTCCCATCAGCCCTCATGAAGAGGATCAAGTTTCGGAAGTTCAATTCATGGTTCAACCATGCAAACTATGGTTTGGCTTCCACCAAAAGGTGTTTTTTCTGACTCTTTTGTTGGCTGGTCAGGGGGTTTTAATGGCATGAAATGCTCAATTTTTAATTTCAGGGGATATTTGTAGAATAGAAAACCATTGGAGAGGAGTTCTGGCCACAAAGGCTGTTTCAGATCCTTCCCAGATGCTAACATTGCTGTCCTCTTTTCCAAGCTCCAACTTTAAGATAATTGTTAATGAAGAGCTGCCATTTTGTCTCCTCTCTGGGACCATTGTGTTGAAGCCAAATGTCAAGGAGTTCACTGGAAGCTCTGCTGTTTTCAAAGATGGAACAACTGAAGAGAACATTGATGTGGTGCTCTTTGCCACAGGCTACATCTTCTCATTTCCCTTCCTTGAAGAGTCAGTTCGCAGCCTCATCAATGATAACCGTTCTCTCTATAAACGCATCTTCCCTCCACAGCTGGAAAAGCCGACGTTGGCCATCATCGGCTTAGTCCAGCTGACCGGCTCCGTGATGGTGGGAGCAGAAATGCAGGCTCGCTGGGTGACCGGGATCTTTGCAGGTGGGGGATGGGCTGCAGGGATGGGGGGGATCTGCTGGGGTGGGAGGTTTGGGTCAGCCTGACCTGCTGTCCACAGGGCCAAGGGCATATTTTGACTCCTGCCACAGCACCCATGGCAACCACAGGCATTAGTAGCACTGCAGCCTCTGCCCCCCAACTACATCCCCATATCCCTGCTGCTCCATGCATGCTGCCCTAACCAGCAAGCATGAACACTCTTGGTAAAGGGGCTGGGATCACAGGAAGATCAGCTTTCAGTGCTGCTGGAGGTCTCTGGTTTCTCTGTTCCTCTCAGGCTGGAACAAGCTCCCACCCACCAGCAAGATGATGGCTGATGTTTTGAAGAAGAAGCCACCAGTCAAAAGGTGCATGATGCTTCTGTGCTCGGGGTATGATGGGCACCATGTGCCAGGAAAACCCCAGGGAAAGGGGGACCCTATAGCAGTTGTGGGAGGGACCCACCTAGGACACCCAGCTCTTCTTGGATGCATTTATTCCCCTACCACCCATATGGCATGGGGAAATTCTGTTGTGGTCCCTTTATGGATGACAGATCAAGACACCAAAGGCACAGTGCTCTGGAGCAGCTTATGGCAAGACCTAGGACCTGCAGGTCCCCTTCGCCAGGTCTCCAAGCCATGTCCTTATTCCTAGCATGTCAAGATGGAGGTTTGGTTTCCTCCAGACTAAGAGTGCCATCTCGTGGCTTCTCCATCCCAAATCCAGGCAGTGGGGACCACTGGGGTCAGGGACAAGCCCCATCTGAAATCCTCACTGGAGCCAGGAGATGCAGGTGGGGGACAGTCTGGTGGCAGTTTTTGACATGTCAAGATGAGTATTAGACAAAGCTGGAACTCAAGCCATTGTGTATGTGGGAAGCTAACATGCTGCCTTGTTGGCACTGGGATTTTACAGGAGGTCAAGAAATGTCCTCAAGGCTGTGGGATGGGTAATGGTGAATGTGCTACCTTGCTTTGGGACCTTGGGCCAGGTGGGGTGCAGGCTGGGTTAGGTCTGCCAGCAAAGCAGACCTCACAGGCTCATGGGACACTGATCAAAATCTGGGACAAAACAGAGCTACAGGGATTGTTACCAGGAGCCCCAGCAATTGCAGACATGGTGCTGTTACACAGAAATGTGGGAGCGTGAGGTGCAACAGAGACAAATTCAAGGTTGTTCCAAACCTGCTGAAGTTGATTCAGCACATGTCCTCCCTTCCTGCAAGGGAGAGAGGCCTTAAGCAGAAAAATCCTGGAAGTCTCTCCCAGCATAGGAAGCCTTCTGCATCTCCCAGTTTTTCCAGTCCCCTTGGCAGTCTTATCTACTCCTCTGCCTCTCAAAACCAGCGAAATCCACACCTGTGAACTTTGGGGAGGGACATAGTGTGGGTATTCATGGCATTACAACAACAGCAGTATTATACTAGAACCAGTTTTGAGGCCACAACTATGTTGCAGAGACAAAATAAGACTCTGCCTGTTCCCTGCCCCGGGTAACTGCTGGAGACCAACCCCACAGAGGCTCTTTTGGTGCCTTTAGGTTTTATTTGAGGCTGAGGGAGCTTGGCCCCAGAGACCAGGGCTCAGGCAACATCTGAGCCCCGACCTTTTGTATTCTGAGGAGCTGGGAACACAAGATGGGATTATGCTATTCAATTTTGTCTCTTTTATGTCCTGTTGAAGGAACCTATTTGAGAGGGAGAATTTGAAGATAAGTTTTATCAGCTACACTGATGAAATTGCTTCCTGTGCTGGCATAAAGCCCAGTGTGCTGAAGCTGCTCCTGACGGACCCCCGGCTGGCCCTGGCCATCTTCTTCGGCCCATGCACACCCTACCAGTACCGACTAGTGGGACGGGGGAGGTGGAGTGGGGCCAGAAATGCCATCCTGACTCAGTGGCAGCGGACGCTGAAGCCCTTGAGAACTCGGGTGGTGGATGACTCCTCTGACAGCTCTGACAGCTGGCACTGGATGTGCCTCCTGGCCCTGCCCACGGTTCTCACAGCAAGTTTCCTCCTTTCTAAATACCTGCGGCTGGGCTGAACCCCTCAGGCAGATCCCCAGCTGTAGAAAAAACCTGGTGAGACCCAATCCCAGGCAAGCTGGGGATGGCAAGCTGTGCTGCCACTGAGTGCTGTCCATGGGGCTGGAGCTGGCCCAATGCCTGAAGGTCCCTGGACCCCAGCTCTGCCTAGTGTCCACCCTCCTCCTGCTGATGTTTCACGCCCACTAAGGGCTGTATGGAGTGTTTACCCCAAACCTGCTGCAATCCATGCCTACGTTGCACCAGCACCAGGCTGGATCTCCAGAGGGCTTTTGGTAAGAGCCATTTTGGAATGAGCTGCTGCCTTCTTCCCCTGCTCACCCAGACCTTCTTCCATAAAATTTCAGTAAGACCACAACACCCTGAGATTTTCTGAAATGCTAACTGTAGAGATATTTGTACTTGTCTGGTAACTTCTGGAATGTGAACTAGGGAGCCACAAATAAACCTCATGGATTTGGTCTTTTTTGATGGTTTCGTTAATGGTTTATTATTGGGGGGGGGGGCGGTCAAGCTTGAGAAGTGGGTCCATGTGACCCTTATGAGGCCAAGTGCAAGGTCCTGCACTTGGGTCCAGGCAAGCCTCAGTATCAGTACAGGCTGGGGATGATGGGATTGAGAGCAGCTCTCCAGAGAAGGGCTTGAGGGCACTGGTGGATAAAAAGCTGGACGTGACCCAACAATGTGCTCTTGCAGCACAGAAAGCCAACTGTATCCTGGGCTGCATCAAAAGAAGCATGACAAACAGGTTAAGGGAGGTGATTCTGCCTCTCTAGTCCACTCTGGTAAGACCCCCCTGCCCTGCAGTGCTGGGTCCAGCTCTGGAGTTCTCAGCACAGGAGAGACATAGACCTGTTGGAGCAGGGCCAGAGGAGGCCACAAAAATGATGCAAGGTCTGGAACCCCTCTGCTGTGAGGCCAGGCTGAGAGAGTTGGGGTTGTTCAGCCTGGAGAAGAGAAGGCTCCAGGAAGACCTTCTTGTGGCCTTCCAGTACTTAAAGGGGACACGAAAGAAAGATGGGGACAATCTCTTTAGCAGGGCTTGTTGTGACAGGTGATGGTTTTAAACTAAAAAAGGGAAGATTTAGACGAGAGAGAAGGAAGACATTTTTTACACTGAGGATGGTGAAACACTGGCCCAGGTTGCCCAGAGAGGTGGTCCTATCCCTGGAAACATTCCAGGTGAGGTTGGACGGGGCTCTGAGCAACCTGCTCTAGTTGAGGCTGTCCCTGCTCCCTGCAGGGGGGTTGGACTCGATGAGCTTTAAAGGTCCCTTCCCACTCACCCCATGCCATGATGCTATGATTCTAAGTGGACCCAGTACCCCGCGTGGAGTGCCCCGTCCGAAGGAATACCCTGCACGGTGACCGAGCAGGCGGCCGAGCGTCCCCGCCAGGGCCCGAGCATCCCCACGGGGAGAGAGGCGGAGCTGCTCTACGCACCGGCGGGGGCCTTCACCGGCCGGCGTTGCTGCAAGCCCAGGGGCAGGCGCGGTCCGCCCGGGAGAGCGTGTTGGCAGCGCCGTTCCCCGGCGGGGCTCCCG